>NW_024121238.1:10754-306837 GCF_016745375.1 Pimephales promelas
TTTAATGCTTATGAAACATGCATACGCAATTTAAAATACGTTGTTTTTCGGACAAGGCGTGTGTATTTATCACGCATCGGTCTCTCTCTATTAGGCCTATTCAATCACTGCCATCTCTGGCCTTTCTACATCCATTCATTCAATGGATGGACGTGCGTTCAAAACCAACGCAGTTCTTCTTTTTAAGCGAATGTAAATCAAAATTAGCTCTCGATTTATATCGCAGTGTTCTTTAATATGTCGAATACTAATAGCATGAAGTAAAATCATCAGCTTTAGTGCCAGTGTGCCATACCGAGATTATAACAACGTCTCTCCTTTCTTTCTTTCTTTGTAGAAAAGATGATTGAGGACTTCAACCTGAGCAGGAGAGGCGAGCTTTCCGCGATCTCAAACCCACACGGATTACACTACACAGGATTCATCTGATTTCCCCCTCGGGATTTGGATTATATCTTCAGTTTTGTTAGTAATGGAGGGTCGTGATTTCTCTGCTCCGGCGCACCTCCTCTCGGAGCGGGCCACGCTCGTCCACCGCGCCGCCTCACGCGTCTCCTCCTCCGGCCACGGGGCTGTGCAACACCCGCCGCATTTCCCACCCGGGAAATATTACCCTTCACACTTACCCATGGCGGCGCATTCAGGTGTGTTTGTGTTTTAATCTCATTCTAGTATTCAGTTGTTGTGTGTTTATCTAATTCTAGTGGCGTTTGAATGGGAAAAGCGACGATTTTAAAACGCGCGACGAGAATATGTTTGTTTATAATATATCAGGCCTCTGTTTGATTGATTATGTCTAGTAGTCTTTCTCATCGCTATGAAAAACGTCTATTATAGCATAAGACTTTAATCCAGATTTCAAAAATCCACACATTAAACAACGAATTATTGATAACGTATATTTATTGTCATTTTTGGCTCTTTTCAGATGGTACAAATATCCAATGTACACCATTTGAAATCGATTGTTTAGATTTATATGGTCACTTCTTGTCTTTTTTTTCGGTTGTTATGATCATTTCCTTGCTTGGAGTTCATACATAAGACTAAAAATCATTGTGTTCGTGAATAACACACACCCATTGTGCACAACATTTTGACAGGCGACGTTATGAGGATATATTGGACATAACAGGTAATATTATCTGTAAGGTATTGTAAAATAAATTTAATTTATATAAATTGTGCTTCAAATTAAGGTTTAAGAACAGAATGAACATTGTATCTTTTAATAAAAAAAAAAGAAATTTAAATCTAAATTGTTTGGCATTTGTAGTGCATTCATTTGTGAGTAGCCTATTAAGTCTTATTGTTTAATCTTAATAGCCTAGTTAAGTTTTTTTTTTTTTTTTTACAGGAAACATTTTGCAATGTTACTGTATGAAGGAGAAAAAGGGTTGATACAGTCAGATACATTTCTCTTAATAATTTGCACCATTTTTGAACAAACATCCACTTTCTCTAAAATATGCATTCTTGCCCAATTGATCAATAACGTGTAAGTGATTCACCAACCGTAAAAATTGTACATTTTAATCAATTAACTGAAGAATGTGATTGTTTTGCATGGCTGCAGGCCTTGACGTTCTCAAGCACATGAATCCATTTACTGTCTTAATTGCGTTTAGATTATTTTGGGAACAAACAGATTTACTAAACGCATGAAATGATTATGAATTGTGGCCCAATTTAGACTGCTAGAAAATAATTGTACATATCCTGGTCCTTTTTTAAATCAAATGTGTGCGAAGTATCTTCGATAACAAGGCATTGTTCCAGCCGTTTCCATACTCTCTGATATTTGCGGTTGTAGATGAGTCCATTTGGCCTTGGGGAATGAGTATTTAGGCTAATGTTAGCTAAAGGGTGCAGGTGTGCTGTTAACCGGATATGACAGTGCCTTTTGGTCGTACACCCCCAGCTTGCCGTGCCCTTAGCTGTCATCACTGTTCAATGATTGAGACAGGTGAGGGATTGTACCGAGATACAAAACTCATAGAGCTCAGGGTTTTATAGCTTTGTCTGGAATATCACCGTCTCCTGCTTGATTCATGCGGTGACGTTATTGACACGCCAACGCTGCGACTGCACCTTTATTTCAGACCAGGTTGATGGTCAGCAATCGTTTTTACACTGGTGTTTGTATCCAGCATGAAATGTGTCAAAGGTTTTTTTTTAACAATGCATATGAGACATTGGACCGGGCGATATTTGATTTGTATGCACAGATATAAAAAATTTGGCCGATACCGATAACCGATAATTCTTTATATTTGAAAGCCGATAACCGATATATTTACAGATAAATCTAAATCCAATTTTTACATAATTTTTGAGAGCCTGATTATAACCAAAAGTCTCACCATTAAAATCCAAAACCCAAACACACAATTAAAATAATGTTCTCATTATAATTTTATGTAGCCGATATCACTTTACTGTAACTTTTCCTTTTTTGAAGAGATATCAATCATATTTCAAGCAATTCAAACCCATCATGTTGAACAGTGCGCATCTGAAGTGTCTCAACTGAAGGAAATGACACATTATTTATCGGCTTTAATATATCGGACACATTTTCTTATCGGGCCGATAATGATAACATTAAAAATGAACATATCGGTACCGATACGGTGGCCGATATATATCGTGCATCCCTAATATTTGATATTTTATAATGATTTGTTGATGAAAAACTGGACATTCTGGCTTGTTAATGGATAATGCAATATTTTTCGTTTTTATATTATGGTGAAATTTGGCAAATAAACAGATGCAATAATAGCGCCACAGTGTGTCAACCTACAACTGGCATACTATATATAGTTATGTATGCATCTTCTATAAATTATATGCTAACTAAATATTATAAATGGCTAAATAAAAAAACACACACTTAATAAATCCCATATTAGTTCACCAATAATGCATATGTAACTTAACAAATACCACAATTTATTTAATCAAGGCTAAGCTAATTTTTGCCGATTACCGATATATTGGCCGATACGTCTAAATCCAAATTTTTACACAATTTTTGAGAGCCTGATTATAACCAAAAGTCTCACTATTAAAATCCAAAACCCAAACACACAATTATAATAAGGTTCTCATTATAATTTTATGTAGCCGATATTACTGTTGCACTTTACTGTAACTTTTCCTTTTTTGAAGAGATATCAATCATATTTCAAAATCCATCATGTTGAACAGTGCGCATCTGACGTGTCTCAGCTGAAGGGAATAACACACTTCTTATCGGTTTTAATGTATCAGACACATTTTCTTATCGGGCCGATAACGATAACATTAAAAATGAACATATCGGCGGATACCGATACGGTGGCCGATATATATCGTGCATCCCTAATATTTGAAAAATTTTAAATTTGAAAAAAAATAAAATCACACACTTAAATCCCATATTAGTTCACCACTAATGCACTTGTAACTTAACAAACACCACAATTTATTTTATCAAAGCTAAGCTAATTTTTGCCGATAACCGATATATCGGCCGATACATCTAAATCCAAATTTTTACATAATTTTTTAGAGCCTGATTACAAAAACAAAAGTCTCACCATTAAAAGCCATGTACCAAACACACAATCATAATAATCTTCTCATTATAATTTTATGTAGCCGATATGCTTTTTCGAAAGTGATTCCAATCACATTTCAAGTGATTCAAAACTATCATGGTGAACAGTGTCTCAAGTGTCTAGGAAATAACACATTATTTGTCAGCTTTAATATACCGGACAAATCTTCTTATTTGGACGTCAACAAAATTAAAAATATGATATAATATAAATATAATGTATAACAACATGTATCGGCCGATACTGAATCGGATACGGTGGCCGATATATCGGATATCACTAATATTTGATATTTTGAAATGATCAGTGGATTGAAAACTGTGCTCATTTACACAAGTGGTCATCCTGGCTTGTTAATGGATAATGCACTTTTAATTTTTCATATTACAGTGAATTTGGCAAACAAAGAGATGCATTAATAGCGCTTCAACCTACAACTGGCGTACTATAGTCAGTGCGCACATGTGATACTTGAAAAAATTTCATTTATTTCAGTAACTCAACTTATTAAACTAATATATTATCTAGACTCATTACATGCAAAGTGACCTTTATTTGTTATAATGTTGATTATGCCTTGCAGCTTATGGAATCCTTTTCACAATATTGTAATTTTGAATTTGGGGTTTTCAAAAGCTGTAAGCCATAATCATCAAAATTATTACAAATAAAGGCTTGACATATCTCACTTTGCAAAAAATGAGTGTAATATATTAGTTTAAGTTCAAATTTTTGACACAGTATTCAAATTTTCCTGTATGTCTACATCTTCCAGAAATTATAATGAAATAATAAATACTTCTAGCCCTCCACTAATGGACAACTTAACAGATACCACAGTTTATTTAATCAAGGCTAAGCTGAGAAAAGCACCAACCGAGCTGGATGGTCACCAAAGCCGCTTCTCTCTGGTGAAGCGAACGGACCGGTCAATGGCGTCCCGAGGCGTGAAGGGGTGTCGTTGGATGCGCTCGCTCCCTCACGGCCTCGCATGAATACTTTACAAAGAGCATGAATATTTTAGGGAACTGATGTACGAATGCGGTCGGGATCCTGGCTCGCTGAAAGGGCTTGTGTGGTGTCTTTCAGAGGCTTTATTATTCAGCTGCTGTTGGGAAACGCTGATGTTCCTCAAAGACTGAATGTGGTCACGTTTCTGAGAAAGCTCTCGATTTCACTTCTCCTCGCTCGATTATTTTCGGTCGTTCCTTTTGGTTTGTTTGCTTGTTCTTGGACTGAAGTTGCACTTTTGCATTCATCTCATTGTAGCGTCTTACAGGTTACAGGACAATACAACAAATCAAGCTCAGTTTAAAGTAAACTTTCAAAAGCGCTGCATTGACCAAACACCAATGCAAATGTTGCTCATTAGCATTGGTACAACAAGACCAAGCCAACTAAGGTCGTTATCAGCTTGATCAAAGTTTAAAACGGGTATTTACATTTTTTATTTCAGGATTCTTTGATGAACAGAAAGTTCAAAAGAACAGAATTTATCTGAAATAGAAGCTTTGTCGCATTAAACACTAACGTTCAAGAGTTTGGGGTCAGAAATAATTTTTATTTTATTTTTTGGGGGAAGAAATGAAAGAAATCAATACTTTTATTCATGAAGGATGAATGAATTGATCAAAAGTTACAGTAAAGAGATTTATAATGTTACGAGAGATTATATTTCAAATAAATACTAATTATATTCATCAAAGAATCCTGGAAAAAACTGTTTTCAACATTGATAACAATAATACATGTTTTTTTGAGCATCAAATCATCATATTAGAGTGATTTCTGAAGGATCATGTGGCATTGAAGACTGGAGTAATGATGAGGAAAATACAGCTTTGATCACAGGAATAAATTACATTTTAACATATATTAAAATAGAAAACAGTTATTTTAAATTGTAATAATATTTCACAAAATTACAGTTTTTACTGTATTTTTAATGAAATAAATGAAGCCTTGGTGAGCAGAAGAGACTTCTTTTAAAAGCATTTAATCCGATCCAAATCCTTTGACTGGTATCGTAGTTCGATCATAGTTCCAGTGAACAGCATCGCAGAGTTGCGTGATTGTAACGACATCTATAGACCTGTGGTTAGAAGTAAAGTTTCTTGTTTGCATGACATGTGGACTTCATGGGCCTCATTTATGAAGCAAATGTACAACAGAAAATGCAAAAAACGTGCCATTTATCAATATGGATCTGACTGGTGGTGACAATCAAATCTCAGGCGGCCTGATCTCCGCTTGTGTACGCTAGTTTTTGAGTTAGTGTGACTGTGAACTTGTGTGTGTTGTTGCATGGTAAATCTTACAGCATTTTGATCATTTAGGCTAGATTATTTTCCTGACTGACAACCAAAGCTCATTAGTCGACCATTAACCGTTAAGATTAGAATAGATGGGTGTCTGTGACCAATTAAAAATACCACAAAGGTTTAGCTTTACATGCGGAAATAGCAGCATAAACAAGAGAACAATTCACAATTTCAACAAACAATGGTCTTTGACTGTAGAGACAACATGGTCAGGTGGTGTAACTGTTTTTTGTCAATTGATGTAACCAGTATTTTTATTAAAAGTATAATTATATAGGAAAATTAATGTAGAGTAAAATGGAGAGGCAATGCGCGAGTCGGCAGCTCTTCAAGGGTGTCTTGCGTCCCTTCAGAGTTCCTACTGGCGGTGTGAATACAACAGGAAAACTTTCCCATGGGGAGCCACTGGTTCTCGGGGAACCCCCTGGTGGCTGTTCCTGGAAGTCTCCTGAACGAAAGCCCCTGATCACTGCGGTTCCGAAAAGTTTTAGATGGTGGTTGGATTCAATTCTTTGTCTTTGAGCTTCAATTGGATGCAAATAACAGATGTTCTAAATACATTCTGAATAAAAATATAATTCAAATACACTTTTATAAAAGATTAAAGCAGTACCATGTGCATATTGTTATTGAGGCTTGATGTTGCTCAAGACATTTGGTCTCCATTTCCTCCAAACCTTTGGTTTTCCAGTTCTTCTCATCACATCTTCTCTGGGGGGTTGTGTTGGGTTGGGTTGAGCTGGGTTGTTGGGTTGGGTTGAGCTGGTTTTGTGTTGTGCAAGTTGAGTTGAGTTGGGTTGTGTTGTGTTGTGCGAGTTGAGTTGTGTCAGTTGGGTTGTGTTGTGTGAGTTGAGTTGGGTTGAGCTGGGTTGTGTTGTGCGAGTTGAGTTGTGTCAGTTGGGTTGTGTTGTGTGAGTTGAGTTGGGTTGAGCTGGGTTGTGTTGTGCGAGTTGTGTTGTGTTGGGTTGTGTTGTGTAAGTTGAGTTGAGTTGAGCTGGGTTGTGTTGTGTTGTGCGAGTTGAGTTGTGTTGTGCAATTTGGTTAGTTTGAGTTGGGTTGGTTTGTGTGAGTTGTGTTGTGTTGTGTTGTGCGAGTTGTGTTGTGTGAGTTGAGTTGGGTTGGGTTGTGTTGAGTTGAGCTGGGTTGAGTTGTGTTGTGTGAGTTGGGTTGGGTTGTGTTGTGTTGTGTGAGTTAAGCTGGGTTGAGTTGTGTTGTGTTGGGTTGAGCTGGATTGTGTTGTGCGAGTTGAGTTGTGTTGTATGAGATGTGTTGTGTTGTGTTGTGTGGGTTGAGTTGAGTTGGGTTGTGTTGTTTTGAGCTGGGTTGTGTTTTGTGGGTTCAGTTGGGTTGGGTTGAGTTTGGTTGAGCCTGTGTTGTGTGAGTTGGGTTGTGTTGTGTTGTGTGAGTTGGGTTGTGTTGTGTTGTGTGAGTTAAGCTGGGTTGAGTTGTGTTGTGTTGGGTTGAGCTGGATTGTGTTGTGCGAGTTGAGTTGTGTTGTATGAGATGTGTTGTGTTGTGTTGTGTGGGTTGAGTTGAGTTGGGTTGTGTTGTTTTGAGCTGGGTTGTGTTTTGTGGGTTCAGTTGGGTTGGGTTGAGTTTGGTTGAGCCTGTGTTGTGTGAGTTGGGTTGTGTTGTGTTGTGTGAGTTGGGTTGTGTTGTGTTGTGTGAGTTGAGTTGTGTGAGTTGTGTTCAGTTGTTGAGTTGGGTCGAGTTGGGTCGAGTTGTGTTCAGTTGTTGAGTTGTGTTGTGTTGTGTTGTGTGAGTTGAGTTGTGTGAGTTGTGTTCAGTTGTTGAGTTGTGTTAAGTTGGCTTCCTTCCTGCAACCCCTGACACACTCACAGACCAGCACCATTGTTTCTGATCACAGCTTTGTGTGTGTTTTACAGCATGTTGCTCAAAGATAAAAACACACCCTCCCTCCCTCCCTCAATCCCTCTTTTATTGTCTTGAGGGGCAGAACGTCTCTGTCTGTCCCCTAATTCTTATATCCGTCCTGGATATCCCAGCAACCCGGCTCTGTTTACAGGTTAACCCGGCTGACGTCTCTCACTCTTGTGTTTTACCTTCTAGAGGGGAATAAATAACTCTACGGGGAGGTTGTATTAAAGAGCTCGTCGTGTGTGTGTGTGTGTGTGTGTGAAGTCTGTGAACGTCTCGGAAGAGGGGGAATGGGGACGGAAAGGCACAGGTGTTTAGTGCTGTTGGGAATGTGTGTCTGGTGTTTATGGCAGACGTGATGAAGGGGGTTCGTTGGCTGATATGTGGTTTGGCTAGTCGTTAAGTTTCTCTCACTTCCAAACAATCTGAGATGGCATTTTTAGGGCCCACGTCAAGGGCCTCACTGTTATCGTTAGAAACTGTCTCTGTTCTTATCCGGCATTTTTACGTAATGCTCTCAATGATTCACGCACGTTAATCAGGATAGGTGTGTTCGGCTCGAAGCTGCGCCGCACGAGAGCGATTCGAGAACGCACTGATCTGAATGCTCTTGAATCACTCTTGCGTTACTTTGATGTTATACACCAATCTTCGAGTCGAACACACCTAATGTCTTCGTGTTAATCTTTCATCAAAATACACAGTAACTGCCACTTCTCTAATTTAACCCCCTCTCCAACCATCTGGCAAAACCTGTAATGACCCAATCAATTCTTGTTGTTTAACAGCTTAGGATTGCAAGAGGGCTTTAATTGTTTTGTTGTGTGTGTGGCTGAGTGTGTGTGTATTTGTTGAGGACTCGACTAGAGAACGATGAAGATCCTCACGAGTCACGACTGACTCTTCCGTAGAAAACCCAACCGGAGTGAAATAAAGTTTACACCACAGCAGAGTGTTAATAATAACACTGGAGTTTGGATCGTTATTGGAGTTTTTCCCAGCTGATGAACAATAAAGAAACTGCGCTAAACGTGTGCGATATTTTCTAAATGTCGTTAAAAAATGATTGCGAAATGACGGTGTTTCCACTAACCGATGTTATGCGACGACTAGCGTGATTTTTTTTTTTTGCGCGATAATCATTCCATCGTCGATCATGGTGACGGATGCTGGTATGTTTACGTATGTTTCTCCATCATTTCTGCTTCAAGATCTCGAAGATCTAGAATATTATTCGAATTCCATTCCTTTTTTATGTGATATTTGAATATTCGAATATTAAATGCAAAAATGTATCCTATTATTAATATTTACGACATTACACATGCTTATGGATCGCCAGTGCCACTATAGCAAGTGGTTGTTGTTACAGGTTCGGTCCACTAGAGGGACATCTAATACACTGAATATGTTTGAAGCACTTCCGATGGTTTTCGGCTGATATGTCCGCGAAAACACCACCAAAAATTCTGAAATATCGTTATTTTCAGTTCGACCACAAGCTCGATGCGCTCCGAATCAGTTGAAATATTTGCGTTTTTCGCTTCTTACGTCGTTAAACATTTAGGCTACCATTTTTGATGGTTATTATGATGATACACCGTGGATAACGTGCACACTTGTGTTACGATTAAAAAACTATATAGTTCATCAGACGAAACAAAGGGATTTCATTTATACATGCATCTAAGCCAAGGCGGCGAAAAGGCAAGGTTGCATATAAATGAAAATGTAAAAATTATGAAAGCAATATTTGAACAGTAACTTCCGCATTCGAATAGTATTGATTTTTTAAATGTTCGAATTATATTTGAATTTCGGAATTCGTTCCAACAGGCCTAAACCACATCATGCGAGAGCGTGTAAACGTTTTTGAGAGATATGGGAGTTTTGTTTCCAATTCGCAACGTGAAGGGTTATGGAAACGCGGCTATTAAAACTCCTGCATGTTTTTAAGAGCTCGAGCAAAAAAAGGAAAGCGACAGACGACAGAAATGCGGCACACTCTTATAATAAACGTGCATTGGTGTGGAGTGGACACATGTAGTTATCGTTATATTATCATCCCTGCTGTGACTCTGCCACCACCTCACCTTCACTCTTTTACCACAAACTGGTCCAAGATCAGTGTTTATGTCGATATGTATAATATACTACCCTATCTCACGACCAATTCGTACGAATTCGTACGAGTGATTCAAAAGTGGCTAATTCGTACTAATTCATACGACCTCACTCGTACAAATTTGTACGATTTGTCTAAACCCACGTGACGGTTATGTTTAGGGGCGGGGTCAGGGGTAGGTCATTCGTACGAATTCATACGAATTGGCTAATTCGTAAAATATGTACGATTTAGCTAAATCGTACGAGTGAGGTCGTACAAATTGTTACGAATTAGCCACCTCGTAAAATTCGTACGAATTCCCGTGAGATCGGGTTGTAATATAGCATAATATTACGTCAAGACCAACCATGGATAAAGGAAGTTAACAAACCTTTATGTGCTGAATTCAGAAATTATCCACAAATTATATATATATAGGTGTGTGTGTTTTTGTGCATCATTTGTGTGCTTAATTAGACCCGATTAGCAGCTATTTGCTTTCCTAGTGTAGATTTAGTTGTAGGGGTTTCTGATTGGCCTGTGTGTGGTTTATGAGGGCACACATGTATATAATGACATGGGTATTACAACATAAACATGGTTTACATTTGAGTAAGGTTAGGGGAAGGGTTAGTGTAAGGGGAGAGAGAACACACACTATAAAAAACCATGGAGAATCCCCAGAAAGATAGTGAACCAGACCTGTGTGTGTGTGTGTGTGTGGCTTCCCCTCACACTGCAGGTCAGCCGGGCACAGCAACCTTACACAAAGAAGACAAGCTGGGCGGGCAATCCTTCCCGTATCACATAACCCGTATTGCATTCTCAAACCCGCCGTGTGTTTTACATTTCACACTTCCCTTAAACTACTGTAGCTTTCCAAGAATAAACCATTAAACAGAAGAGATGTTTCTCTCTCTCTCTCTTCCCCCCTCAGGCCAACCGTGTGTGTGTGTGTGTGTGCGTGTGCGTGCTGCGTGTGACAGCTGTTAGACATTAATAACGGCTCAAGCAGAAAATCCAGATTACTTGTTTTTAATTTCAATTTTGTTATTGTAATCTTTCAGAGAGAAGAGCAGAGGAAGCTGTGTTGTGTTTGGATGGAAGAGGATTGTGTGTGTGTGTGTGCCTCATGATGAACCAGTTACACTTTAGTCCCGTTAGTTGATGCATTAACTAACAATAAGCAAGAGGTTTGTTACAGTGTTGTATATTAATTAATCTTTGTTAATGTTAGTTAATAGAAATAAAAGGTCATTGTTCATGTCCATTAAATAATGCTAACGGATACAACTTTTGATTTTATTAATGTAAAAGTAAATGTTAGTATTTACTAAATACCTGCTGTGTTGTTAAGTTCATGTTAACAAATGGAACCTTATTGTAGAGCGTTGCCATTATATTATTTTAAGAAATTGTTTTATTTTTTTACTGTTCATTGACAAAGTGGTTGGCGAATTTTATAACTTACACAAAGAAAAAATAACGCTTTTGATAATTGGTCAAATAATGGTTATCCGAAAAAAAATAAAATAAAAAAAAATAAAGAATATCGGCCTGATATCTGGTGTGTCTTTAATAAAATCATAAATGTTTTAATAAACTCATGAGTAGGGTTGGGTATCGTTTGAATTTGAACGATTCTGATTCCGATTCCTTGTTTCGATTCCGGTTCCTAACGATTCTCGATTCCGATTCTTCTAAGAGGCAGGGTCAAAAAAGTCTAGCTAACCTTGCTAACCAACGGCCTTTCTGAAGGAAATACTCCTTCTGTAAAAATACTCCTTTTGTCACAAATTTTGCATTTTGCCGAGATTTCGTTATTTTTAGAAAAGTGAAACAACACTTTGGATCGCCGACTTAAGGTACTCATGTTCGACTCGCGTGGTTATGCCAACACTTCCGGTAGACGCTTCTTCGTTGGTGTTGTTCAGCGGTTTCTTCTTCCGCTCGGCGGACTGTGAATATCGAAACTAGGAATCGAAATTTTCACTTTTGAACGATTCCGGGAAAAACGAAAAGCTAGTCCCCTCCCGGTTCCAATCGATACTCGATTCTCGATACCCAACCCTACTCATGAGTCACACAAAAACGTATTTTTGACGCAAGCCTCAGTTTGTAAAAGCAAACAAAAAATGTCTTGACAGGTGTACACAACACAACACATATTGTCCCACTGTATTTTGTGTTTTTATCTGTAATGTATGTGTAATTAACGCAAACGCATATATTTATATAAATGTAGAGACACTGCACTATTGTTTTGTGTGACTTTGTGTTAGTGTCCACAATCCATCATAATCCTTCATTAAAATCACATGACTTTTCTCTGGACATTACTAATGGCACATGCGTGTGAACAAATACAATCAACACTTGACATCTTTAACATCCAATCAAATCTCAGTGGCCAAAACCCCTGTCATACATCATGACCCATTAAATATTATATTTCTCTTGGAAATATTGCACATTTTGGAAGCAAATTCATTCAGTAAATGTATTGCTGAAAATGTTGTTTTATATTACGATAGCCCTGGTTTCACAAACACGATTCATTAAGTGACCTTAGTTCAATTAGGACATTTAAGTAGCTTTTTATAAACTTGCCACATATATATATATATATATGAAGAGTTCAGATGCAAAAGCCTATAAATGCCATTTGAAATTTTCTTCTTTAATGTTATCAAACTTGTATATTTAAGTTCAGTAATTTTACTTAAATGGCAATGATAATTACCTATTAATTGTTATTTAAGTGAAATTATTGAACTTAAATATACAAGTTTGATAAAAATCATCATTAAAGAAGAAAATTTCAAATGGCATTTAGAGGCTTTTGCATCTGAACTCTTCATATATATATATATATATATATATATATATATATATATATGTATATATACACACACACAAAACTGGGGGTTAATACTTCATAACACTTAATACATGTTATATTAATTATATGGCTATTCAGTAGCAAGACGTATTGCTTTGTCGAGGCTCTGTGTGTCTCTCGCTGTCAGTTCACACACACACACACACACGACTGAGAGTTTGTCACTTGTTGGATGCGTGTCATCAGATTGACAGACTTCACTGAGTTGTGTCATTAAATATTCATGCCAAATCTTCTGTAGGATGTGTCGAATTCTTTTGTGCAAAAACAAAGATGAGCATCAGAAACTCCAGTTTAATCAGTCTGGAGGGAGTCTGAAACACACACACACACACACACACACTTGTTGCACTCGCAGTGATTCTATAGAGCGCCGTGTTGCATTATAGTATATTAGATTACTGTGTTTTTCTGATTCTGGCTCAAACTGTTGTAAAACAAGGATATTGAACTTCAGATCAGTACTGGTGCTGTAAAAGTGCTTTAATTCTCACTTTGAATTTAAATTGCTTGAAGATTTTACAAATAAATTTGAATAGGTGTAGTGGCTATCTTAATTGTTCGTAATTATAAACTTCAACTAAACTTATCATAACCACATTGTATGAACGACATAAGACCGTTTTTCGTGTTGAGTTGGCTCGGAGAGAACCAACGATGGTAAAACAACCGCGTTGCTCCGCCGTCCACACTCGTTTAATATTTTCCTTCCTTACACCTTCAAAATAAGAGTTCCAATATAGAAGTTGTACCAATATACCAAAATAAACACGAGAATGAAAGAGTAACAAATGTTATAACATAAGCAAACTTGCTACTAATAAATGGCGCTTACAATAGGGATGCACGAAATATCGGTTTCAGCCGATATATGTTTATTTAATGTTATCGTTATCGCCCCGATAAAACAATGTGTTATTTCCTTCAGCTGAGACACTTCAGATGCACACTGTTCAACATAATGGATTTAAATTACTTGAAATATGATTGAAATCACTTCAAAAAACAAAAAAATACAGTAAAGTGCAACAGTCCGTCATATCGGATACATGAAATTAAAATGAGAACATTATTATAATTGTCTGTGTTATAATGGTGAGACATTTGTTCCTATAATCAGGCTCTCAAAAATCATATAAAAATGTGTATTTAGATTAATCGGCCGATATATCGGTTATCGGTTTTCAAATATTCCTATTGAATCATCATATCGGCCGAAATGTTCGTATCGGCATCCCTAGTTATGAAGAAATTACAAAACATTGAATTAAATTTACAATTTATAAAGTAAAAAGACTTAAATTGAACTTTCCAGAGAACTTGAATTTATTTGCAACTTAAAAAAAAACATTTCATGCATTTCTTGTATTTTTTTCTGATTCTGAACATTTTTTTCTGTGTATATAATGATTAAATGACCAGAATGTTCTGTGAATTTACTGTGCATTTTATTAAATGTTGTAGGCCATCTCTACCCATCCATACATGCAGAGAAATGTAAATCTCTCATCTTTCTAGTATACCACAGAAACCGCAATGGTGATATGCTGAGGTTTTGTCCTCGATTACCCCAGTGCTCACTTTGACCACTAGAGTACACTGCCTCCTCTCTCCCTCCCCCTCTCTCTCTCTCTCTCTCTCTGATCAGTCTTCAGAAAGTTGATTTCTGTGGTATGTATCCAGATATATCCTCATTCACATGTTTGTAGTCACTTGCACTGGAAAAAAACAACAAAAAAGTTAAAAAAACGAAGTAAATGTCACATATGGAATTAGGGAAACTCTACTTAACTAAGTTAAGTGAACGTAACAAAGAAAAAAAAAGTAATTTTGACTTGTCTTGTAAAAGTTTGAGTAATATCTATTTAGTTGAAGTTTCCTTTGCAATACGTTTCACTTAATCTATATAACACTGGATTAAACCATACTTTCGCTTTACTTACAAACAAAGTAATTAACACAATAGATATTTGTGTGAGACACCATATCTGTATTTCATAAATCACACCTCATGTGAACGCAGAGACCTCAATACTTGGTAGACGATACACAATGACGGAAACATTTGATGGTTTGTTTTTGATTGAATGCGTCATTTTGATTAGAAAATGAACTCTAAATGTCACAAAATGGCAAGTTTACTAATCCGAACAACAAAAGCGATGATAAACGGTGTTGGAAAACCGTGAGAAATCAACCTTATTAATTATTCAAGGCCCAGTGCATGATGGGAACACCATTATCATAGTCATTTTACTTACTTTTATGTTTATATTTACTCTGTAATTCCTACACGCTTGAATTGAGTACTAATATAGAAATTTTAATTTCTTTCCATTTTTTTTTTCAATTCTTGCCTGAAGTAACTCTTTCATGTAAAAATGGCATTGTTTTTTTTTCTTTCAGATTTACTTCACCACAAAATCATTTTATCAGTGCAGTTTTACATATTTCTATTCTAAAAACCTTCGGTCAGAACAAATTACTGGTGCAAAGTTGAGCATCTCTAGTGCTTTCTCTTCTCTCTCACTCAGTCTCTCTCTCTCTCTCTCTCTCTCTCTCTCTCACTCACTCACTCATTCACTCACTCAACGATGAAAAGAGGTTTAAAGTCAATAATTTGATCCCTTAAACTCAACTTTGATCAACAAAATTACACATTTACACAAAATTCTTTGTTTTAAAATAGCTGGAATGTAACTCAACACCCTCGGCACTTTCACTCTGTCACTCTCTCTCTCTCTCACTCTCTCTCTCTCTCTCTCTCTCAGTAATGCTTTGAGTGAACCCTAAACAGTGGGCTCTGATGTGTAACCCGTCTGTGAGCTGAGTGAGTGAGTGAGTGGAGGCGGGGCTCATTTGCATATTCATAGAATCGCGCATACTAAATAAGGCAAGGGTGTCGAGTTACATTCAAGATATTTTAAAGCAAAGAATTTTGTGTGTATGTAATTTTGGTGATCAAAGATGAGTTTTAATAGATACAATTATTGACTTTAAACCTAAAAAAAAATGTAACTCTAGGAAGGTTTCTGCAGGAAGTTTTAACCGGTTTGGTGTGAGCCTCTCTAGGATCTGTGAAAAGCACATCGCCGGTAGTGGAGAGGTTAGAGCGAGGGATTATAACTGTATAACATCTATCTAATATTAAAGAGACAGCTGTGGTCCAGGAGTTAATCCCGAGCTACGGGCCGCGGGAGTGATGATGATTCCCCTCGGGACGCTGGATTTATGGGTGTGTGTGTGTATGGTGTCGGGCCTGGCCTGTCTGGACTGATCACCCCCGCCCCCCCCCAGACTCTCTGTGGCAGGTGTTTTCATTAAACGTCTGCGGGTCCAGGCTCAGAGCCAGGTGTCAACACCACTTCCCTCGCCGTTCATATCACTCTCTTTATTGCTCAGACTGTTTTACACATATTACAATACTGCCAAAACATCCATGCAGATTTATTAAGAATAATAATGGTAGAAAAGAAAATAATAACAATATACAATAATTTCATAATATGAAAGTAATTAGGCTATCACACAATATAAAATAAAATACAGATAAACAAGTGGAAAAATATACTAATAAAATGTGAAATTTGTGAAAATGTCATGTTTGTGTGTGTCATGAAAGCATCAGTTATCTCGACATTCAGCAATATAGCTGACTTTAAAGAAGAAAAGTAAATGTTTTAGAGGCCGACCGATAAAGGATTTTGAAGGCCGATACCGATACAAATATTTTTGGGTTTTAAAATCCGATATTCCGATATATCGGCCGATATTTAAAAAAAAAAAAATTCAGAAACGCGCAACAAAAAAGTAACAGATTTCCCTAACATTAGTTATTTTTATGAATAATATTATATATTAAAATAATATGATAATGCATTTTAAAAAGAAATTTGTTTCTTTTATTGTCGCAACAGAACAGACTGATGATAGTGGAATTAGCTAGCTTTATGGTTAGCTAGTCTATGATGAGCCATAATTTAGCAATGGATTACGTCATACTTCAAATTGGTAAACATACATTTTCAATATAACAGGCCGAGGAGAGATGATGCGTCTCATTGCTGTAACTTTCACGCGCTATTAAAGAAATACTTCAGTCACATTGTCAAAAGTTAAAAGGACAGTCAGTCAACTACACCGTAACAACGTAATGTAATTACTAGGGCTGTATTCAACCAAAGAAATCCTTAGTCGACCAAAGTCGAGTCCTGCTCGACGATTAGTCGACTAAAAAAAAAAAAAAAAAAAAAAAACGTGATGTTTTGATTAAACATTTTTTAAACAATTGTCATTGAGCATTTATAAAACAACAACGAAAAAACATCACAAATAAATAAAACTATAATAATAATACAATTCTTTGAAAATTAAGTGATTTTTTAACTGCAAAAAGTGAAGAGCTCTGTCCTAGGTCTATAGTACAGTCCCACTCGCGCACCTGACCACACCACACGCTGCAAAAAATATAACTGCTATCTGCCACATAATGAAAAATTCCAACAAAAGCTCTCGTTTATACAGGCTTTATATTCTTCTTTACTTTCAAAGCTATGGGTTAACTTTAGTCCTGACGATCAAGGCGTTTTAAACAACACTCAAAAAAACCCAAATAACTTAAAAACAATCCTAATAATAGGCTGTAGGACTGCGTATAGGTTTATTTTCGTTTTGTTGCATTATTTAGGCTATTTTCAAATGCGTCAAGTGTACAAATAAAAACGAAAACATTAAGAAAACACAATCTATTGAGTCAGCATGATATAGCCGTTAAAAGGCTGCTCAAGTCTTTTGCGCGCTCAAGTTCGATTTTAAATGTAGGCGCGCGACTTGCGCGCTCATAATGGCAACGCGATCGCCTCCCTCCACAGTCTTGTCGTCTTTGTTTTAAAATGCAGCCAGACAAAAGATTTATATTTCCTGGACATTTTGTCGACTAAAGCCAAAAAAGCAGCGTTCTAACTGAATGAATACAGCATCCCTTACCGAGCGTGAAGCAGCAGCGCAGCCAGCCACAGGTGCGGTTCCCGACTGTATTATGTGTGTGCGCTAAACTGTGGCGCAGTTACAAAAATAGCCTAAATTAAAGCATTTTAAAGTTGGGGACAAAACATAGGCTAATTATATTTAGAATACAGTAATAAATAAACTGCTTATAAATGAATAATTATCAAGGAGTAAGTCATTGAAAAAATTCCTACTATTGGTAAAAAAAAAAAAAATGCAACTGGTCGACCAATAAGAATGTCAGTCGACCACGACGGCATCGACCGATTAGTCGACTAAACGACTAAAGTTGACAGCCCTAGTAATTACTAGCTAATTCCGCTTCACTCTCGGCTTATTTAACAGCAGCAAAACTAGACGTGATAGTCACAAATTTTGTCATGCTTATTTGAGTTAAGAGAACTGATGGGATGTTCTTTTAATTGTTATTCAAGCAACCAACTCAACGAGTGTTGTCAATAGGGACGGTGTAGAGTGCCCTCTGGTGGACAAACTATGCAACTCCAACACTCATGACATGGTTCAAGCGTGTTTCGTCCGTTTTTATTTTATTTTTGAAATATTCATTTATCGGCCATTATAACTGCCGATACCGATAGTTTGGAAAATGCCTAATATCGGCCGATAATATCGGCCTGCCGATATATCGGTCTGGCTCTAAAATGTTTACTGAAAACCAAAGCCGTACCCTTAAACATTGGCTGGTAATGGGCCTTTTTATTGAATGTAGGAAGAATTGTCATGTATTAATCGGTAAAATTGAAACTATAAATATACTATAAATAAATATCACCTTCCCTGCATTCCTTTGTCGTCTTATGAAAGCCTGTAGACTTGATGTTTATGTGAAGGACTTTATTTTTAAAAGGATGTGATGTTCCCGCTCGCTCTCGACACAGGGAACGAGTGCTTGTACAATGTTCAGGTACAAAAACAGTATTTTGTACTGTAATGCCAATATGTCATGCAAATAAAAGGGATTCATTCGAACTATAGTGTCATATAGTCTCAGACTGTGTACTTTTTAATCATTTCAAAGCTGTAATTTTTGTTGTGAGCAGCACATATTTACATATTCATCTAAGCGTCGCTCTCAGCGTGGATGGCGTTAACAATTTATCGCTGCGAAGATACTTTTTTGTCTATGGTGATTAGAGCCAGACCGATATATCGGCAGGCCGATATTATCGGCCGATATTAGGCATTTTCCAAATTATCGGTATCGGCAGTTATAATGGCCAATAAATGAATATTTTGTATCATATTTTGATAATGAATATTTTAACAAAATTTGTGACTATCATGTCCAGTTTTGCTGCTGTTAAATAAGCGGAGAATGAAGCGGAATTAGCATTATGTTGTTACAGTGTAGTCCTTTTAACTTTTGACAATGTGACTGAAGTATTTCTTTAATAGCGCGTGACAGTTATAGCAATGAGATGCATCATCTCTCCTTGGTCTGTTATATTGAAAATGTATGTTTTACAAGTTGTTGAGCGTTTCTGAGATAATAATTAAGAAAAAATATCGGCCGATATATCGGATTTTGAAACCAATAAATATTTGTATCGGTATCGGACTTCAAAATCCTTTATCGGTCGGGCTCTAATGGTGATTATGACACTAGACACTATATTTCTGACACGCATATAAAAATATGTTTCTGAAAATAAAATGTATTGTTTTTTATGGTAGGTCAAGGCAAGAACAAGCACAGACTTCAGTCTCTCTCTCTCTTTTTCTCTCTCTCTCTGGATTAATATGGTGCTGACGTGTGATAAGGGTGTGTTTCTGAGCGAGGTGTGAACTAAGTGTAGTAATGATGCGGTCTGTTGTGTAGTTCTGGGGGGTGTATCTTGAGTCGGGGGTGGGGGGGGGGGGGGGGGAGGGGGGGTGTAGGATAGCATGTGATTAATAGCTGGGAATGCTTTGAAAGTGACACCCAAGCACAGCGGCACACTGGGTAATGGCGCTAGTGCTACGTTTCGTTTCTTAGTCTTTATTAGCCTGTGTTTCCCTCTTCCCTCCACAGGCGTCAGCTTTGTACAGTAATAATGGCACTTTTATCTTTCGTCTTTTCACACTTTGCTGCATTTCTCTTGTCAATTGCTCAGTAAAGCGGCCGATTGTCTCCATTTTCTGGCTCCCAGATCGAGGGATGATGTGAAAANTTTTACATTTCACACTTCCCTTAAACTACTGTAGCTTTCCAAGAATAAACCATAAACAGAAGAGATGTTTCTCCTCTCTCTTCTTCCCCTCAGGCCAACCGTGTGTGTGTGTGTGTGTTGTGTGTGTGTGTGCGTGTGCGTGCTGCGTGTGACAGCTGTTAGACATTAATAACGGCTCAAGCAGAAAATCCAGATTACTTGTTTTTAATTTCAATTTTGTTATTGTAATCTTTCAGAGAGAAGAGCAGAGGAAGCTGTGTTGTGTTTGGATGGAAGAGGATTGTGTGTGTGTGTGTGCCTCATGATGAACCAGTTACACTTTAGTCCCGTTAGTTGATGCATTAACTAACAATAAGCAAGAGGTTTGTTACAGTGTTGTATATTAATTAATCTTTGTTAATGTTAGTTAATAGAAATAAAAGGTCATTGTTCATGTCCATTAAATAATGCTAACGGATACAACTTTTGATTTTATTAATGTAAAAGTAAATGTTAGTATTTACTAAATACCTGCTGTGTTGTTAAGTTCATGTTAACAAATGGAACCTTATTGTAGAGCGTTGCCATTATATTATTTTTAAGAAATTGTTTTATTTTTTTACTGTTCATTGACAAAGTGGTTGGCGAATTTTATAACTTACACAAAGAAAAAATAACGCTTTTGATAATTGGTCAAATAATGGTTATCCGAAAAAAAAAAATAAAATAAAAAAATAAAGAATATCGGCCTGATATCTGGTGTGTCTTTAATAAAATCATAAATGTTTTAATAAACTCATGAGTAGGGTTGTGGTATCGTTTGAATTTGAACGATTCTGATTCCGATTCCTTGTTTCGATTCCGGTTCCTAACGATTCTCGATTCCGATTCTTCTAAGAGGCAGGGTCAAAAAAGTCTAGCTAACCTTGCTAACCAACGGCCTTTCTGAAGGAAATACTCCTTCTGTAAAAATACTCCTTTTGTCACAAATTTTGCATTTTGCCGAGATTTCGTTATTTTTAGAAAAGTGAAACAACACTTTGGATCGCCGACTTAAGGTACTCATGTTCGACTCGCGTGTGGTTATGCCAACACTTCCGGTAGACGCTTCTTCGTTGGTGTTGTTCAGCGGTTTCTTCTTCCGCTCGGCGGACTGTGAATATCGAAACTAGGAATCGAAATTTTCACTTTTGAACGATTCCGGGAAAAACGAAAAGCTAGTCCCCTCCCGGTTCCAATCGATACTCGATTCTCGATACCCAACCCTACTCATGAGTCACACAAAAACGTATTTTTGACGCAAGCCTCAGTTTGTAAAAGCAAACAAAAAATGTCTTGACAGGTGTACACAACACAACACATATTGTCCCACTGTATTTTGTGTTTTTATCTGTAATGTATGTGTAATTAACGCAAACGCATATATTTATATAAATGTAGAGACACTGCACTATTGTTTTGTGTGACTTTGTGTTAGTGTCCACAATCCATCATAATCCTTCATTAAAATCACATGACTTTTCTCTGGACATTACTAATGGCACATGCGTGTGAACAAATACAATCAACACTTGACATCTTTAACATCCAATCAAATCTCAGTGGCCAAAACCCCTGTCATACATCATGACCCATTAAATATTATATTTCTCTTGGAAATATTGCACATTTTGGAAGCAAATTCATTCAGTAAATGTATTGCTGAAAATGTTGTTTTATATTACGATAGCCCTGGTTTCACAAACACGATTCATTAAGTGACCTTAGTTCAATTAGGACATTTAAGTAGCTTTTTATAAACTTGCCACATATATATATATATATATGAAGAGTTCAGATGCAAAAGCCTATAAATGCCATTTGAATTTTCTTCTTTAATGTTATCAAACTTGTATATTTAAGTTCAGTAATTTTACTTAAATGGCAATGATAATTACCTATTAATTGTTATTTAAGTGAAATTATTGAACTTAAATATAGAAGTTTGATAAAAATCATCATTAAAGAAGAAAATTTCAAATGGCATTTAGAGGCTTTTGCATCTGAACTCTTCATATATATATATATATATATATATATATATATATGTATATATACACACACACAAAACTGGGGGTTAATACTTCATAACACTTAATACATGTTATATTAATTATATGGCTATTCAGTAGCAAGACGTATTGCTTTGTCGAGGCTCTGTGTGTCTCTCGCTGTCAGTTCACACACACACACACACACACGACTGAGAGTTTGTCACTTGTTGGATGCGTGTCATCAGATTGACAGACTTCACTGAGTTGTGTCATTAAATATTCATGCCAAATCTTCTGTAGGATGTGTCGAATCTTTTGTGCAAAAACAAAGATGAGCATCAGAAACTCCAGTTTAATCAGTCTGGAGGGAGTCTGAAACACACACACACACTTGTTGCACTAGTGAGTCTATAGAGCGCCGTGTTGTATTATAGTATATTAGATTACTGTGTTTTTCTGATTCTGGCTTAAACTGTTGTAAAACAAGGATATTGAACTTCAGATCAGTACTGGTGCTGTAAAAGTGCTTTAATTCTCACTTTGAATTTAAATTGCTTGAAGATTTTACAAATAAATTTGAATAGGTGCAGTGGCTATCTTAATTGTTCGAAATTATAAACTTCAACTAAACTTATAACCACATTGTATGAACGACATAAGACCGTTTTTCGTGTTGAGTTGGCTCGGAGAGAACCAACGATGGTAAAACAACCGCGTTGCTCCGCCGTCCACACTCGTTTAATATTTTCCTTCCTTACACCTTCAAAATAAGAGTTCCAATATAGAAGTTGTACCAATATACCAAAATAAACACGAGAATGAAAGAGTAACAAATGTTATAACATAAGCAAACTTGCTACTAATAAATGGCGCTTACAATAGGGATGCACGAAATATCGGTTTCAGCCGATATATGTTTATTTAATGTTATCGTTATCGCCCCGATAAAACAATGTGTTATTTCCTTCAGCTGAGACACTTCAGATGCACACTGTTCAACATAATGGATTTAAATTACTTGAAATATGATTGAAATCACTTCAAAAAACAAAAAAATACAGTAAAGTGCAACAGTCCGTCATATCGGATACATGAAATTAAAATGAGAACATTATTATAATTGTCTGTGTTATAATGGTGAGACATTTGTTCCTATAATCAGGCTCTCAAAAATCATATAAAAATGTGTATTTAGATTAATCGGCCGATATATCGGTTATCGGTTTTCAAATATTCCTATTGAATCATCATATCGGCCGAAATGTTCGTATCGGCATCCCTAGTTATGAAGAAATTACAAAACATTGAATTAAATTTACAATTTATAAAGTAAAAAGACTTAAATTGAACTTTCCAGAGAACTTGAATTTATTTGCAACTTAAAAAAAAACATTTCATGCATTTCTTGTATTTTTTTCTGATTCTGAACATTTTTTTCTGTGTATATAATGATTAAATGACCAGAATGTTCTGTGAATTTACTGTGCATTTTATTAAATGTTGTAGGCCATCTCTACCCATCCATACATGCAGAGAAATGTAAATCTCTCATCTTTCTAGTATACCACAGAAACCGCAATGGTGATATGCTGAGGTTTTGTCCTCGATTACCCCAGTGCTCACTTTGACCACTAGAGTACACTGCCTCCTCTCTCCCTCCCCCTCTCTCTCTCTCTCTCTCTCTGATCAGTCTTCAGAAAGTTGATTTCTGTGGTATGTATCCAGATATATCCTCATTCACATGTTTGTAGTCACTTGCACTGGAAAAAAACAACAAAAAAGTTAAAAAAACGAAGTAAATGTCACATATGGAATTAGGGAAACTCTACTTAACTAAGTTAAGTGAACGTAACAAAGAAAAAAAAAGTAATTTTGACTTGTCTTGTAAAAGTTTGAGTAATATCTATTTAGTTGAAGTTTCCTTTGCAATACGTTTCACTTAATCTATATAACACTGGATTAAACCATACTTTCGCTTTACTTACAAACAAAGTAATTAACACAATAGATATTTGTGTGAGACACCATATCTGTATTTCATAAATCACACCTCATGTGAACGCAGAGACCTCAATACTTGGTAGACGATACACAATGACGGAAACATTTGATGGTTTGTTTTTGATTGAATGCGTCATTTTGATTAGAAAATGAACTCTAAATGTCACAAAATGGCAAGTTTACTAATCCGAACAACAAAAGCGATGATAAACGGTGTTGGAAAACCGTGAGAAATCAACCTTATTAATTATTCAAGGCCCAGTGCATGATGGGAACACCATTATCATAGTCATTTTACTTACTTTTATGTTTATATTTACTCTGTAATTCCTACACGCTTGAATTGAGTACTAATATAGAAATTTTAATTTCTTTCCATTTTTTTTTTCAATTCTTGCCTGAAGTAACTCTTTCATGTAAAAATGGCATTGTTTTTTTTTCTTTCAGATTTACTTCACCACAAAATCATTTTATCAGTGCAGTTTTACATTCTACATTACATTACATTACATTCTGCAGTTTCTATTCTAAAAACCTTCGGTCAGAACAAATTACTGGTGCAAAGTTGAGCATCTCTAGTGCTTTCTCTTCTCTCTCACTCAGTCTCTCTCTCTCACTCACTCACTCACTCATTCACTCACTCAACGATGAAAAGAGGTTTAAAGTCAATAATTTGATCCCTTAAACTCAACTTTGATCAACAAAATTACATATTTACACAAAATTCTTTGTTTTAAAATAGCTGGAATGTAACTCAACACCCTCGGCACTTTCACTCTGTCACTCTCTCTCTCTCTCTCAGTAATGCTTTGAGTGAACCCTAAACAGTGGGCTCTGATGTGTAACCCGTCCGTGAGCTGAGTGAGTGAGTGAGTGGAGGCGGGGCTCATTTGCATATTCATAGAATCGCGCATACTAAATAAGGCAAGGGTGTCGAGTTACATTCAAGATATTTTAAAGCAAAGAATTTTGTGTGTATGTAATTTTGGTGATCAAAGATGAGTTTTAATAGATACAATTATTGACTTTAAACCTAAAAAAAAATTTAACTCTAGGAAGGTTTCTGCAGGAAGTTTTAACCGGTTTGGTGTGAGCCTCTCTAGGATCTGTGAAAAGCACATCGCCGGTAGTGGAGAGGTTAGAGCGAGGGATTATAACTGTATAACATCTATCTAATATTAAAGAGACAGCTGTGGTCCAGGAGTTAATCCCGAGCTACGGGCCGCGGGAGTGATGATGATTCCCCTCGGGACGCTGGATTTATGGGTGTGTGTGTGTATGGTGTCGGGCCTGGCCTGTCTGGACTGATCACCCCCGCCCACCCCCCAGACTCTCTGTGGCAGGTGTTTTCATTAAACGTCTGCGGGTCCAGGCTCAGAGCCAGGTGTCAACACCACTTCCCTCGCCGTTCATATCACTCTCTTTATTGCTCAGACTGTTTTACACATATTACAATACTGCCAAAACATCAAGGCAGATTTATTAAGAATAATAATGGTAGAAAAGAAAATAATAACAATATACAATAATTTCATAATATGAAAGTAATTAGGCTATCACACAATATAAAATAAAATACAGATAAACAAGTGGAAAAATATACTAATAAAATGTGAAATTTGTGAAAATGTCATGTTTGTGTGTGTCATGAAAGCATCAGTTATCTCGACATTCAGCAATATAGCTGACTTTAAAGAAGAAAAGTAAATGTTTTAGAGGCCGACCGATAAAGGATTTTGAAGGCCGATACCGATACAAATATTTTTGGGTTTTAAAATCCGATATTCCGATATATCGGCCGATATTTAAAAAAAAAAAATTCAGAAACGCGCAACAAAAAAGTAACAGATTTCCCTAACATTAGTTATTTTTATGAATAATATTATATATTAAAATAATATGATAATGCATTTTAAAAAGAAATTTGTTTCTTTTATTGTCGCAACAGAACAGACTGATGATAGTGGAATTAGCTAGCTTTATGGTTAGCTAGTCTATGATGAGCCATAATTTAGCAATGGATTACGTCATACTTCAAATTGGTAAACATACATTTTCAATATAACAGGCCGAGGAGAGATGATGCGTCTCATTGCTGTAACTTTCACGCGCTATTAAAGAAATACTTCAGTCACATTGTCAAAAGTTAAAAGGACAGTCAGTCAACTACACCGTAACAACGTAATGTAATTACTAGGGCTGTATTCAACCAAAGAAATCCTTAGTCGACCAAAGTCGAGTCCTGCTCGACGATTAGTCGACTAAAAAAAAAAAAAAAAAAAAAAAAACGTGATGTTTTGATTAAACATTTTTTAAACAATTGTCATTGAGCATTTATAAAACAACAACGAAAAAACATCACAAATAAATAAAACTATAATAATAATACAATTCTTTGAAAATTAAGTGATTTTTTAACTGCAAAAAGTGAAGAGCTCTGTCCTAGGTCTATAGTACAGTCCCACTCGCGCACCTGACCACACCACACGCTGCAAAAAATATAACTGCTATCTGCCACATAATGAAAAATTCCAACAAAAGCTCTCGTTTATACAGGCTTTATATTCTTCTTTACTTTCAAAGCTATGGGTTAACTTTAGTCCTGACGATCAAGGCGTTTTAAACAACACTCAAAAAAACCCAAATAACTTAAAAACAATCCTAATAATAGGCTGTAGGACTGCGTATAGGTTTATTTTCGTTTTGTTGCATTATTTAGGCTATTTTCAAATGCGTCAAGTGTACAATAAAAACGAAAACATTAAGAAAACACAATCTATTGAGTCAGCATGATATAGCCGTTAAAAGGCTGCTCAAGTCTTTTGCGCGCTCAAGTTCGATTTTAAATGTAGGCGCGCGACTTGCGCGCTCATAATGGCAACGCGATCGCCTCCCTCCACAGTCTTGTCGTCTTTGTTTTAAAATGCAGCCAGACAAAAGATTTATATTTCCTGGACATTTTGTCGACTAAAGCCAAAACAAGCAGCGTTCTAACTGAATGAATACAGCATCCCTTACCGAGCGTGAAGCAGCAGCGCAGCCAGCCACAGGTGCGGTTCCCGACTGTATTATGTGTGTGCGCTAAACTGTGGCGCAGTTACAAAAATAGCCTAAATTAAAGCATTTTAAAGTTGGGGACAAAACATAGGCTAATTATATTTAGAATACAGTAATAAATAACTGCTTATAAATGAATAATTATCAAGGAGTAAGTCATTGAAAAATTCCTACTATTGGTAAAAAAAAAAAAAATGCAACTGGTCGACCAATAAGAATGTCAGTCGACCACGACGGCATCGACCGATTAGTCGACTAAACGACTAAAGTTGACAGCCCTAGTAATTACTAGCTAATTCCGCTTCACTCTCGGCTTATTTAACAGCAGCAAAACTAGACGTGATAGTCACAAATTTTGTCATGCTTATTTGAGTTAAGAGAACTGATGGGGATGTTCTTTTAATTGTTATTCAAGCAACCAACTCAACGAGTGTTGTCAATAGGGACGGTGTAGAGTGCCCTCTGGTGGACAAACTATGCAACTCCAACACTCATGACATGGTTCAAGCGTGTTTCGTCCGTTTTTATTTTATTTTTGAAATATTCATTTATCGGCCATTATAACTGCCGATACCGATAGTTTGGAAAATGCCTAATATCGGCCGATAATATCGGCCTGCCGATATATCGGTCTGGCTCTAAAATGTTTACTGAAAACCAAAGCCGTACCCTTAAACATTGGCTGGTAATGGGCCTTTTTATTGAATGTAGGAAGAATTGTCATGTATTAATCGGTAAAACATTGAAACTATAAATATACTATAAATAAATATCACCTTCCCTGCATTCCTTTGTCGTCTTATGAAAGCCTGTAGACTTGATGTTTATGTGAAGGACTTTATTTTTAAAAGGATGTGATGTTCCCGCTCGCTCTCGACACAGGGAACGAGTGCTTGTACAATGTTCAGGTACAAAACAGTATTTTGTACTGTAATGCCAATATGTCATGCAAATAAAAGGGATTCATTCGAACTATAGTGTCATATAGTCTCAGACTGTGTACTTTTAATCATTTCAAAGCTGTAATTTTTGTTGTGAGCAGCACATATTTACATATTCATCTAAGCGTCGCTCTCAGCGTGGATGGCGTTAACAATTTATCGCTGCGAAGATACTTTTTTGTCTATGGTGATTAGAGCCAGACCGATATATCGGCAGGCCGATATTATCGGCCGATATTAGGCATTTTCCAAATTATCGGTATCGGCAGTTATAATGGCCAATAAATGAATATTTTGTATCATATTTTGATAATGAATATTTTAACAAAATTTGTGACTATCATGTCCAGTTTTGCTGCTGTTAAATAAGCGGAGAATGAAGCGGAATTAGCATTATGTTGTTACAGTGTAGTCCTTTTAACTTTTGACAATGTGACTGAAGTATTTCTTTAATAGCGCGTGACAGTTATAGCAATGAGATGCATCATCTCTCCTTGGTCTGTTATATTGAAAATGTATGTTTTACAAGTTGTTGAGCGTTTCTGAGATAATAATTAAGAAAAAATATCGGCCGATATATCGGATTTTGAAACCAATAAATATTTGTATCGGTATCGGACTTCAAAATCCTTTATCGGTCGGGCTCTAATGGTGATTATGACACTAGACACTATATTTCTGACACGCATATAAAAATATGTTTCTGAAAATAAAATGTATTGTTTTTTATGGTAGGTCAAGGCAAGAACAAGCACAGACTCAGTCTCTCTCTCTCTTTCTCTCTCTCTCTGGATTAATTGGTGCTGACGGTGTGATAAGGGTGTGTTTCTGAGCGAGGTGTGAACTAAGTGTAGTAATGATGCGTCTGTTGTGTAGTTCTGGGGGGTGTATCTTGAGTCGGGGGTGGGGGGGGGGGGGGGGGTGTAGGATAGCATGTGATTAATAGCTGGGAATGCTTTGAAGTGACACCCAAGCACAGCGGCACACTGGGTAATGGCGCTAGTGCTACGTTTCGTTTCTTAGTCTTTATTAGCCTGTGTTTCCCTCTTCCCTCCACAGGCGTCAGCTTTGTACAGTAATAATGGCACTTTTATTCTTTCGTCTTTTCACACTTTGCTGCCATTTTCTCTTGTCATGCTCAGTAAAGCGGCCGATTGTCTCCATTTTCTGGCTCCCAGATCGAGGGATGATGTGAAAAGAGGAAAATGGGTGTCAGGCAAACTGCTAACTCTAGTTATGTGTGCAATAGCATTCAACACACTAGTATTGTTTTTGTGACAACATACTATAGTACAGGGGAAACTCGAAACTTATGTATTTCAGTAATTCAACTTGACTGATATATTTAGTATATATAACTATATACATGCGCATTATTATGCTTTTCAGAGGGCTGACATTTCTGTACTTAAAATCCTTCTTTTATTGATTTCATGTAATATTCTAATTTTCTGATATTTTGAATTTGTGGTTTTCATAAGCTGTAAGACATCATCAAAATTATAACTTTTGCATGATATTCTAATTTTTCAAATTTATATATATATATATATTAGGGATGCACCGATATGAACATTCTGGCCGATACCGATAACCGATAATTCTGTATATTTGAAAGCCGATAACCGATATATTGGCCGATAAATCTAAATCCAATTTTTATATAATTTTTGAAAGCCTGATTGTAAAAACAAGTCTAACAATTAAAATTAGATGGCATTTAATAAGTTTTGTTATCGGGCCGATAACGATAACATAAAATGAGCAAATATCGCCCGATACCGATATGGTGGCCGATATATCGTGCACTCCTAATATATATACTACAATACACTGAATACCCATTTCTTCTTATTTTCTAACTTGTGAAAAAAAGAATATAAGTAATATATTCCTAAATACCGTTCTTATGAAGTAGTTAATCTTTTGTATTACTGTTGTTCTTAAGACATCTTATACGAAGCAATTCAATCCTTGAAAATAATGTTCTTGAAATCACTGTAAATAACCTCTAAATCCCAAAAGGAAATTAATTGTTTCAAATTTAATTGTTTTAATTAAGCATTGCAACTAATAATAGGTATGTTTGGGGGTTTTCTTCAAAACACTTTTTTATCTACTAATTTTTAATTTTAGTGTCTCAAAACTTTCCCCTAATAATAATAATAATAATAAAAAACACCATGATAAATTGTAGTGTTATTTTAGCGTTAACTCATTTTGTTATCAAATTGAACCCTGCTACCAAAGTTATTGTTAAGAATATGTATTCTTCTTTCATTTATTTACATCCATGTAATAATAATTCATTAAGAACAGAAAAAATAAGATGTTCTTAAGAATATTTTTTCTTCTCTTTTTTTCATAAGATTTTTTAATTTTTGCAGACACCACTTAACTACTTTTTTTTTAAACATTTATCATTACTGTAAATACGAATAAGTGAGCGAAACTAAAGAAAATATCAGGTATCAGGGTATCAGGTACATAAAAATTTGAAGTTAATATTCAAAGTTTAAGAAAGCAGAACTGGAAGATTTCTATTTTGTACATTTTTTAATTGCTCTTAACTTGAAATAGTTGAGTAAACTAATTCATAAATTTAACTTAAAATGATCATGTAATCGCAACTTAAATATTTTAGTAGTGAAAACTTGGCTAGCTTCAACTAGCTAATTCAGTGAATGCTACCTTGCTAAATGGTAACGCAATGCTTTGATAGCATTAGCATAGAAATTGTTAAATGAGTACAACAATCTAAAATATTTAACATTTATCTGTTCACATAATCCACTCGTCACCGTGATGGACACTCCTGAAAAACCCAACATAACAGACACTCTTCTAAATTAGCATAGCAAAGCATTAAATATCCAACTTAAAATTAATCTTGCACAAAAAACATTCTGTAAAACTTAATTTGAATGCTTACTCTCCCTTTCGAGTGTTATGGCAAAGCATGCTGGGAAAAAACAGAAATCCCAGCCCAGTTTCACAAAATTTTACTTGGTCAAAATGAAAAGAAACAAGTTCATAAAACTCAACAATGAAACAACTCAACAACTTAAAATGTGTCAGTTTTGTGAACTCAAAAGAAAAAAGAAAGTTCGAAACACTCATACAAGTTGATTTGATTAAACTAATTTGAGTTCACCCTACTCAAACCAGTCCAGTTTTTCGAGCATTGGGGTTACACGGGGTTAACTGTTACACTTATTTTTCTTAAACGGTAGTCGGTATGGTTTCGGCTGTGCAGTATTCGGTAGTCAGTTAGCTAGTATGCCTCTCCAATCATAGCCTGGGTTTGAGAGGGACAGGCACTTCTGTGAATGTCTGCGTGTGTGTGTGTTGCTTGGCTGTGAGTTGCGAGTTATGTATGAGTCTCAGGACAGTGAGATGGTGATAATTGCAGAGAGGTCAGGCTATGATTACAGGCTGTGTCTCTCTGTTTCTCTGGCGGCGAGTCAGAAGCTGCTCAAGTGGCCTTTGCTGTGTAAAGATGGGCGTGTGTGTGTGTGCGTGTGTATTTGCGTGTGTCTGCAGGGCTTTGTTCCTTTTACAGGCTGTTTCATCTCCACACTTTTCAGCTTGTTGTTCCGCTCAGTCTTGTGTAGCCAGACCTTTGACTGAATGGATAGAGGTCTGGTCCACATTGCAGCTTATTTTGGCCAAGAAACGCCCACTTAGACAGAACGATCCAACCCCCTGAGATAAGACAATAAATAATGCGTTCAAGTATGAAAACTTGTTTTCTTCAAAGAATTAAAAATAAAAAAGGTTATTGCGACTTTATATCACGTAATTCTGAGATTAAAAAGTCGCAATTACCTTTTTTTATTTTTAATTGCGATTTATAAAGACAAAATTGCGAGATACTAACTTACAATTGCTTGTAACAAAGTCAGAATTGCGTGATATAAACTCACAATTGCGTGTTAAGTCAGAATTGCGTGATATAAACTCGCAATTGCGTGTTAAGTCAGAATTGCGTGATATAAACTCGCAATTGCGTGTTAAGTCAGAATTGCGTGATATAAACTCGCAAAATGCTTGTTGAGTCAGAATTGCGTGATATAAACTCGCAAAATGCTTGTTAAGTCAGAATCGCGTGATATAAACTCGCAATTGCGTGTTAAGTCAGAATTGTGTGATATAAACTTGCAATTGCGTGTTAAGTCAGAATTGTGTGATATAAACTCGCAATTGCGTGTTAAGTCAGAATTGCGAGATATAAACTCGCAATTGCGTGTTAAGTCAGAATTGCGAGATATAAACTCGCAATTGCGTGTTAAGTCAGAATTGCGAGATATAAACTCGCAATTGCGTGTTAAGTCAGAATTGCGAGATATAAACTCGCAATTGCGTGTTAAGTCAGAATTGCGTGATATAAACTTGCAATTGCGTGTTAAGTCAGAATTGTGTGATATAAACTCGCAATTGCGTGTTAAGTCAGAATTGCGTGATATAAACTCGCAATTGCGTGTTAAGTCAGAATTGTGTGATATAAACTCGCAATTGCGTGTTAAGTCAGAATTGCGAGATATAAACTCGCAATTGCGTGTTAAGTCAGAATTGCGAGATATAAACTCGCAATTGCGTGTTAAGTCAGAATTGCGAGATATAAACTCGCAATTGCGTGTTAAGTCAGAATTGCGAGATATAAACTCGCAATTGCGTGTTAAGTCAGAATTGCGTGATATAAACTTGCAATTGCGTGTTAAGTCAGAATTGTGTGATATAAACTCGCAATTGCGTGTTAAGTCAGAATTGCGTGATATAAACTCGCAATTGCGTGTTAAGTCAGAATTGCGTGATATAAACTCGCAAAATGCTTGTTGAGTCAGAATTGCGTGATATAAACTCGCAAAATGCTTGTTAAGTCAGAATTGCGTGATATAAACTCGCAATTGCGTGTTAAGTCAGAATTGTGTGATATAAACTTGCAATTGCGTGTTAAGTCAGAATTGTGTGATATAAACTCGCAATTGCGTGTTAAGTCAGAATTGCGAGATATAAACTCGCAATTGCGTGTTAAGTCAGAATTGCGAGATATAAACTCGCAATTGCGTGTTAAGTCAGAATTGCGAGATATAAACTCGCAATTGCGTGTTAAGTCAGAATTGCGTGATATAAACTTGCAATTGCGTGTTAAGTCAGAATTGTGTGATATAAACTCGCAATTGCGTGTTAAGTCAGAATTGCGTGATATAAACTCGCAATTGCGTGTTAAGTCAGAATTGCGTGATATAAACTCGCAAAATGCTTGTTGAGTCAGAATTGTGTGATATAAACTTGCAATTGCGTGTTAAGTCAGAATTGTGTGATATAAACTCGCAATTGCGTGTTAAGTCAGAATTGCGAGATATAAACTCGCAATTGCGTGTTAAGTCAGAATTGTGTGATATAAACTCGCAATTGCGTGTTAAGTCAGAATTGCGAGATATAAACTCGCAATTGCGTGTTAAGTCACAATTGCGTGATATAAACTCGCAATTGCGTGTTAAGTCAGAATTGCGAGATATAAACTCGCAATTGCGTGTTAAGTCACAATTGCGTGATATAAACTCGCAATTGCGTGTTAAGTCAGAATTGTGAGAAACTAACTTACAATTGCTTGTTATAAAGTAAGAATTGCATGATATAAACTCGCAATTGTGTGTTAACATGTCAGAATTGCGTGATATAAACTCACAAATGCGTTATAAAGTCAGAATTGCATGATATAAACTCATCTCGCAATTCTGACTTTATTACACATAATTATGAGTTTATATCACGCAATTCTAACTCATAAATGATGTTTCTTTTGCTCAAATAGCAATACAAAAGCGTATTTTACAGCAGTGCCATTTGTGCAGTCATAACGCAATAATTTTACCAATCAGCGATTGGCTCTTTTCCTTAATAAGGCGGGACTTACTCCACGCGTTAAATAGAAGTGGACCATATTTCTATATAGTCTTTGAATTTTTTCATGAAATGCGTGACTCGCTAGACCTTTAGGCTACTTCTCGTAATCACTACTGTTATTATTAGTATTGTGCACGTTATTTTTTGACAGACAGTTGTCGTGATATTCAAATAATGTGGATTTGCAAATGGATTGTTAAGGAAATAATTATTTATGTCTTAGCCGGCAAGTATTCAGTGAAGTGAGTTATGATTTCAGTTCTAATATTCCAACCGGCAACCGACTTTTGAAATCAAGTTATTTTATTTTTTTTTTATTTTTTTTTATATATTTTTTTTTTGGAAAATGTTTTTTTTATGGTCGCAACCCACGGAAATTGTTTGTGTTTGGAAGAGATTTGGAAATCTGGAAATATGAGGGTGCAAAAAAATCTAAACATTGAGAAAATCTTCTTTAAAGTTGTCCATGTTCGTGATTATACTGCATACACTCACAAAAATACATGTCTTATATATTTTTGGTAGGGCATTTACAAAATATCTTCATGAAACATGATCTTTACTTAAATCCTAATGATTTTTGGCAGAAAAGAAAAATCCCACAAATCCCACAAAAAAAGTTGCCACAAATACACCCGTGCGACTCGTGACTGGTTTTGTGGTCCAGGGTCACATATGGACTGGAAACAAGACAAAAATACTGAGTAAGAAAAGCATTTTTTGCAGTGGGCCTGTTTATCAGTCGAGAGTCGACTCGAGACAACGCGGATGTAAATCAAGCAGCATTAACACGCCTCTCAGAATGAAACGCTTCACCCTGTGAAACTTTATGATGTTCCATCAAATTTAGTGATCAGTAGTTACAGTGTCCTAGTCTTCGTTTATAGGAAAGCTGTAACTTTAATGTGAATTAGTACCTAAGCAGTAAAGTGTGGTATAGCTACCGGGAAGCTACTTTACAGAGGTTACAGGATCCTGAGTCATTCCTTAAAATCGTTTACATGCACTTTAACACTTAGTTGGACTAAAATAAAATGTGTCTTTGGAAATGTAAACACATGAGCGTGACTGAAGTAGTACCAGTCATATTTTTGGGAAACCGCACTTACAGACCAACCTTGATAAAGTGATTTTAGATCAACTTCAGCCGGACTACAACTGGCCTGAGCGCATATTTAGTTACATATGATATTATGTTTACCCGATACCCGTCAGAATGAAGCTCAAAAACAAATTATAACTTTCAAATAATGATGGAACCCCATGATGTTCATAACCTTACCCTAACAAATTGTTCATTTTAATTTATATACTTGGTAACAAAAAATATAGATCAGATTTGGTATAACATGGCTCTGTGGAATACTTGATTCTGATTGGTCAATAGTGCCATCCAGCGATATGTTATTCCTCAGTAAAAACCTCTGAAAACAGGGGTTCCTCAGGCGGGTCACTGAGGTCATATTATACGCTTGCAAGGAACGTTTTTTTCTTCGTGGAAGCTTTGTATTTGGTGAGCTAATCAAATATTAAAACTCAGTCGAATCAATATTTTGCATGTAGTTATTTAATTATGCCATCCAGTATTGTGGACTCGCTCTCTTTTGTTTAATACGAACTCAGCGGCGGCCATTTTGTGACTGTTGTTTTGTACACTGTTGGATTATATGATAACACACAGGTACGATTTTTCACCGGTTAAATCTGAAATCAATACCTCTTGTCCCCATAACTATTTATGTGGTGAAACCTGTGTGATTATAAGTGGTGTGACTGTATAAACGTCCGTCTAGTTTGAACTTGCCGCACTGTAACTGCTCTCTCTGTGGAAGCTTTGCGTTCAAAGACCTAATAAAATATTTCAATTATGTCTAATTATTTACTTATGTGGCAAGTAGCGTGTAATAAGCGGGATGATGTACATCCAGCCGGTTGTTACCTCAGAATAAACTCCTTCAGGGAAGGATGAAGACCTGATCCTGACGGGGGTTATTCTGAGATGACAACTGGCCGGGTGGACATTATCCCTTAACTTCAACGTTGCTCTCTACGGCTGCCATCTTGAATGAACATTTTTTTCCTAGTTTGTCACAAGGCATTCTGGGTAGGGTTGGGTATCGAGAATCGAGTATCGATTGGAACCGAGACTAACTTTTCATTTTTCCCGGAATCGTTCAAAAGTTAAAATTCCGATTCCTAGTCAAATTCAAACTATAACCAACCCTAATTCTGGGATCGCCTTGGTTTAGTTGCCTTATAATTTGTCTGAAACAAATGTACTCTCTGCGGGAAGTGAGCCGTTGTGTCGTAGAGCAGGACTCAATGTGAGACACTAAACACCTGGTTCAGAGTTCACGGTCCGGCTTTATGGCAACGTGGTGTGATTATTGTTGAAACAAATTCCACTGGCTTTGGTCAAGTGGTGATACATAAAGAAAAATTGTGTGAAGAAAAATGACACATTTTCCTTTAGAGCAGGGCAGCTTAGTATGTGTCAGCAAAGCAATCCTGGCATGACTCCTAACATCTACAGCACTACATATAAAGTATTTTATATTTATCAAAAGAAAGGCCCAAGTCAACAATGACTAATAATTGAATGAATTTAGATGTTATTCTTGGTTTGAATTAAGCCCCGTTTCCCCCGGTCCCAGGGGTGTCTGTTTTTAACAGGTTAATATATCAGTCATTAAGGTAATAAACAGTAAACCCGTGTTTACTTTATTTTGCGAATTTCGCTCCATCTCGAGCACAGTTGTGAAAGTGGACTCGAGCATGGAAGGACCAAAGCTATCTCATGAGTCACAACCAATTCGTACGAGTGAATAAAATGTGGCTGATTCGTACAAATTTGTACCGTACGATTTGTCTAGTGACGGTTGGGTTTAGGGGCGGGGTCAGGGGTTGCTCATTTGTAAGAATTCATACGAATTGGGCAACTCGTAAAATGTGTACGATTTAGCAAAAATCGTACAAATTAGTACGAGTGACGTCGTATGAATTTGTATGAATTAGCCACCTCGTAAAATTCGTACGAATTGCCGTGAGATTGAGTTGGAAGGACGAGTTTGACACACATGCACAACACTGGCTTTTCCATACGTAAGAGGGCAGCCCTGAGTCGTGGCATTTACAGGAGATTCGCTCGGAAGCGTAGAAGAAGAGCAGTAGCGGATTCGCCATCGCAAAGTTTAGAAAAATTGCCAAAACAGTTTGTTTACTGTTCTCGAAAAACAGCGTGTTGTTTTGTATCACACTTTTCTTTGAGTGTGCATCACAACTATGTATTGCCAGCTAGTGGACGGTTCTGTCTTAACGTTCACCTTGCGTATGCACATTCGTGCATAAATTGTCACACGGAAAGTCACAGAAATGCAGATGGTGGAAGAATACTTTGGGCTTAAAGGGTTAGTTCACCCAAAAATGAAAATGCTGTCAGTATTTACTCACCCTCATGTTGTTCCAACCCCGTAAGACCTTCGTTCATCTTCGCAACACAAATTAAGATATTTAAGATATTAAGAACACTCCTGTATACTAGTCCATAGGCTTCTTGAGGGAATGACTTGCTGTCCTCGAAGTCATTAAAGACATCGTTAAAATAGTCCAAGTGACTACAGGGGCTCAATCTTAAGTTTATCAAACGACGAGAACACTTTTGTGCGCAAAAAAACAACAAAAATAACGACTTTATTTCAGCTATTCGTTTATTTCTCCCTCTGCGCGAGTCATGTTACTAGTTTAATAGCGTAAGCTTCTGTTATTGTACGTCACACGTCGGCCAATAGTGAGCCTACGTGTGACGTAGCTTTACCCAATCACACTACGTTAACTGACTACAGGCCCATAGAGAAGGAAGTGAATAGTTGAAATAAAGTCGTTATTTTTGTTTGTTTTTGCACACAAAAAGTATTCTCGTCGTTTGATAAAGTTAAAATTGTAGTCGCTTGGACTATTTTAACGATGTCTTGATGTCTAATGACTTTTCGATGCCAGCAAGAGTCATTCCCTCAAGAAGCCTATGGACTAGTATTCAGGAGTGATCTTAATATCTTAAATATCTTAATTTGTGTTGCGAAGATGAACGAAGGTCTTACGGGGTTGGAACAACATGAGGGTGAGTAAATACTGACAGAATTTTTTTAATTTTTGGGTGAACTAACCCTTTAAATGCTCATTATTGCTTGCGTTTTGCAACACACTGTCTTTTTTAGGGGCCATTTACACGACAATAGTTTTCAACTAAAAACTGAACTTTACGAAAAACTGAAAAACTGAAAAACTTACGCGTTTTAGCTGTTCACTTACACTACAACAGTGTTTTGGGCGCCTGAAAACACAAACTTTTAGAAAACGATACCGTTATGGCCTCTGCGTGTAAACTACGAAAACGTGAATTTGTGAAAACTAACACATGTGTATTATTATTGGCGCGTAGTGTCTCTTTCCAAAGTGACAGCGCCGTCTACTGGCCTGGCATGATTAGTAGTACAGCTTTGTAGTCGGTTTAACAATCCGTGAAAATCCGTGAACATTGCCGTCTGTCCACGAAAACGCAAAGGAAAAACTTTACAATTTTAGCACAACATTCTTGTCCAACCATAGACTAAACTGCTAACAGCCCTTTATCTCATGTCAATATGTCTGGAACGTGTGTGCTAAGGCTAGGCCATGGCGCTCCGACAGGTTTACTGCCTTTAGAGTTAAGCAACTCTTTAGGTGTAAATGTGTGTTTCAGGAGGTTGACAGTCACATTGACGAGTGTTTGGAAAGCAAGCGCTTACAAGTTTGTCCATATATATATATACACACACACATAGATTGGTTTATCTCATCTCAGGCCATGTTTGTCAGTGAGACGCCGCTGAACAGATGGCCGTTCCTCCTAATGAACACTCGAATGAAGTCCTTCAGCTCTTTATCATCAGTTTAGCACATTGGACGCGGTTAGTTTTGCTTCTATTCGGCCTTTTAGTTGAAACGTGGACTATTAAAGTAATGAACCGTATTCAATTTAATTAAAAATCTGACTTAAGATGTATTGGATGCTTAGCTATACTGTTGAAGATGCATTACATAAAGTTCTTTTTGCTGGAATAATAACCATGAGTTAATGACCATTTTGGATAATTCAGTGAATTAAATGGTTTACATTAAAGGCGCTTTTTTAAATAAGGAACTTGATGGATGCTAATCAAATGCTAAGATAAAAATGATTGATTAATCTAGCATTGATGCAAAAACATTCAGTTCATGTAACACAAAATTATAAAACATTAGGGTAACAAAGCAGTCGTAAAAAACAAAACAAACACATTTAAAAGTGGAATACAGTATTATAAAACTATACTTTGAAAAAGAAAGGTTGCAAAAAAAGGGGATTTTGCCATACAATAACCATTTTGGGTTCTCCAGATATTGAATTGAACACTTAAGTCAAATTTTTTCCCTTAGGCCGTGTGTCCACCAAAGTGTTTTTCCACGCGCCTGGCGTATGTTTTCAATTGTTTTCAATGGGAGCGCCATGTTTTTTAAACGCCGTGAGCGTACCGAGGCGCAGAGCGTTCTTTTTCACGCTGAAGCGCCCAGCGTTTTTACTGGTCGCTGGGAGTTGAAAAATGTTCAACTTTGGATAAAACGCAGCGCTCATCACTATCACATTTTACCCAGCCGTCCAATCACAGTGGAGGAGGGGCGGGACCAAACCACACCAACCAACTGTCACAACATTCAAACTGCTGCATATATTCCGTATCATAGCAACGAAACATCTCAACAGAAAAACCGCTCTCAAGCACCCAAAGCACGGCGTCTTCAGCAGAGCGTCTAGCGTTTTCAGCTGGATAAAAACGCTTTGGTGGACACACGGCCTTAATGCAAATAACGTTATAATAAAATGCACTCTAAATAAAAACGTGTCCAAATGAAGAGCCAGAGAAGAACCATTTTAGCTTCCCCAAAGAACATGGACAGGTTTCATGAATGTTACATAATCTTCACGGAAGCATCAATCAATGCCAGTGTTTGCGAGTGTGTAGTAGAATACACACAGTAAACCAACCAATGCTTAAAAATGGATGTACAAGATCAACAAATGTAATATTTTCAGTTGTAAGCATAAGCAACACTAGCTAAAACTCGCACACAGGCTCGGGCCTTATTGGTGAAATATATTTGGATATAATAAACGGTATTGCAAAACCGACCAGTTTACTCATTCGTACCATTGATTGCACGATATATGTTGTGTGTATGCGTCACCTCCACAACTAGTTCCTGTTTGAGCTTGACGCTAACAATGGCGATTTCATGGGCTTGACTCCCTGGGATGAACGTGTGTATCTTGAATACACTGGAAGGGGCTTTTGATAAGAATATCTGCCAAAGTGAATGCATGCAAATGTAATGCATGTACAGTAGGTGCACATGTTTGCAATATGTGACATCTGTGTCTCTCACCTGAACATGTAACGATTGTTTTTCATGTGACTCCGTGTGTGTGTGTTTGAAGACGTGCCTCTCTGAAACACTGCCATAACTGTGAGTGATTTTATGAGTGTGCCAGAACACCTCGCCAACTCACGGTTTCCCAGCGGGACCGGCGGCCGTTCCAGCACGCTCCATCTGGGGAGAGTGTGTGTGTGTGTGTGTGTGTGTTTTTCTATCCCGGTGGGGACTTAAACCTGAATGCACACAGACTCATGGGGAATTTGGAGACAAGCTTATACATTATACAAAATGTGTTTCTTTTGTGTGAAAGTTTTGTGTGATGGGTAGGTTTAGGGTTAGTGTGTGTGTGATTGGTTGGTTTAGGGTTCGAGTTGTGTTGGGTTGGTTTAGGGTTAGGGTTAGTGTGTGTGTGGGTGATGGTTTGGTTTAGGGTTAGTGTGTTTATATGATGGATTGGGTTAGGGTTAGTTTTAGGGGCTGGGTTAGTGTGTGTGTGTGTGTGTGTGTGTGTGTGTGTTTGTGCTGGGTTGGTTTAGGGGTCGGGTCATGGGTTTGTTTTGGGGTCAGGTTAGTTTTAGGGGTAGGGTTAGTGTGTCTATGTGAGATGGGTTAGTTTTAGAGGGACAGAATATAGAGATTTTACAGTATAAAAAAAATTATATATAGAGAGAGTCTCCACAAAGAAAGAGAACCAGAGTTTGTGTGTGTGTGTTCAATCACCATTTGGTGACAGACAAGAAAACCTAAAAATTCAAGAGTGAATTAGGTTTTATCAAATTCATCGTTTGAGAAAAATCTTTATAGTGTTGTGAACATTGAATGCAATGCAACAAAGTCCAATTCACAAATGAATAACTCGTTCTTTCCGTCGACTCTTCACTTTGAATCAGTGTGACGACTGACTCACTCACTCAACCACGATGTTGAAGTGAACCATGATGTGTCCCAAGTTTAATCACCGACATGTTGTTGAAATGACTGAGTAAGGATATACATTCATAACAGACCTTTGTTGTTACTAGTGGATAACATATTAGATAAATACAACATTAAGTATGAAAACTTTATTCAGTTCAGGATGTTATTCAGCTTATTTTGGCCCAATGTTATGGTTAAATTGACTGTAAGGAAGAACTTTGTAAGTTGGGTGACGCAAAAAAGTATTCATTTATAACTAAAAACAGGGCTGTCAGTCAAGTTATTTACATAATATGCCAATTAATCATAATTCACAATTACCAATATTGCATGAAATTAAAGATTATTTTAAAGTATTAATGGTGGCAATCGAAGAGACAAAATGTGGCTTTATAAGTAAATCTATTCTTTGTTATTATTGATAATTGGTCTATCTTTTATCTAAGTCCACAGCTGTCCGTGTAGCCTAATTTGAACTGACTTTGTTGCTTTTAAAGTGGTATTATGTCCCCTTTTTTGTGTAAAATAAGTATCGGATGTACCCAGAGTGTGTATGTGAAGTTTTAGCTCACAATATCCGTCAGATCATGTTTAAATTGCCACTTTTTGCGGGTGAGCAAAAATGTGCCGTTGTGTGTGTGTGTCCCTTTAAATGCAAATGAGCTTTAAGTAGAGGGCGGAGCTTCAATAGCGCACAATCGGCAATGCATCATAGTTGGGGGGCGTGGACGGCGTGGGGAAAAGCACTGCGACCAACGTATGCATTTGAATGACAAAAATGTCATATTGCGAGTCATTTACGCCTGCCGTGCCGACCGGCAATGGTACATTGCAAAAGGAACTGTAATAGGTTATGATTGCCCTTATTTAATTAAAAACTGGGTCAATGACTTAACCAAATGGCCGGAGGTGTCGTTTCCAGACTTTTTTTATCTAGTTAAATCTCCAGGTAAGACCGGTTACATTAGCCTATAACTCTATCAACTTGCGAGTTTCTATAAGTCGATAAAACCTAGTAATTTACCAATTGTACGTATGCTTTACTCCAAACTATTAATGCTTTTGTAAAATGGTGATCATTAGTAGTAGCTACGAAGTTGCCGAGGGATTTTGCTGACAGTTATACGAATTCTCACAGACAGCAGTCTGATAACCTTCAGCTGATAACGCTAATGTTAATGAGACATCCCTTATGAAAAACAACTATAGGAATCTTGTAGAATTTTAGGACAAAATATTATAGTAACGTTTAGAGCCAGACCGATAAAGGATTTTGAAGGCCGATACGACACAAATATTTTGGGGTTTCAAAATCGGATATTCCGATATATCGGCCGATATTTTATTTATTTATTTATTCATTTTAAACTGGACATGATAGTCACAAATTTTGTCATGCTTATTTGAGTTGAGAGAACTGATGGGGATGTTCTTTTAATTGTTATTCAAGCAATGTATGTATCGTGACCAACTCAACGTGTGTTCCCAACAGGAACGGTGTAGAGTGCCCTCTGGTGGACAAACTATACAACTCCAACACTCGTGACATGGTTCAAGCGTATTTCGTCCGTTTTTATTTTATTTTTGAAGTATTCATTTATCTGCCAATATAACTGCCGATACCGATAGTTTGGAAAATGCCTAATATCGGCCGATAATATCGGTCTGCCGATATATCGGTCTGGCTCTAGTAACGTTAATCCTATAGGAATACTATAGTTTTTTGGGACATAGCCTAGAAGTATAAAGGAGAATATAATACAATACACAGAAGTATTATACACTTCTATAGATTAGAATACGTATAGAATACGTTCTTTTTCGTAATGGATGTAACGTCAGACAAATCTGGCCCACTGCCTAATACGAGTTAAACACCCACTACTATATCACACAGGGATCTACTCACACAGTAATCTAATAAGTTATGATTAATGTTGCCATTTTGTCCTCCTATCCGGTTCTGTATGTTTATTAGAAAGGATGTAGAACTTCAATTGATAATTTGTTAACTTATTGGCAGTACAGAAAACGACACCGCAACTCTTCGGCAGGATTTTCGCATGTATTTTAATGAGCGCCAAGGCAATGTTTTCCCCCACGGGCTAAATTCACATCACGTGACGGGGCGTTCCCGGGGGCGTTCCCAGACCAACCGACTGTATCTATACCGGCAACAACAAAACAGGACAATCGCATTCAAGTGTGCGACTTCAGAGGGTGTTAATGTGCAATTTTAACTATGAAACTTGTATACAATAATGTTGTTAGCATGCGAGGGCAGCATCAGTCAAAACAGGCGATGGTAGCATTAGCAACATTAGCCGTACAGAGTGCCAGCAAGCCCTTTCAGAAAGGCAATTTTGGAAGGATTCACAACTCATGTGTAGGGTTGGGTATCGAGAATCGAGTATCGATTGGAACCGAGACTAACTTTTCGTTTTTCCCGGAATCGTTCAAAAGTTAAAAATTCGATTCCTAGTTTCGATATTCACAGTCCGCTGAGCGGAAGAAGAAACCGCTGAACAACACTAACGAAGAAACGTCTACCGGCATAACCACACGAGTCGAACATGAGTACCTTACGTCGGCGGTCCAAAGTGTGGCTTCACTTTTCTAAAAATAACGAAATCTCGGCAAAATGCAAAATTTGTGACAAAAGGAGTATTTTTACAGAAGGAGTATTTCCTTCAGAAAGGATTATTTCCTTCAGAAAGGCCGTTGGTTAGCAAGGTTAGCTAAACTTTTTTGACCCTGCCTCTTAAAAGAATCGGAATCGAGAATCGTTAGGAACCGGAATCGAAACAAGGAATCGGAATCGGAATCAGAATCGTTCAAATTCAAACGATACCCAACCCTACTCATGTGTTGTGAATCCTTTTCATGTGATGCTTTGTCTGGATCTGAAGCGTTGGTATTGAGGTTTTGCTAAGTTACATGTTTTGAGGCACATGCTAAGTTAAAAAAGTTCAAAACTAACTTTAGCTGCTGGACTATAACTTTATTCTAGAGCTGCTGTAAAGCCTAAATCTCTGCTACTGTAATCTCCTATTATCACTGTAAAGCTGCTTTGAAACAGTCTATATTGTTAAAAGCGCTATATAAATGCACTTATCTTCTAAATGCTTCATTTTAGGAGCCAGTGGCCAGTCGTATTTTTAGTCTGGCTGACAGACTTAAAATAATAATCTGTTTCTTTGACACATTTGATGTCTTTCTCTTTTCTTGGGCTCATAATGCAGCGCTGTTATTATCATTCACAGTATCGTGACGATTTTACGAGAGCAGCTTCATGAGGGCTTTATTATGAAAGCCTGTGCATGTGTGTATGGGGCTTTGCTCTCTCATCTGTAAATGATTCACACCAGCTTTGTGAAGATGCTGTGTCTCAAAATAACTTGATTTTGGTCTGTGATGCCAAATCTACCGACTGCTTTTGCTGAAATCTTCTGTCACACAATAAAGGCTAGGCTAAATCACGCAGGGAAAGCGTGTACACCCGCACTAGTCTAATCTACAAGACTACAGGGTGTGTGTGAGGGATATCTGATCATGTCAGATCGTTAAAACAACAAATACGATACATATCGCACAACGCTAGTCATCACCCACCCAGACTCAGGACTATCATACATACCAATAGCGCCGTTAAAGTATCGTCCGGAGTGATTTAGAAGTGTTTTGAGTTCTCCTGGCACATTTGCTGTTTTTTTTTTTACGTCAGGACATCTTCGATGACTACATCTGCTGCGTAGCCTTATATTACCCTGCACACTCGTACTGCCTCTCCACAGACACTTTTGACTTGTCATGAAAGGCTGCTGAAACACGTTGTTCTGCTTTGCTGCGTGAGAAAGCTCGTAGAAAGAAATGCTACACCCCCCTCATCCTGCTCTCCATCTGATGCTCCCAGGATCCACACCAGCACTCTTGCTTTCCTCCCATCCCCTCTGTCAACACTCAACCAGTCCAGCTGACATGTTTAAGGGGAATAAGGCCTGGTGTAGAAGAGGTTCAGCTAATAGATCACCTTCAAAGCTCTGCATTTACTGTAATGTCTGTGGGGGGAAACTGAGTGTCATTTTGGATAAATGCTGCCATGTTTTGAGAGGTCGTCGGGTGGATGAATGGATGGGTGGATGGATGGATGGATGGATGGATCTATAATCTTCACATTATATACATTAGATATTGTGGTAAATGGTAAAATCGTGATGATGGATGGATGGATGGATGGATGGATGGGTGGGTGGGTGGATGAATGGATGGATAGATAATCTTCACATTATATACATTAGATATTGTGGTAAATGGTAAAATCGTGATGGATGGATGGATGGATGGATGGATGGATGGATGGATGGATGGATGGATGGATAGGTGGATGGATGGATGGATGGATGGATGGATAATCTTCACATTATATTCATTAGATATTGTGGTAAATGGTAAAATCATGATAGATAGATAGATAGATAGATAGATAGATAGATAGATAGATAGATAGATAGATAGATAGATAGATAGATAGATAGATAGATAGATAGATAGATAGATAGATAGATAGATAGATGATGGATGGATGGATGGATGGATAGATAATCTTCACATTATATGCATTAGATATTGTGGTAAATGGTAAAATCATAATAGATAGATAGATAGATAGATAGATAGATAGATAGATAGATAGATAGATAGATAGATAGATAGATAGATAGATAACTGGATTGATGGATTAACTGATTTGCTGAAATGATTCTGACTTGAGAGTCAACAAACTTAACTGGGTTATGAAGCGACCCAACACAATGTGACGAGCTGAATCATGCCAACGTAGCAATTGTTGAACGGGCCAGATCTGGACTACAGACATGAGCCATAAATGGCCCGAATCTCAGCCAAATAATAACCCATTTTGATGAATGGAATCACTTTTTGGGGCTTCAAAATCTAGGGTACCATTCACTTCCATTGGATATTGATATATATATAATTTTTTTTTATTATAATTTTGATTGTGTTTGAATAATAGAAGGTAGTAGTATATTATACACCTAAATCATGGGTTGATTTTCTTTTTTGGGTGAACTATCTCTTTAAGCCCAGAGTCCAGATGTACAGCATCTGTGTTTGGATTTCTCACTGCCTCAAGGGTTATCGACTAGAAATCTGTTCATTCTCAAAAAGAAACGTTATACTAACAATTACTGAAAAGATCACACAAGACACACAGTGTGAGTCCATGTTAGGACTGTGCGTCACGTCACAGTAGAAATGTGTCAAACTGTTGACTCAAAGAGGTACTCCAGGCAAAATCGAGGAACGAACTAATGTGACGTCAGTTCGAAACAGGCTGAACGCCTTCAAACTACCATTGGTATGTGGCGATCACATAATGGGTGGGTGTGTCTCTGAGGCTCCGCCTTTTTCAATTAATTTCTTCTGTTTAGTCTGTTGAGGTTATGCGTATGCTAGTTAATAACATGAACACACTGGTGGAGAGTCACTTTATAGTAGAAAGTGAAGTTGTACTTTTGATGAAATGCGACACTGACACTGTCATGTTTAATACGGTAAACTGATTGATTTTAAGCAATCTATTGTAAAAAGTGCTATATAAATAAACATGACGTGACTTTAATAGAGTACTGAATTGCAGAGCTTCCCATGATCGGATGCCTTTCTTATGCTTCCGGAACGCTTGTTGTTTCCTCATTTTTATTGTTTAGCGTCAGATGTTCGCTAGCAGTAAATCGCTATTCACGTTTTTCGACCTTCATCTTACCTCTAAGCGAAGAATGAAAAAGATCTTTGCCGTGAGTATATCAGGGCCTTAAGTAGTACTATGTGATTTATATCATGTCTAATTCAATTCAATTTGAAACCCAGTAATCGAAAACAAGCTAATTATTCAGTTCTAAGTTTTATCCAACCCAAGGCAAGCCACAACATTTCTACCAGGTTATTTGGCCCTTTTAATGTACACAAGCTCAACCGAAAGCACTTTTACAAGCAGCATTGCTTTATGTTACTCTACAACTTCTCAGTCGTGACCTTCGAGCTCTTGTAAAGATTGCAGGAAAAACTCCTAATGTTGCTCATCCCCCATTGAAGGCCCGGCTAGGGAAGATGTTAAACAGACTTTGACGTGGCCCGTGGATGAACAGCATCTGTCCATAGGCAGCGTAACTCAAGTTCAGAGTCAGTTGTGGGAGCTGGTCGAACTTTACTTGATCCCAAGACAATGGGTTGGGGAGAAAAGATAGAGGCGGTGTTTGTTCATGAAGAAATTCAACCTAGCATCCTACCAACAAAGTTTTAATATTCATGTTTTGTGCTTAGCCTAGAAAGCATCAGTAACTTTCCTTTCCTTGCTTGCTCTTTACAAAATAAAACGAGTCCATGTTGAGAGTGTGAACTAAACCGGGACATAAAGGTTAGCCAGAGGTAATATACAAGCCTTAGTAGCTTAGTTTAAGGAGCAAAACAGCCTGTGTAATTTACGCTTATGGATTTGGCAGAGGTTTTACCCAAAGCGAGAAATAATCGATTCACCCAACTATCCCAAATTATGATTTTAAAATCGATTTTTTTTTAAAATTCCAGAATCTATATTAATAGAGATTAAATTGCTTTGTTTTTGTCCTTGCTTATAGACGAGGTTGACGGAAGTTAGCCACTTTCATTCCAACAGAGGATGAAATGTGTCGTTATCTGAGTGTCGTAACATCCCAAGTGGACGCGTGGAAGAGACGTGAGACTGAACGCAATGAAAGCCATCACTAACTTTTCCCGATGGTCTACTGTGGCAAAATCAAATCGCAATATTTGTAGAATCGCAATTGACCCTTCGCTAAGCCACGCCCGAAAACCGCCACTGGCCAATCATGTCTTAGCAACCGTAACTATGCGCGGGAGGTCTGGCAAGATTTCGAACGAGGGAAACATGCTGAAGCATTGTGCGTATGGATTGTGCAAATCTGATACCGGTATACTAAAAGTTTGGACGGGGGAGAGGAATTGTTTTCCTTCCAGAAAATCTACAAGCCAATGGGAGAAATGATTGGCGTGATCTAGCGTCTATGTGCGAGACCCATTCACAACTACTGGTAAATGTCGACATGCTTAACAAAAACACCTATTGCTTGGAAATATTGACGGTTCTTTGGTCATAATGATATAACGTAAAATAAGACGATTAAAGAGACAAGACAAAGGCTCACTGACATACTTTAAAATATATTTCAGCATTTTGTTAATCGACGTTAACGTTACCCCTTACTAACTAAGTAGCCTAACTTAACCCAATCCGATCGCGGCTCTCCCGGTATTAGTCTTATTCCACAAGATTTATTGATAAGCTGTTTGATTTATAATTATTAAGATTATTTTCACATACCCTGCTGTGTATGAACATAGCTGTTCCTCAATTTGTGTTTCCCATTTGAACGGTCAGCGTATGAGGCGCTGCTGCTTGCGCTGGGACTATAACTTAGGCTTTAACTTCAATTTTCAAGAAATTATTCTCTCATCGGTTGCATATAATGTCGTGAATATATCCCTCGAATGCATACTGTAGTCCCCTTTGTCTTGCTCTCTCAGATATTTCACTTGTTCGCCGAAAATTTCTAATTATCTTATTGAAATGTCTGACACCGGGTGCATCCACACTATAATAGATGGGCCAGCCGCGAAAGCTTGACAGGCGTAGCAACAGTAACTAGGGAGGGCGGGGCTTAGCGAAGGGTCAATTCTTAAAAAATTGCAATACATGTCGTATCGTTAATAATTTTCGTTAATAATTTTCGTTATCGTGAGATAGTATCGAATCGATAGATGGGTGTATCGTTCCAGCCCTACTAGACACATTAGCATGCCTTCCCTGGGAATCAAAGTAACCAATGATTCTGTTGTTGCTCAAACCATACTCTACTGTTCGAGCAGTGAGAGAGAGTGGACATTGATCATGAAAACCCAGTTATGGTTGTGTCTGTCGCAACAAGCCAAAAGCTCAAGGTTTGCCTGGTTTGCGATGTCCTGCTTCGTAACCAAAGTCCTTTTAGGCAAGTCCTGCCACTCGGCCGCCATCTTGGCAACGCCTCCGGGCAGCTATTTCGGACTAACAAGACTAGGCTCCTATCTAAATGAATGGGCAGAGACCGCACTTTCACTGTTCACCGGGACATAAAAAACTGCTTGTATAGAAACATTAGTAAAATATGATAAAAGTCACTGAAAAAGCGAATGCCGGGAACTTCCGGGAGACTTGTCTGATATTTACACAACTAACACGTATCAAATCTGCCGCCTTTTGAAACAGTAATGTATTTTCCGCTGTCAAACCTCAACTTTGCGCATGCGTTGGTGGAACCAGACGATAGGCTTAAATGTTTCCCGGCTTGACTGTTAAAAGCAGACGATTGGCTTTCCAGTGGGATGGGCGGGGCAGGTGCTTACAACCGCCATCTTTGGTGTTACGGGTTTTCCCTATATAGTTGTATTGAGGATTGAGGAACTGGCATAAATAGTCTCTGTCCGTACTGTCGATCCCGTATTCAGCCAAAAAGCCATTTCCTAATTGACAGACATTCGGAAAGTCATGTATTCTCATGAAATAACGTCCTATTTCGTTATATTGACACAAAGATGGAAGCATGCAGGTTACACACTTTATTTGGGCCATGCACCAGTTTGAGCAACAGCCTTTGAGATGAATGGGAATATCTCTCCAGGTATTACAGACCTTGCAGGGAACCTTGACGAACGTATTATAAGTGAGGTGTAGGAGGACAAACTAAAGCAGGACGTTACAGTTCTTCGTCGTTCTGGGACTCTGATTTATGTGGATACAACAACAACGAGCCTCACTCAAACTGATGAACGAGCCATACCGGGGCCAAAGACAACGAGCGAGGCATTTGTGAAGGAAGAGGACTGTAAAAGATAAAGGGTTGATATGGAAGAGGAGGAGAAGGGAGGTGAGAGGGGAGGACAGGAATGGGAGACGCAGAGAAAGAGACAAAGGATTGAAACTGAGCAATGGAGTTGTGGAGGAAAAAGACACATGGACGAAGTTGGAAAAGGAAACATAAAGACATTGAAGAGTAAATCAGCCTTGAAGATTGAAGTGGTGTGGAGTGGATGTATGCAGCGCCGCTTCATGTATCATACATTATCCATACAGCTGCCTCTCTACATTTAATAAACACTGGTTAGTCTTGTGAAAGCGGTCGAGAACTTGTCTCAATCACGTTGCCCAAAAATCAAAGGGAAAAAGAAAAAAAGAGACTTTTCTTTGCGTATGCTATATTTTTTGCACTGGCAAACTACAATTTTTATCCGTATTTTTGTATTGTTGTAAGACTTTAAGGGGTGTCTTGAATAGGGTTGGGTATCATTTGAACGATTCTGATTCCGATTCCTTGTTTCGATTCCGGTTCCTAACGATTCTCGATTCCGATTCTTTTAAGAGGCAGGGTCAAAAAAGTTTAGCTAACCTTGCTAACCAACGGCCTTTCTGAAGGAAATACTCCTTCTGTAAAAATACTCCTTTTGTCACAAATTTTGCATTTTGCCGAGATTTCGTTATTTTTAGAAAAGTGAAAAGCCACACTTTGCATCGCCGACGTAAGGTACTCATGTTCGACTCGCGGGGTTATGCCCTTCTCCGGTAGACGCTTCTTCGTTGGTGTTGTCCAGCGGTTTCTTCTTCCGCTCGGCGGACTGTGAATATCGAAACTAGGAATCGAAATTTTAACTTTTGAACGATTCCGGGAAAAACGAAAAGTTAGTCTCAGTTCCAATCGATACTCGATTCTCGATACCCAACTCTAGTCTTGAATCACATTGACACTTTTGGATGTATCTCAGTGCAATTTTGGACCAATGAGATTTCGTTCTGGTACTTATTGAGGCTAACTACAAACCTTTAACCTGGACGTTTAAGATTTGATGGATGGGATATAGTGGTAAGGAGGACACAATGTTTGACTCATTTTGTCAAGAAAATGTGCTTAATTGACTTGGAAATCTCATGGCCCAGACACGATTTGTGAGATTCACTCACTCAGTTACATACGCACGGCAGCTTAAACTGTCTGGTTACCTGTTTTCTTGCGCTTATTGGCTGCGAAGCTGAAAAAGACCACCCAGTTTTCGACTGCAGGGGGACCTTTGATGTGGCGAGGGCAAATGTGTGGGCCATGGGTTTGAAGCCCTCTTAAAACACACTTGCACACTTTAACAGCCTCCAGAGTGGCGTCAATGTATGTAGTCAAAGTCTTGAGTTACACACACAAATCTACTACTCTGCACTTTCCTCACACACATTTGGATTATGTGGTTAATTTATTGGAAGAGAAATAAGTGTAAAATTTGGACATTACACTTCTACTGTCTATTTTTCCAATTAAAGGAGAGGCAGCTGAAAGTAGACGGTGTATAAAAAGGTATTAGCGTCTGTCGTGTGGTTGATGTCCAGTCTTGCTATAATCATGTTTCACTTGGTCTCCTTAAAGTTTCATTGGGGTTTCTGCTTGGTTTAGTAGGGCTGCACGATATTGAAGAAAAATATGTGATGTGCGATAATTCATTAAATAATGTGATATGGGATACGATAATAAAGTGTGTAAAATGAACTTTAAAATATATTTAAAATTATATAACCTACATACGGGTTTCACATTCTTTTTGTGACAAAAAAACATCTCGATAACTTCTGCAAGTGAACAGCAGAATGAATTAAATACACTGATTCTTATTAAAGCTTCAATAATTATTAAGCCAAGAGCAGTGAGTGATTTTTCTCTTCGTGTTTTGCTCATGACCACAGTTATTGCAAGCCAAATTTGCGATATATACATTTGTGATTTCGTCAATTTCAATATATTGTGCCCTAGTTGAGAGGTCCATCCATCACGGTTTTCCATGTTTGTAGAGTTAGTTTGAGTTTAGAGTTAGTTCTCCGTGTTCATTAGTTTACGATCTATCTAACAGTCCTGTATAATACGTTACTAGATAGAACTGTTATACAAATGAAGTAGACGGTGTATGTACGTATTAACGCATGCCATGTGGTTGATGTCCAGAATCATGTTTTGCTTGGTCTCCTCAAAGTTGCGTTGGATTTTCTCCTCAGCGTAAAGGTTAAGAGGTCCATCTATCACTGTTTTACATGTTTGTAGAGTTCATTTCTGGATTAAATATAGCCTAGGCTATAACCTTTGTGTTTACACAGCGTTTTTAAAAATGGCGGGTGCTGGTGTTTTGCGTGCGTTCGACCAATTGACCCTTCGCAGGGAGCTTGATTGACAGGCGATCTGACCAATCATCATCCACCGAATCCGCCATTTTTGTCCGGCAAAGCAGTCAGAAGAGTTAGTAGATTAACGCTGGAGGATTTGAACTTGGAAAAACTCGGTGTACTGACGTCTTTCCGCGGTTAAAACACACTCCTTCTGATGTTCATTCACGTTTATTTGATGCTATAAATAAACTATAGAGATGATCAGGTCAAGAGCAGCTTTAACTGAGGCAGCGATCTGTCAGACACATTAAAGAGTCACAAAACGTTTTTTTATTGTTTAAATTTAGTAAAAAAATGAACGAATTTGAAAGTTGATTTTTAGTTTCATATCAAAAGTAAGCTGGTCTGTCCTGTCTGTCAGTGTGTTGTCAGTGTCCTCTGCTCCGTGATGTGTTTTTTGCTGCGTGACAACATGGTGTGTGTGAGAGCGGTTTCGCTTGTCAGACATAGCAACACTAGCTAAAGGGGGCGGGGCTTTGCGAACGGTCAATTAGCGCACACTAATGGCACTGATAGATCTTAGAGTGCTGTTTTAGGCCCTGTTTACACGAAGGCGTTCGCGGTTGAAAACGTAAAAGTATTTAATCGGATGTGCCTTTCGTTTACACAGCGACGGCGTTTTTGGCGTTAAAAACGCAAAAAAGTGAAACCACCCTCCAGAGCGAAAATCTTAAAAACGCTCCACCGTCGCGTTCCCGTGTAAAGGGTAAAAACTCAAAAGTCTGCTAGACAGTGAAGGTTGTACGCAGGCACGCGGACTTGATGTTGTTGTGTGGCAGTGCTTCACATCGCCACCTAGCCGCCTGGAGTGAATACTGCATCGAATTTCACACACTTTTGCGTCACCATATATACCACCCATAACGCTCACTTAATAAAAAGTGATAACGCAACTAGGGCTGCAACTAACGATTATTTTGATAATCGATTAATCGGACGATTATTTTTTCGATTAATCGATTAATCGGATAAAAATTATATTCCATTTTTTTGTTTATTATAACAAAATAAAACCCTAAAAACCACACTCCTTTGTGTGTTAAACAATCTACTTAATACAGACAACTTCATTATAAAGAAAAACAACAAATAAAAAAAAATATATGACCATAACCTATGACAAAAATGCTATTGTAAACTAGATTAGTGGATAACTCAGCAAAACTTAGCCTAGAAATATCACAAGTGCACAATAATTTTATAAAATCTGAACATTTAGTGAAAAAAACATTCCTTAGTGGGGAACAAATAAGAGACAATAAGTGTAGCACTAACTCTGGTAAAACGTACACATTGCTCTTTGTATTGTTGTTATACATTCATGAAAAACATCGTAAAAATCAGATGCACAACTGTTTTAAATGTAAAGCACAGCTGTTTAGTGAGGAAGCAAAATATAATAGATAGGACAGAACAAGAAAGGCTATTAATAAGCTTTTATTGCGCAAAAGTATTATGACATGATCATGAAAGAGCTGCACAAAGTGCTTATGCGCATCGCGAGCGCTGAATGATGCGCTTGAAGCAACACGGCGTCACAGGGCGGCGCGCAGCTCTTCAGTGTCCGCCGCATTAAAGTTAAAAGCACCAAGGAAAGAGAAAGACATATTGACTGTGTATTATACAGTATCTATGCAATAGTTTACTAAGCCTTTTCTTTTAACAGTTTTAAATTTCAGTTAGGCTACTGTGCACGTGAAGAACAATTATACTGCGCCGACTCTACTATAGTGTTGTGATCTAACAGACACTCAGTAGAAAGTGATTAAGTTACAGCAATAAAAGTCTAGCAAGATAGAAAAAACCATCATAGACCTTTATCTACGGATCAATTATAATAATAACATTGAATCATCTTGGAAAGAGATCATCATGTTAACTGTTGTAACGCGACGCGCTGTTTGAACACCGAATAGAGAATGACTGACAGCCACAGTGGAGGGAAAAGCTTAGGTTAACTTGAATTTAATGACTTAAATATACATTTCTATCTCACATTATACTATAGTATGGCTTCATAAAGTATACACGATCAACGTAGGTCACCTATTTTGGTTTTAAAACGGCGAATTTACCGAAAGGTGAATGATTTTCGTGTATGCTGCATATTGATAGCGGTTTCCTGATGCCCGCAAATTAGTTCATCTCACGGAATCAAGCGAAGATAATGTGCTCCAAACCGTCCGTGTTGCGCGCGCGAGACAGGGTAGAGCGGCGAGGGAGAGAGACTGCATGTGCGCCTCATGAAGCGCATGTAGAAGCGCATGTTCCATGTAAACAATCCCCGTGACGTAATCAGACCAACTAATCGATAATGACATTCGTTGACAACGATTTTCATAATCGATTATAATCGATTTTATCGATTAGTTGTTGCAGCCCTAAACGCAACGCCACTTTTGCGTTTTTTCTTCAGATCGTTTCCATGTAAACATAGCCTTAGATTGACTCTAAACTAGGAGCTAATTTAGTTCTAGTAATTAAGTTATTAGAACTAAAATCGTTCCTAGTTCCCACGGTGCGAACACAAGCCTACTTCCACCATGAGTTTTAGGAACTATATAAAGGTTCCTCCGGTGCGAAAGCCCCTAGTATTTCCGAGGGGCTTCCACACAGTTTCTGTATCTCTACTCCAGAGACTCTCTAAACATGACATTAATCAGAAACCAAATGGATTGAGCAACAGCGACCCGAAACAAACCAGATCCGTTAAAATTCCCCGTGCTTTTTCCAAACTAGTCATGTGAAATCCTGTCTGGGTGGAATAAGTGGCTGGATACATGGGAGCTCTCTCAGTATTGAACACGATGACTCAGGCCCGGCTCAGTCCAAACAGATGGCAGCTCTTAACAATGGATCAGAGAGACTCAGATCTCTGTGTTCCTGGAGCCCCGACTGAGATGAACCCACACCACCTACACTCACCAGATCCAGATTATAGTCAAGCCTGTGAGAAACGGGAGTTTACACTCTTCAGGAGGGCTTTCAACAAAGGATTGGCCATTACCATTACTTTTACCCAAGTATAACCACCAAAACCTTGCTCTGGGATAGTTGTCACCTTGTTTTTAAGGACTCCAAGAAGTCTTTGCCAACTGTGATTTAGTTATATCAAAGCTGGGGTATTCAGTCTCATTTAATATTCATCAATATTGTCATCACTGTTTCTCCAGAGCGGATATTTATATATATATAAAAGAACTAAATTAATAACTTTTTTACAACAAAAATGAACCATCACTGAAATTACTTAAGCTGGACTGTGACGCTATTTTCTTCTAGACTAACTTTGTAGCTGCTTTGAAACGTTGCTTTGTAGTGTAAAGAGCGCTGTATTTATAAGGGACTTGACTGGACTAACATCGTATGTAGACTTGATATTAACATATGTTTCAAGCAATCCAATCACTTAAAACAGCCAAGGCTGTCTACTTACCTGCACTGTAAAAAATTTGGAGTAGGATTTACTTGAAAAAACCTTGCTAAACAATCTCACTCAGAAAATGCTTGTAAATTTACAAAGATTTGCCAAGTAAAAACCTAAACATATTTATCAGTAGCTTTAATTAGAAATCTTTAAGTTAAATTTACTTGGAATGTGGAATTAAGTAAACTTTACAAAAAATAAGTAATTTTAACTCGGCTTGTAAAAGGTTGATTAATAATTTGCCTTTGTATTACACTTCACTAAAACAATTATCTTGAATTTTATTAGTCATTTATAGTATGTTCTTTACTTAGATCATCTAAGTTATTTATATATACATCATGTCAGACTTTAAGCCTTATGTGAATGCAAACACCTCAATACTTGGTAGACAATACACAATGGCGGTAACATTTGATGGATCGTTTTTGTGTTTGAATGTGTCGTTTTAAGCAAAAAATTTACTCGAAATGTCACAAAATGGCAATTTACTAATACTGAAAACAAAAATCAATGATAAAACAGTGTAAATACAGCTGGAAACCAGTGAAAAATGAACCTCATTAATTATTCAAGGTCCAGTGCATGATGGGAACCCCAGTATCAGGAAAGTTGAGTAAATTTTACTTAATTTTATTGAGTTGATATTACACTTTCATTTATACTCACTTGAAATAAGTACTGATATGGAATTTACTTAATTTTTTTAAATTCTTGCCTGAACTAACTTTTTCAAGTAAATTACATTGGGTTTTTTCACTAGTATTTACTTAACCAAAAAATGATTTTTTTACAGTGTGTCAATCCACTGCGCCTTAACAAATGCTTTAAACTTTCCCCGTTATGTGCTGCTCTAACTATCCAACACTTCAACTTCTGATGTTTGCCAACATGCAATGCAACACAGATCATGTGAAGAATGCCTAAAGTTAATACAGCTGCTCGACTAAAGCAAGCAATGGCTCAGGCGTGAAAAGCAACATTTTATATAGTCCTATTTTACATGTCTTTTGTTTTATCAAGAAAATGAACAAAATCACATTGAAATCCAATCAGAAGTTATCACACTAATTAGCATGGTGGATCGCACGAGGATGAATGTTAATAACTGGACCATAGAGACGATATAAAGATGTGTATTTGCTGTAAACTTCCCCTACTCTGATCAAGATGAACTGAAACTGTGATAATGCAGCAAAACCACGTTTGCCGTTGTTCAAAACAAAGAAATAAATTAAGAGCAGTATTTGTTTTTTCTCCTATTATTATGTTGTTGTTTTTTTAGTAATGTTGGCAACACATAGGCAACAGAAGGTCTATCATACAATGCAAGACCAAATACACAGATTTAAGATTTTGAGACATGCCAGATATTCAATTGTGTCTATAATGTAGAAGGACTGTTTTATATCGGTGTTGAATGCTGTACGTTTAACATATTTAAAGCACATCAGTGTGTGATATTGCCAGATCTGGGTCCAGTAGTGAGGAAGAGTGTGTCTCATTAGTCAAAGGGCCTGAAATAGGCTTTATGGGTCTGAGTGTCTCTGGAGTTATTCTCCATATCAGCACGGTTGCACCGGCCCTGCGGGGGAAGAAGCCGGATCCTCTCTCTGTTGAGCCAATGGGAAGCATCATGGGAAAGCAGTGCAGATTGGATTGTAGAGAGATGGGCTGACGCAGCTGTGGGCGGCTCTTTGTGTGTGTGAGTGTGTGTGAGTCTGGGAACGTGACTGTAACGCTCTGAATTTTGAAATTGTCTTGATGAATAATGTTAAGAGGTGAGAGGCATAAAGACAAACTATTTTTATTTCTTCACATTAGAATCTTTTCTGAGCAAATTTGATGTGCTTTAAAATTTAAATAAGAGTGGTAAAACATTGAGTTATACACTCACTCCCAGTCAAAGGTTTGGGTCTCTTCTGCTCACCAAGGCTGCATTTATTTGATTAAAATACAAAACTGTAATATTGTGAAAATATTATTACAATTTAAAACAGCTGTTTTCTATTAGAGCCCGACCGATAAAGAATTTTGAAGGCCGATACCGATACAAATGTATTTGGGTTTTAAAATCCGATATTCTGATATATCGGCCGATATATATATATATATATATATATATATTTTTTTTTTTAATAAATATTGTTGGATTTCACACACGTGTAAAAGAAAAGCTAACTTTTCTGCACAAGATACGTTTGATACTTTTTCTCTATGTCTAAATGTTCACTCCTCGCAAGTCTAACTTACATTTTACAATGCAGGCACTGTGACTAGAGATATTCTAGTTATAAATACAGTAATACTTACTTTATTTAGGCAGAAAAAGTTCATTGTGGTTTCCAAGCTCATTAATGTTAACGTTAGCGGTCTTCCAACTGATGATAGTGGCATTAGCTAGCTTTGTGGTTAGCTAGTCTATGAGCCATAATTTAGCAATGGATAACGTCATACTGCAAATTGTAAAACATACATTTTCAATATAAAAGGCCAAGGAGAGATGATGATTAAAGCGTGTTTCGTCCGTTTTTATTTTATTTTTTAAATATTCATTTATCGGCCATTTATAACTGCCGATACCGATATTATGGAAAATGCCTAATATCGGCCGGCCGATATATCGGTCTGGCTCTATTTTCTATGTAAATATAATAAAGTGTAATTTATTTCTGTGATCAGAAGTGTCACATGATCCTTATATGATGATTTGATGTTCAAGAAACATTTATGATTATTATCAATGTTTAAAATAGGTATTCACATTTTTATTTCAGGATTCTTTGATGAATAGTAAGTTCAAAAGAAGAGCATTTATCTGAAATTTTGTCACATTAAACACTAATGCTCAAAAGTTTGGTGTCCGAAATAATTTTAATTTTATTTTTGGGGGAAAGAAATGAAAGAAATCAATACTTTTATTCATCAAGGATGAATTAAATTGATCAAAAGTTACAGTAAAGACATTTATAATGTTACAAAAGATTATATTTCAGATAAATGCTGTGCTTTATATTTCTGAATAATTTTTTTACACAACAGTTTTCAACATTGGTAATAATACTGAATGTTTTTTTATGCATCAAATGATCATATTAGAGTGATTTCTGAAAGGATCATGTGACGCTGAAGACTGAAGTAATGATGATAAAAAATATCACCGATCCAAAACTTTTGACTGTTAGTGTATGTTCATGTTCATAAGTTTTTGCCCTACCCAGTCGAGGATAATTTTGCTGTGAGCTTGGATTATATATTTATATATATATGGTCCATCGGCTGTGAATTAAACATCAGACACTTTCTAACCGGCTGGGATCTTGTTACTTCACACTGCATTTTTTACTGAGGATAGAAACATAATTTGCTGCTGGAAAGTTAAACTCTAATGGTTTTCCAAACACCATTTGAATTACATTTATTAAAATCCGGACATCCACGATGACAGGAATAACATCTCTGAAACATGTGTGTATCCAACATCCCAAAGGAAAAATAATTCCCTTCGAATATGTGTGTAGAGATAGATGGTGTAGACGGCTCCGTCGATGATAATAGGATCTTTCCAGGTTTGTGTTCCTCGCTCAGTGTAGACGGGATGGTAGGAGTGGATTTTAATAAAGTGAGAGTGGGATGAAAGAACAACATGAGGTGTTTGGAGAGAAAACAGTGTGTAGCGGGAGTCCAGTCTTCTCTGTGCCAAATGGCAGGAATCTGGCGTGAATCACGGCTCCTGTGAAGTGATGTATGTGGTTAAACTTTCGGGAGAACTGACTTGGGTTTGCTTGGCTGAAACTGTAATAACTCTGGCCAATGGCTGCTGGGTTTTAGCGTTTAAGACTGCACTCATGAGGATAGTTCATCCAAAAAATGCTGTTATCATCTATTCCTTGGAACATCAGAGGAGTTATTTACCAGAACATCCATGTTAGATTTTTCCGCAAAACAGGAAAAAGGACTGGACACAACTGGTAAAAAGTAGGCCAGACAACTAATGGCTCGTTTCCACTGAGTGGTACGGTACGGTACAGTTCGGTTCGGTACGCAATTATTTGCGTTTTTCCACTGTCAAAAGTTGTGAATGGTACTAAAAAGCCGAACCGTACCGTACCACTTTTTGGGTACCCTTTCGTTAGGGTACCTAGCACAGTGAAAGGGTACTAAAAGGTGGAGCTAGACTCACTGCAGAACGCTGATTGGTGGACAGAGTATCGTCACTCGCGCATGCTACAAGGGCATTAGAAGCATATAGCTGAAATATAATTCTACTGTTATTGTGTCACGAAATGTAGTTTTAAGAGTTTTTCAGGCGAGAAAGTAGTTTTTTAAAAATCAAATCTGTGGTTTATTTATAGATTTTTGATAATTTGACTGAGATCCATTCCAAGCGATCACCGGACGCTCGCGTCCCCCGCCTGGAACAGCCTTTCCTTGGCTAGTCGTTCTGATGTTCGTTCTGATGCGCTGACTCGGACGTCTCTGTAGTGGTTAAACATGAGATATAGTTCGTCTTGTATAAACCTAACAGGTGATCTTTGGTCTCGTGAATCTATAATTCGTTTCCTGGCCAATAGTTTTGGCAGAAGGCTATACGTGAAGTAACTGAAGTTTCATATCTTTGAGCGCTGAATTTGTATATTTGACTGACTGAATTGTTTCTTGGTATTATTTAAGCTTTACTGTATTTTGTACCTTTTACGTATACTTTAATAATGACTATTATTGATAAAATTGAAATTCAACAAAAAGAGATAGTTTTGTCATTTTTTATTTATTTTATTACAAGATCATCTGTAATGTTGTTTATTGCAACATTTGTAATGCGATATGCAATACATTACATTAGATATTGCCTGGAATATGTTTAATATTTTTAAATTTAAACGAAAAGAGGCAGGGTTGTTTTATAATTAGTTTTTGTTATAAATATAACGTTACATACATGCAGTGATAATCTATGCGTTGCCTGAACCACATTTATGTGCTTTAGAATGTTTAAAATGTATTGAAATGAAATCGAAAAGAAGCAGAGTGGTGTTTTATAACATATTTAGTTTTATTGTAGCCTAAAATGAACATACAGAGATAACCGGAGTCGCAGAGCCAGAGCGAGCTGAGGCCGCGTTCAAGAAAGCGCTGTTCCATAAACTGAATTACTGGACTCGCGTCCTCGGGATCATTCTCCTGAGTCGGACTTTGCGTTGGCTTCTTGGAAACGCCTAATGCCAGCGCTTGTTTCTAGTAACAAACATGCCGAGAAGCAAGAACAAGATCTGCTGTCTGTCATCCATTGTTGTTTACTATGTCGCTTTCTTCGCGCGAAAATGACGTCGATCGCTTCTTTCCAGCATACCACGCCTATCAAGTAAGGGTACTGTTGGCGGTGGAAACGCAAGCCTGATCACGGTGTACCCGACCCGACCCGTACTGTACTGTACCGTACCGTACCGTACCCCTCAGTGGAAACGGGCCATTATATTATTCCAAAGCCATATTATGACAGAATATGACTAACACATCTTTCTGTCGAGTTGTGTTCGCAAGCTGTGTAAAAAATAAGAATGACAATCAAAAAACGTGGCGCGGTGGATAAGACGCATGCCTTTGGTGTGAGAGACCCGGGTTCGAATCCACTGCGAGACACCAATGTGTCCCTGAGCAAGACACTTAACCCCTAGTTGCCCCAGAGGCGTGCGACCTCTGACATATATACAGGGTTCCCACGGGTCCTTGAAATCCTTGAAAGTTTGTGAATCTGCAAAAATAAAATCAAGGCCCTGAAAAGTCTTTGAAAATAGACATATATAGATAAATGGCCTTAAAAGTACTTGAATTTATTTTGTGCAAAACATTTTCTGGAAAAAAAATCCATATTATTCCCTCCAGTCCGTTGATGTGTTATTTCGCCAACACTTCGTGGCGTATGCATAGCTTTCTTCATTTACGTTAGTTATGCACATTTACGCGCTATGTTGTGTTTCCTGTGTGAGGTACTTTGTGTTGTACGTTGCCATGACGTTGCCAACACGTGTGTCCCACATTAAGTTCTTGAATTTGAGAGTATTGGACCTGGAAAGTCCTTGAAAGGTCCTTGAATTTGAAGCTAACCAAGGTGTGGGAACCCCATATAGCAATTGTAAGTCGCTTTGGATAAAAGCGTCAGCTGTAAATGTAAAGAATGATTGTCAAAAAAGCTTCAGACTCACTATCGTTCTTACAAATTATTCTCGGTTATGAAATTAACGTCAACTCAAACAAATCTAGCGATAAGCAGTTTTCAAGTGTGAATGTAAATACTACATGAATGAACATAATTGAATAAATGTAATGCAGTTAGGGATGCACCGATATGAACCTTTTGGCCGATACTGATAACCGATAATTCTTTATATTTGAAAGCCGATAACCGATATATCGGCCGATAAATCTAAATCCAAATTTTTATATCATTTTTGAGAGCCTGATTAGAAAAACAAAGGTCTCACCATTAAAAGCCATGTCCCAAACACACAATTATAATGTTCTCGTTATAATTTTATGTAGCCGATATGACCGACTCTTGCACTGAACCGTATTTTCCGTTTTTGAAGTGATTCTAATATATATTACAAGCAATTCAAATCCGTCATGTTGAACAGTGCACATCTGAAGTATCTCAGCTGAAGGAAATAACACATTATTTATCGGGTTTAATATATCGGCCAAATTTTCTTATCAAGCCGATAACAATAACATTACAAATTAATGTATATCGGCCGATACCGATATGGTGACCGATATATTGTGCATCCGTAAATTCAGTAGTATTGATTTTTCTTATTGTGCAAATATTCCTAAATGTTTTGAAAAGTTATTCACATAAAATGTTGACTTCTGATCTAGCTTTCAGGTCTCATTCACACTTAGTCATTTAAATCTTATGCTTTCACAAAGTTATTTTTGGATAAACTGTCCCTGTGTGTGTGTGTCTGTGAAAGAGAGAGAAAGAAATCAACCAGGATTAACTTCAACTTAATTTCCAAATTTGGAGCACCTTAGTCACCATGGTAACGAGGCGTGATTCAGCACCCTAACCCCCCCCACACACACACACACACATTTCGTTTTAGATGTTCTCATCCTCTCTCCACTTTTTTCCAGCCTATTACTCACTTTCAGTACTCACACAAAAACACATGTACAAAAGATTATGTTTTCCATAAAATAAAGTATATTTCACACATTCTTAAATAAATCTGAAATAAGCAACAAGTTAAATTAATTTAAAAAAACTATATTTTTTGCATTGGCAGAGAACGAAAATATACAAATGAACTTGAAACATGTTTACTTAAAACATATAGTAGCATCAGCTCAGCCTCTTGCTATGGCTAAATGCGTCACGGATATACTACGCTTCATTTTACAAATAGTTTCAGATGAAAATGCCACTTCAGTTGTGTGGAATGATCCAAATAGACTCAACGTACACAAACGATCCCAGTTCACAAACCCCGTGCTCTTAAAAGCTATAATTGTTTGAGAGATGCTAGACTTGCTGCCACGGCTCTCTCGTTATTTACCGTTCCCATAAAACGCGTCCTGTGTAGAGCTTGGAATTCAGGCAGCCATCCATAAGCCTGTTTGTCTGAGTTTCGAGCCCCTATCAGTGAGCGATCCATGTGCCTTTAGAAATGATGGATAGTTTTGAGGTTGAGGTACACCCCTAGGGTGAGGTTGACCAAACAGGTATGAACACACATGCTCCCACTATTCCTTTATCAGACTGACAGCTGTTTCTTAATATGATTTCATTTCCGTCACACTCGGTTTATACGAGTTTAGCTGGTGGCTGTTTGGTCTCCCTCCTTCCCCCGCTTTTCAATGCCTTTACCAAGCTCAAACCATCCCTGGTTATTTAAGGCTACGTCTACATGAATCCGGATACAAACGTTTTCGTTTAAAAACACGCTCCGTCCACTAGGGGTGTAACGGTTCACACAATTCAAAGTTCGGTTCGATGAGATTTTCTGCGTCTTGAAACTTTTAGTTTTATAAATGGGGCTAATCTTTGAAGGATGAACAAATAATGTTTTGGTTATCATATTAAAAATAACATTTGATATGATCTTATTTGAGCTGAGAAGTGCTGGAAAAAGATGTGTGACGTACTAATTTTACTATTCCTGGCAAAATTGCATGGTTACAGTGAGTGTTACTACAGTAAATCCATGGTAAATGTTGCTGATCTATGCACTTAAAGCCAATAACCAGTTCATTCATGGCACAATTTCTCCTGATTTCCACGTCAGCACTATTCGATCCGTTAATAACGGAGAAATGTGAATGCTTCTCACCAGATCTCGCAGCGATGTTATTACTTCAGTGGCGATTTCAAATGCTTTCTTCGCTGGATCTCTTAGTGCTGTGTAGGGTTGGGTATCGAGAATCGAGTATCGATTGGAACCGAGACTAACTTTTCGTTTTTCCCGGAATCGTTCAAAAGTTAAAATTTCGATTCCTAGTTTCGATATTCACAGTACGCCGAGCGGAAGAAGAAACCGCTGAACAACACCAACGAAAAAAGCGTCTACCGGTAGTGTTGGCATAACCACGCGAGTCGAACATGAGTACCTTACGTCGGCGATCCAAAGTGTGGCTTCACTTTTCTAAAAATAACGAAATCTCGTCAAAATGCAAAATTTGACAAAAAAATGACAAAAGGAGTATTTTTACAGGAGTATTTCCTTCAGAAAGGATTATTTCCTTCAGAAAGGCCGTTGGTTAGCAAGGTTAGCTAAACTTTTTTGACCCTGCCTCTTAAAAGAATCGGAATCGAGAATCGTTAGGAACTGGAATCGAAACAAGGAATCGGAATCGGAATCAGAATCGTTCAAATTCAAATGATACCCAACCCTAGTGCTGTGTAGTAACAGTGTCGCTTGATAAAGATCGACTCCAAAGTAATAAACGGTTCGTGAAGTACAAAATAATGAGTAGCGCAGTTTCGTTCCACTTTCATTACGTCTGTCATTTGTTGTTGGGCAATGTTGTGGTGATCTGCTAGGAAAAATAGTCCAACGAACTGTTCGGTTTGCAATTACGTACCGAACCGAAAGCTTTGTACGAAACAGTTCAATACGAACTGTGTGGACACAGTTCCACCTACCGTCCACACTAGCGTTTTCTAGCGTTTCAGTGTGGGTGAGAAACTTTTGGAAGACGCCTAAAAACATATTCACCTTACAGCGCATGCGTAAAACCTCGGTCACCGTGATTTTGCCAAGTAAGACATGTTCCCGGATCAACATTCTTGTCTTAAAATGTAGTCCTTACCAATCCCTACCCTTAAACCTAACCCTACCCATAACTTTTCCCTAGAATTAGAGGGTAATGATAGGTGAATAACATTGATGTTTAAGTACTTCACCCCATAAACTTGACATAAACTGTAAACTTGTCCCTCAAATCTGATTGGTTGATTGGAAAGTTGATCCAGGATCAACAAAGATGTTGATCCAGAAATATGTGGTACTTGGTGAAATCACGTTCACCGTAAAAGCTCACTGAGATGACACAGATGAAATAAATAAATACAATTATTTTGCAATTCTTCTGGCAACAATTCCTCTCAGCGTTCACTGATGCGTCCAGCTCGCACTCACTCACCATTATGTGTTTGGTCCAAAACTCAACTGCTCTCATGTTTTGCTGCAGGACAGCAAATGTGAGTACATTTTCTGTCATCTTTGCAAGACTGGGATGTGAAGAGACATATTTTAGCAACTGTGTGAAAGTGAATAGCACAATACCGGTATAAACGTCAATATCTATTGGTACAATATGTGTCACATGACTAAACGTATGCCTTACTAACAACTTTAACAGCGTTTTCAAATTTATCCACTTTGAAGGACATTTTCAAAAGGCTTGTTTTCATTAATAAAAACTGCGTCTCAGTGTGGACGGAAGGCCAAAACGGAGAGAAAAGGATGCCTTTTTCAAACGAAACGTATTTGTGTTGGCAAGGCCTAAGAGGGCAACTGTAATGCAGATTTCAGCTCCAACCCTAATTAAACACACCTAGACCAGCTAATCGAGGTCTACGGGATTACTGGAAACTTTCAGGCAGGTGTGTTTGTCCTGAGGAGTTCAGCTCCAACCAGTTCTATGGCCCTCCAGGAGTGAGTTTGACACGTTATTTAAAGGTTACCTAAATTTTTATTTTTTTTATTTTTTTTGAAGTTGTGTTATCATTTACCTAATGTTTTATGACTTTCTTTTTTCCAAGAAACGCAACAGGGACATTTGATAGAATGTTTACAGGGCTATTTTCCATACAATTAGAGCAAAAACGCCATCGATGATCTCAATTATTATTTATTAGAAATATTCCCCACCACTTTAACTCTTGAATCTTATTTATTATTCAGCATATTAAAACTCTGACCGTGAGAACCAGTTGTGTTGGGCATCATTGAAGTCAAATCTCCCATTACCTATCCTGATGCACCATGTTTTCTAAATGTTTATTAATATTTACCAGATACACTTGCTATTTGAAAGAGATTTCAACACGGAGACTAGTGTTGACTCACTGAGGTTTAGTTGGATTTATTCCCATCTTGTTAGCTCAATGAAAGCAAACAATTAAGGTTAAAAGTCTCATTTGTTTTGGTTAAAGCTACGTGTCAGTTCTGTTTACATTAGACTAGAAATCTTGGACAAGAAATAATTGTAACCCTCTTTGATTTTGACTTTTGTGGCTAACCACCAAGCCACTGTACAAACACTGGCTGCCACTGCACACACACAGACACACCACTTCCTCTGTCCTTATCGTTTTTGACACTTTTTTTAACTTTATCCTACTCTTCTCTAAGTATACACCCCTCTTGCTCTCTTTTTTCTCCTTTGCGAACACCCACGGAGAGTTAGAAGCATGTGCAACCAATCCCCCTCTCTCTTTCCCAGTGCTTATTTCATCCTCTTCCCACACGAGTCCTGGAATCACTTCAGTTTGACTCACTTTGGTGCTGGTCAAAGTAGGACCGCTGTCTGGCCAACCCCCTCAATTTACATGCTCACCCACTCACCAAGTCTCACACACACACTCATCCAACTTGGTCCCCGAGGGTCCCTCCACTTCCCGCTCTACACGTCCCTCTAGCACTGTGAAACAGGAGCGCCATCCCAGTTGTCTACAAACCAATAGGAATGTTTGGCTACCAATTCTTCTAATGTTTTCAAGATGGCTTTGACTCTTATAAGGAAATCCCCCCAGTTTAGTAGCCATTTGAAATTCCTGCTCCTTTTTTACTGCGAGGAGTCACGGGGCGAGAGCCAGTTCCAGTTGTGCGCCCCAGTCTGTCTGAGGCTTGGGAGTTTGAAGGAGTGATTGCCGTGTTAGCCGTCAGTACGTGAGGATTGAATAAGGTGTTGAGGCTCTTGCGAGAGTCTTTCTTGAACTCCACATCTAACATCTGTTTTCTATAAAAGATAAAGAACAGAGGACTCAAGTGACCCTTAACAGGATGTTTTTACTTGGTAAGTCAAAGTGAGACTCTTTCCTCACTGCCGACATACTTTTTTCGGATAACTGTGACTGTAGTGTGTGGTTTACATGGAAATGCAGTGGTTACTGAACCAGGGCAGTTTTTTCTTGAGGAGTCTTACTTCTCACTAGGCACTTCCATGTATTTCCGGAGGGATGGTTGAGTGATTTAAATACAATTTCCTCTCTAATTTTTGGTTATTCCATAATTTGGAGTTGTTTGGATCATTGTAGGTGACTCAGTTGCTCTGTTTGATGTGAGTCCTGACTCTTTTAGACTCTACAGAGCAATAAGCAGTAATGCAAGTTTGAAAAGTGTGTGTGATAGTGATGTGGGACGATTGCATAGTTAATATGAGCAATCCAAGCAGCGAGTCCAAACTGACGATGTCATGTCTAAGTGTTACTTACTGGGTTTAACACAGGCCTGCGATCAGTTATTGCCTTCGAAGACTTCACTCCACCAATTAAAGACAAACTGCTCGACTTTCATCAGATCAGTGTAAAACAGCGAGTTACCAACACCCCAGACCGGCTCAGCCCACAGAGCGTCTGGTTTGGATGAGGCCATGCTGTTCTCACTCATCTGTTCACTTCTTGCCATTCCCATGACAACGGCACCATTAAACGCCGACTGGGATCTGAATGAATCTTCCCGCCTCCGTTAACGGGTGGCAATGCCATGGCATCCGCTGTGGCGGCACATGAGATCCAGTGTTTACAACCGGTTGTGCCAGGACCCCGCCGACTACGACATGCCTGTGGGTGTATGTGTGGATCCCAAGGATTTATGGATGTGTGAATTAATGTGTGCCTGACCATGCTTTTTTTAAAAAAAATTATATAATAGGACTAATCTCCATTGCTGTAAGGGATCGGCACAGATTAGGATGCACATGATCTGATTTTTCTTAAGCCTTCATGGAGGCACCAGACTGGCATTTACATAAGATGTAAACATTATTAGGTCAGGGAAAACAGAACATTATGAGGCTGGCTTAGCTGAGAAGAGCCCTGGTTTTTCCTTTTAATGACCTGCTAAATAAACACTCTCACGTCCTAGATCAACTCTAGCGCCCAGTTTGGTTGGTTGGCAGCCTCCCGTGGTCTCTTGTTTACACCTCTACCCATCTTCTCTGTCCTGTCTTTCATCTGCCCAATGTCTTGGTACAGCCCACGGTTGTCTAGTTGGAAACCGTGGAGGGCAGAAATAAGAGTGAGTGGCTGTCCAAAGTTTGTAATTACGGTACTCCTCCTCCTAGTTCCCTAGAAGGCCACTTCCATTTCCCTCCACCTACAGCTTCCTGGGCGTTTATCTGTCATGGGATGAACTGCTTATTGGAAAGTTGTTAGTGTCTCGTGATCACAGTTTCTTGCCTCTGACATCAGAGTGGTCGTGTCTTGCTCTGTCACATGGATGGCATGTTCTCAGAGGGAGGTGTCTGGTAACATCAGACTTGCACTGTCCCATGTGTTTTGTTTGGAGCCTTGCCTGTTCAATTTAGGGTTTGGCTGTATTATTAGCTCATAAACTTAGTGTATTTGTGGGATCAAACACTCGTGAATGTTTTAGTAAGCCTGCAAATATTTGTAGTTGGCACTGACGGTCAATACTTACGTTGTGTATTGCACATTATTTGATCACTGAATGAATTTTATATTGGAACTATTATATTGTAGAGTGATACATTTCACTATTTGCAAAAATACTGGTCCAATTTGTGGATTATTCTGATCAAAGACATGCATTTCCATCCATTCAGGGAGTTTTCCTGCCCTAATGCTACGTTCACAACGGACGCGAATAGCGCGTCAAATTCGCGTCTCGTCTAGTTTGACGCTTGACCACTTTGTATTAATTCGCGCGTCAAGAGCAAAACTGACGCGGGTAAAATAAAAAGTTTGAAGCGAAATTTACGTGCGTCTCGCGCGTCAAAACCGAAACCCGTTGACGCCCATCTTTTTTTATGTTGATCGAGCATTCATCGAGAGATTCACCGCTCTGTATTTACTCTGGAGAGCAGAACAGCGGCGTGGGGATCATCGTCGCCGTATATTTGTGTCCACCGGACCCTTCAGAGGCGAACCGTTTGGCTAGTTTCACCATTTGCTCGCTCCACGAGCTTCGCCTGGATGACGGCCGCTGTCAGCGGTACTTCTGCCTGTCCTGCGGCCAGTTTGATGACCTGTTGTCCCGCATCGGAGTGAGGATCACCCTCGCCCTCATCCACCTAATGTAGCTGTCATTTATTTTTGTTATTTTTGTGAAATAAAGCCAGCTTCCAAAAGTTATTAACCTGTCCTGTGACAAAATAATTTATTGAAACATCCAGACACTTCACCACGTGAGCAAGCAGCTAGGCTCCTGATTGGTTAACGCGGCGCAAATTCACGCCAAAGTTCAGATTTTTCAACTCGGGCAGCAGACGTGAATTCGCATCAAACGTGTGAATGCACAGATGGCACTAACTAAATCATTCACGCGCTTAACGCGCCAGACGCTCAATTCGCGCCATTCGAGCGAACTTAATGCGCGAATGAGGCGTATTCGCATCTTCCGCGCCACGCTCCATGCCTCATTCGCGCCACGCGCATAACGCGTCTTTGCATTGACTTAACATTTGAAATCATTCGCGCCTGACGCGCTATTCGCGTCCAGTGTGAACGTAGCATAGGGCCTGTTCACACCGAGATGAATTTCGCGCACGATATTCGCCTATGTTTAATGCCTCGTGACTAAACAAAGGGTGCCAATGTGAGTGTGCACACCGATGCGTAAAACGCCACACGTAAAAGCGTTATTTAAAAAAAAAAAAACGCCTCGGGTTCGTTTTTTTTTTAGTTTGACGCGCCGCGTCAAAAACTATCCGACCAATGAGATTGGCGCTTTTGCTCACGTGTTTGGAGCTTCTGAAGTTACCGTAAAACACAACTTGGGGGCGCTCAAACACAAAAGGTCTTGCCGAGCACACATATGGAACGGAGAAGAAGATCTACGCCAAGTAGCATCACCGTCTACACAGCCAGGAAGAAATTAGACGAGGAAGATGCAAGGCAAGATGAATGTAGAGCTGCTGTTCTCGTTGGTGCTAGAACATAAATAACTAAATGACATACGCGACAGCGATTACAAATATCTTGATAAAAGAGAACTGTTATGGAGTGGTATTGCAGAGCAAATTGGCGTCATCTAATGTCAGGGAATGAATTTGCATGTTCACTCGGCTCATCTTGGGTGTGAACACAAAAAACGCGTTGAAAAATGCTGGCGAATAACACGTGCTGATATTCGTCCCAGTGTGTATGGGCCTTTAGGGTCGTGGGGATGCTGGAGCCTATCAGAATCTCAGGCCAATGTATGTTTGAGGAAAACTCAGTAATTTGTTCTTCGTATACATGTATGCACTCACTCAATATCGCTGCCTGTTCAATACCCACGGTCAGAGAGCGGCCTGTGTGAGCCTTTGACTAATTGAATCAGTACTCCCAGCCTTGCCAATCCTGTGTCAAACTAAAATGTACTGACTGAGAAATGTAATTTGACACAATGACCAGTAGGACGTGTGTCTGCCATTCACACTCAAGCATGTGTCTGATACTGTGGATGAATTTATTGGAGTAAAGACCTCAGACCATCGAACTTGAAGCTCAATTAAAATCAGTGTCTTTTTCTATCTTTATCTGTAATGAATAATAGTCCATCAATCAGTTACAGGGGCTAATCAATTACTCATATTTGTCTAGCTTAGTACAGGCAAAATCCAACGGTTGATATTGGCTACTTCTAGCAGCAATTAATGAAGGGAGACAAACAGGTCCACAGTGAGAGCTCAGAAAATACTGTGGTCAACATAAAATGTTCTTGTGTAATTAGATGATGTCTAAGGCCAAGACGTTAGGATTTACAGTGTCGGAGTGAAGATGTAGAGTCAAAGGTTAAAATGCTGATTTACTAAGGCTGTAAAGTGTTAGCTTGTTTGGGTCACGCTTGCGAGCACATCATCATGTTAATATTCTCACCATATCAGTGGTTGGGAATGTGTTTTTGCTCAGACAATAAAAAAGAAAGAAACATGGATAATTCTGGAGAGTGTCAAAATGATGCTGTAATCCTGAGGTCGAAATGCAGCTGCAGGATGGTGGAAAATAACAGCAGGACAGAAGAAGGTACAACAGTGGAGAAGGCTGAGGATTGAAACGAAGAGAAAAAGACTAAGGGCAAGACTAAGGGCATGAGAGTGAATGACAAAAAAAGGGGAATGGAGAAAGAAAGAAGAAAATTGGGATGGGAATTCACAGGAGAGAGAAAAAGAAAGGCTGTGCATTCATCTGTGAGATGAGGTATCTGTCGAGTGATGGCTTGACGTATCCCAGCTCGGACTTTGATGTCTCTGGGCTAAACTAGATTATGAATGTGTGTATGCTGGATGGGTGGTGTCCACTCTTGGTTGTGGAAAATGAATGAATCTGGTAGGCATTAAGAGCTAACCTCTGAGCTAACCATATGCCTCTGGACACAGGAAAGTTAGTGTGATATTTGTTGCTTAGATAGTTACTCAATAACTAGTCTCAGCTTCAGACACACACACACCATTTGTGACATATTACAGACCTTTAAGAGATGCACTTTGTTGCACTCAAAGATATCTTCTTTACTTTTTAGAAAGTGCCTCAACTGAGATTTATGTGCCACTAAACCGAAAGTAAAATAGTGAATAGTTGTTGGTTAATGAATATTTTGGACCGATGGCGCTTTCCTGTCTAAGTTGCTGGTTCTTGGCCAGAATACACACCAGCCTTTCCTTACCCTGATCTTGGAGCCACACCAACGGTACATTTTGGATGTCTCATTTACCTGACACATCCGTTTCAGGTCTTGAAGTCTCTGCTGGTGAGCTCATGAGTTGAATCGAGTGCATTTGATTAGGAAGTGTTCGAAAATGTGCAGTGATGGTGTGCCTCTATGAACAGGGTTGGGACTTCATCCTGATAATCAAATTCTGAGCAAGCTTCAAAACTAACCCAAGAGTGTATGGACAATACGAGTTAATGATCTAGTTAAAGGGATAGTTCACCCAAAAATGAAAATCAGCCCATGATTTACTCATCCTCAAGTCATCATAGGTGTATTTGATATTCATATTACAGACAAATACAATCAGAGTTATATAAAAAAGCTTTATAATGGCAGTGAATGGCTGTTTCTGTTTTGAAGTCCATAAAAGTGCATCTATCCATCACAAAACTGCATCTATCTATTCATAAAAGTGCATATATCCATCATAAAAGTGCATCCATCATAAAAGTGCATCTATCCATCATAAAAGTGCATCCATCCATCATAAAAGTGCCTCTGACCATCATAAAAGTGCCTCTATCCATCATAAAAGTGCCTCTATGCATCATAAAAGTACATATATCCATCATAAAAGTGTATCTATCCATCCTAAAAGTACATATATCCATCATAAAAGTGCATCTATTCATCATAAAAGTGCCTCTATCCATCATTATAGTTCCTCTATCCATCATAATAGTGCCTCTATCCATCATAAAAGTGCATCCATCCATCATAAAAGTGCCTCTATCCATCATAAAAGTGCTAAGTACCTCTATCTATCATAAAAGTGTGTCTATCCATCATTATAGTTCCTCTATCCATCATAAAAGTGCATCCATCCATCATAAAAGTGCATCCATCCATCATAAAAGTGCATCTATCCATCATAAAATTGCATCCATCCATCATAAAAGTGCATCTATCCATCATAAAAGTGCCTCTATCCATCATAAAAGTGCATCCATCCATCATAGAAGTGCATCCATCCATCATAAAAGTGCATCTATCCATCATAAAAGTGCCTCTATCCATCATAAAAGTGCATCCATCCATCATAGAAGTGCATCCATCCATCATAAAAGTGCATCTATCCATCATAAAAGTGCATCCATCCATCATAAAAGTGCATCTATCCATCATAAAAGTGCTTCCATCCATCATAAAAGTGCCTCTATCCATCATAAAATTGCATCCATCCATCATAAAAGTGCATCTATCCATCATAAAAGTGCATCCATCCATCATAGAAGTGCATCCATCCATCATGAAAGTGCATCTATCCATCATAAAAGTGCCTCTATCCATCCGTCCATCATAAAAGTGCATCCATCCATCATAAAAGTGCCTATACACAGTCTATTTGTGCCTGGAGCACAACTTGCACAACCTGTGATGTCAGAAGTAGCGTAGTACGTCATGGCGTAGAGTAAATCTCAGCAGTACGCCATTTATGATGGATGGATGCACTTTTAAAACAGATTTCAAAACAGAAACTGCCATTATAAAGCTTAGAAGGGCCAGGGCATTTTTTTATATAACTCTGATTGTGTTCGTCTAAAGAAGAATGTCATATACACCTAGGATGGCTTGAGGGCGAGTAAATCATGGGATCATTTTCATTTTTGGGTGAACTATCCCTTTAAGTCAACCAGCTAAAAAAGTCTTTGAATCCAACTGCTCACCATCATGCAAAAACCCAGTCAACACACCCTAACTTCTCCACTCTCCTTCTGCCTTAAAACAGGCAGTGGACTCATGGGCAACTCCTCGGCCTCATTCATGGGGACGTTCCTGGCCAGCAGTCTCGGCTCCCCTCCCTCACACCCCCCACACCCCTCCAGACCTCCGTCTTCTCCCGCCTCTCCTTCTTATCGCGGGGGTCCTCACTCCAGCGCCTCGCAGATCTGGTTCCCCCACTCGCATGAAGGTAAGATGGCTTGTCTGTCTGTCATAGACTAGTAAGGGTATAAAGGGTAGGAGTACATGCGTTTTACTTCTTCACACTCCTTTTTGTAAATGTAAATCGTTTTTTTAAGTATTGGAAAGTATGGAGTTTTATTTTGTTGTTCATCTGTTTTTTTTTTTTTTTTTTTTTTTACAAGTTTTTAAAATGTTAAACATAAAGTTATCAATCAATCAATATGTTTAAGGGGCTGTGCGATTAATCAATTAAACGCACACAATTTGGCAAAGGCTGGGATTTGTTTTATGAACAGTACAAGGTGCAAGTTTGGGAAAATTTCGACAAACGTTATCATCTCCGTGTAAACTTCAAAAACGTGAAAATGTTGAAGGTGTCTAAATACATTTTGGTTTGACTGTATTTCTCAAGACTGCCAGGTCATGCAATCTGCACATCAATGCAATTGCAATTTGACACCCCTGTATTTCGATTTAGACCCCAATGGCTCAGATCTATTGATTCTGACCTGCAATCAAAAAGAGTAGTGCGTGGTCCGATCACGTCCCGTTGCTACATCTGAACTAGAGTCCGACCGATAAAGGATTTTGAATACCGATATAAATATTTGTTGGTTTTAAAATCCGATATATCGGCCGATATATTTTATTTTATTTTTTTTATTTTATTTCAGAAACGCGCAACAAAACATTATCAGATTTCCCCAACATTTGGAGTTATTTATGAGTTGTAACTAAAATAATATGAACATTTTAAAAAGAAACTTGTTTCTTTTATTGTCACAACATAACATCAAACTGTATTAAAGTTCTGATAAATAAAATAATAATTAGTCCCTATATAGAGTGCCGAAGTTACGACGTCACTCTGTAGGCCAAAACGCGGAAGTGAGTTCGCATTTTAGCATTACGGTTCCCTCGCTCTAAAGCCTATGGGATTTTTGAATGGGTTTTTGCTAAATCGCCTGAAATAAGGTCTGTGGTGAACAAAGCCTCTAAATATTTTCACGTTTTGATCTATGACATAAAACACACAGTTATAACCTGCTTGTGGTTTTTCTTTAGTGTCTGATTGTATTTTTTAAAATCTTTATATAGGCTTCAACATGTATATTTTGGATTAACTTGTAAAGATTATTTTGCTAGACAAAATGTGTAAGGGTCACAACCCTTTGTTAAACACACATCTTATTTTTTGCGATTTTCCAAAAGTCTATGGGGAAAATGCATATGCATAGCTTTTCGACCGAGGGAAGCCATGCGCCGATAGCTTCCGAGTTGTCCTACAAAGTGACGTCATCACTTCGGCACTCTATTGCCTAATAAGTTACCTGCAACCTGGATCAGCAGGAAGTGTGGCGCGTTATACACGAGTGTTGCCAACAGGGACGGCGTAGAGTGCCCTCTGGTGGACAAACTATACAACTCCAACACTCATGACATGGTTGAAGCGTGTTTCGTCCGTTTTTATTTTATTTTTGAAATATTCATTTATCGGCCATTATACCTGCCGATATCGATAGTTTGGAAAATGCCTAATATCGGTCTGCCGATATATCGGTCTGGCTCTAGTAACCTTGCTCTCACTTGAAATGTGTCCCGACATTAAGTCCTTGAATTTGACGGTGTTGGACCTGAAAAGTCCTTGAAAGGTCTTTGAATGTGAAGTTAACCAGGTGTGGGAATCCTGAACTCAACTGTTTAACTCTGGGGGAGTTGTAAAATGAGCCTATTTCCAAAAAAAGTGGAGTATCCCTTTAAGTGCGATTTCATGTTAATCGTGTGTCAGTCGATTTATCTGTGTCTCTGGACTCTCTCATCTAAAGGAGCAGCTCTCTGTGTTCTTCTGCTCTGTGAAATGTCCCGTCCCCGTCATTTTTTTTTCCGACAGTGCAGAAAGGGGACAAAAGTTCAGCCAGAGAATCTTGTGGTCTGTGATGTGCAGCAACAAAAATGTCTGCGCACACAAAACATTCGAGAAAGAACAAGAACGGTCACCAGCATCGTGGGTTTTCCCACCGCACCTTATACTAGCTTGGCCCGAGCTCCAGCCACACCCAGCCGAATCAAGAGCTAGCGACTCTCCAGATCCCTACAGATGACAGATTAGCTCAACTCCACAGAGAGGGGGATATAGAGAGAGACTGCAAGAGGAAGAGATGCCCAGGCATGCCCAACGCCATCCTGCACTTATTCACACAAACCCCTCCGGGCCACATCCAAATGTCCCAGTCATAAACCATTAGGAGTTCATCCGTGTGTGTTTGTGTGATCCGCTAACTCAGCCTGCACTATCCCCATGCTAGTTATCACTATACCTCAGTCTAGTCTATACATCCCTGATCCATTTGAAGTTCACACTTTTCTGATTGTGCCTAGTATATATCGGCATAATATCAGGTCCACTTTGAAGCGTTTCACCACCGACTGTACAAAGTGGAGGCTGTCTGACTTTAGCAAAGCTCAGTTTTGTGGTTTAGCGACATATTAATGATCTTGGACTGAACGATGTATCGTTTTAGCGATGTGTGCTGTCCAGTATAGGGATTGATGCGTGATCAGTGCGGTCCAGAACGCATGCGATTCCATCTTAGTTTAACCATCATAGAGTGAACGTTTTATCATTTGCATGTGTTTTAAGTCACGGACTCGTGGTTTTTGTGCCAAATTCAGTTCCCTTTCTCTTTTTTTTAAAGCTTAAACGGACTTGTACACGCAAAAATAAGTCAAAATGCCCATCTTCGGCAAAGTCTCCTCGTTAACACGGTTCGGTTGTTTATGTGTTCGTAAACGGATGCGTGTCATTTATATTAGAAATTTGCATTCGTCTTAAAGTGACAGCAGCCTAATGTACCCGGAGCTGTTTCTGTTTGTGATGGAAATGGTGATCAAACTACAAAAGAGAAGGAGAAAATGACTTTTGTAGCTTTAACAAAGATTAATTAGGCCTATATTAGTTACATTTTATTTAGACAGTGAAGATACAATACAATACAATACAATACAATAGAAGAAAGATACAATTGAAATAAGTAGTACTTTTTTCAGGTAAATCTAACAGTTTTCAGGCAAATAAATTGAAAAAACTCAAAAAACTCGTGCTCAAAAACTCTTGAAACTTTGCACATGGGTCAGAACCTGTGGCCCATCACATTTATTTGCCAGTAGGCATGTGCAAAGTTTCAGAAACGGGCGTGGTGAGGGCTCAGTAGTGCCACCTTTTGACAAAAGTCAGGTTGTTAGTTTTATCTACAGTTACAAAAATTGGTATGTACATTGTATTCTTCAAGCTGGACAACTTTCTAATTGACACTTATTAGCTCGGACCTACAGAAAGTCAGATGTTTTGGTTTGAATATGGTGAGCCTCTCTCTGAGCCTACGTCTCTGTATGGCAAGCCCTTTTAACATTTAAAAGCTACGTTTGACTATCTGGAATTAACATTGTAGATATCAACAACGTCTTTCTAACTAGTCGTAATTACATTTTGGATAGTTTGTATTATCTTTTAAGAGATCTGTAACGTAATTGTGACTAGTCGAAACGACAGATGCAGTATGGCAAGCCATTTTAACATTTAATCATTTTAACCTACTAGTCTCTATTTTCATGCTACCACCTTTAGGTAACTAAAGGAACCAGGGTTGCGGTGCCACCGGCTTGGGCCCGTCATCGATGCTCGCAGCTATATTTTGCTTATTATTTTCTATGCAGATTCACTCCCCTATAAAAAAATCGTCCTAAAATGATTAATTCTTTTCAAATAGAGCTATTCAAATCATCTGGTGAAATTGGTTTTATATCGCAGAAAAACAAAATATCGCAATGTACGTTTTTTTTCCAATATCGTGCATCTCACGAACATCAAAAATCACGGCGAGAAGCCTGGTAAACTATCACTGACCAATAAAAACCTGTGCACCATGAAACCATGCACATAAAAATAGGTGTTCCATCTGGGGATAGGTCTGGTAGTAGACTAGTGTTAATTTTACCAGCCATTTTTAAATTTAGTTTCAGTTTTAGTCCAGTTTCAGCATCGCTTGTTAGTTTTTATCACATTTAGTCGACATCATCCCATTTTTATTTAGTCTAGTTTTAGTCGACTATAAGTCGAGCATTTTAGTCTTTATTTTAGTCCAAGAAAACATAATTTTATTCGTTTAGTTTTAATCAAAAAAAAAAAAAACTGTCAACATTTTAGTCTAGTTTTAGTCAGGACATCATTTTAACCTTTTACTTTTTTGTCAGCAGATAATATTTAACATTTCCTAAAATTATTTCACATTTCAACATTTTCTCTCATCTTTTTGATAAAAAAACACAATTTTAAGGAACACATGCAGACATGGAAGATGTTCTGACAATATTTGCATATTTATTTTGAACATTGTTAAGGTTCAAAGACACAAACACAAATGCTTGCATTAAAACAAATAAAATACACCTGACAAAGAAAACAAATAAATAAAATAAAGTGTATTATGAACTTAACACAAGTGTTGGCTGTTTAAAGCTAGTTCACATAGAATAATAAAATAAATAGATTTGAGGTCAATGTTGTGAAAAAAAAAAAAACTCCAACTGATAGCACTACAACAAAAGTGCTTTCCTGCCAGCTAGTTCACATGGTATATAAAGGTACAGTATTCAAGGTGAAACAAGGCATAGCTTGCTAGAACGTATGAAATCTTTTTAACTAATCTTTTTAAAGCGTCTGTCTGCTTTAATCAAATGTAACTGAAACTATAGTTGCCCGGCCAGTATAACATATCTAAGTTGGCATAAATTTAACTTCACATACAATTCTATCAACAAGTGGCTACGGTCGCTACGTGCTAAGAAGCTAACGCAACATAGCCAGCCTGGATACTAAATGCTATGAAAGTTAGCCATCATTAGTTAGTTTATCATTGTAACAAAATGTGTCCATATATCACGTCTCTTCTTTCTCCCGAGCCCCGTGCAAAGCATGTTTTACTTTTAACCTGTCGCCGCCGCCTCACCGTGAATCCAGCTCCTGTCTGCTCCATGTGTTGTGTAGGCTACTCTGACTGTGCCTGCCCGCTCCAGGTTTGAACGTGGGTGTGTGTGGCGGAAGAGCTGACGAGGAGGAGGCGGAGGAGGAGACAGGATTTGACAAAACCATATCATATAATAATATGTAATTTTCGTCTCGTCTTTGTTCGTGAACTAAAATTATTTCTGATTTAGTCCCAGTTATTGTTTATTAGTGGGGATTTTAGTCTCGTCTCGTCTAGTTTTCGTTCGGTGAAAAATGTGCGTTGACGAAAATATTTTCGTTTAGTTTTCGTTAACGAAATTAACACTATAGTAGACTATCTCGCAGAATTTGCCCATGCATTACGCAAAACCAGGATACAAAACCTGCACTTCCTGCCCGGCCATGAAGAGACGCGAACCCAGAGACGTCCGTTCGTGGTCTGCTCCTGTGATCACATCAGATCATTCTATCAAAGAAGCTGGACAGTTTTAATACGAATGATGATAATGGTTACGTTACTAAGTAATAAGGCTGATTATGAGAGGGATTATGATAGCAAGCCATTATCTGCATTGCAGTTTAATTGCGCAGAACGCAGTGTGAAAATGATTGAATCCTGGCTTGCCATCAGCATCACTCAGCTCCTTCCTATTCAAGATAATTGCAAATTGTCTTTTCTCCAGTTTGCGTTAAAAAAAGCAAGTGATCAAAATGAGAAGCACAATTACCCCTGCACCCTGTGGGACCTGGTCTCCCGTTAGCAACAGCACAAGAGTGTCTACAAGAGCACTTCCACACGGCCTGAAATACCTTGTGCTTTGTGTGAACTGCTCATATGACATCATTCATTTCTGAATATATTGTTTATATATATATATATATTAGTGCTATCAAACGATTAAAATATTTAATCGCGATTAATCGCATTACAGTCGTAGTTAACTCGCGATTAATCACACATTTTTATCTATTCTAAATGTCACTTGATTATTTGTTCTCATTTTAATGCTCTTATCAACATGGAAATTTGCATTCAGAATCTTTTTGGCATCCATTTCAGCTTCTCGCACTCGTCATCCACTCAAAACGTAACGTTAACCTAATATTTGGCCGGCTCGCAAGCCCAAACAAATGTGTGCGGCCGGTTGTTTCCGGTCTAGCTAGATCCGCTTGCACTTTGGTCAACGAAGCAACAAAACGTCCTCGCAAGGCACAAGCCATTGATGGGTTTCATACATAGCACAGTGTCATGTCCTGTTGCAAAAGCATATAAAAAATACAAAGTTTGTTTGGCCAAAAAGACTGATAATCGTGCGATTAAAAAAAATTGACGCCGTTAAAATGGGTTTGCTCTAACGCTAATAATAAAGCGTTTAACTGACAGCCCTAATATATATATATATATATATATATATATATATATATATATATATATAAAGTCAAATCTGATTCATTGTGACAACTGATATTATAATTTATGGAAAAATAGCTATTTTATTTCTGTTTTATGGTTTCCACCACATAACTTACCTGTATTTTATATGCACGTGTCTGGGATTATCCTAAAATATTTTCTAAATCAGTATTTGTTTTTTTCTTTGTATAGTATATCAAAACATACTTAAAACAAGAGTAATTTAATTGACAAGCTAATTTTGTATGATTTGTTTTCAGGATATATCTTGAATTAAGGATTTTTTTTTTTTTACCCCACAGGCAAATAGGCATAAGCATACAAAAAATGTAAATGTGATCAAGCTTAGAACTATGGAAAAAAAATGCTAATTTAGATCAAGTATTTAATAAGTTGTACTAATCTCTTGATTACTGTAATGCTCAAGGACACATCATTTTAAAACAAGAGAACTTCAACCTTTAGTTCAAATACCACAAGAGCAAATCACTATACTGTTTGGCCGTGTGTCCACCAAAGCGTTTTAGCCAGCTGAAAACACCAGACGCTCTGCTGAAAACGCCTAGCTGTGGCCACTTGAGAGCGTTTTGGCAGCGCAGCGTTTTTTCCATTGAGATTCGTTGCTATGATACAGAATATCCGCAGCACAGTTTACTCGTAACTGATTTCGCAGATAATTTGTTTCATACTAAAAATTTATTTTTCATCCAATTTGTTCGGTTAGCTCAGTTGGTTGATGCCGTTGTACAGAAAGAATGTTGTGACAGTTGGTCAGTGTGGTTTAGCCCCGCCCCTCCTCCACTGTGATTGGACGGCTGGGTAAAAAGTGACAGTGATGAGCACTGGATTTTATCGAATGTGTAAAAAACGTGAAAAAAACGCTCAGCGCCTTGTTACGCTCATGGCGTTTAAAAAACGCGGCACTCCCGTTGAAAACAATTGAAAAAACATACGCGCGTGGAAAAACGCTTTGGTGGACACACGGCCTAATTGCTTGTTTTACATAACAGTTTAGTAAATTTAACCCTTGTGCTGCATTAGATTTTTAATACCGTTGAGTGCATTAAGGACCAAAAATGGCCACATATTAAACATTGCCTAAAATATTACATATTATTATTATTTTCCACTTTTACCAAGTTAAATCTTTTAACCAGCATCAGTCCTCATCATAACTACCAAAAATGTATTCAATTTCAGGATTTTAACCCTTTAATTACCAGTTTTGTTGGCGAAACCATCGATTAGTATAAGAGGAAAAAACACAAAAATTCAATTATTTTCAATAAACTAAATGCAAAGAGAGAAATTTAGATTTGGATTATCACAGTCCCACTTTGCAAAAAATCCCACTTACCGCGTTAGAGACCAAAAATGGCCACCTATTAAACATTGCCTATTGCCTAAAATAAGGTGCATTTCCACCCATAGGGAATAAATATGTAGTGACGTCATCTGGTGGAATACACTATATAATGCAAATATAATGCTTTTGCTTCAAAATGAAAGGATGTTTGTGCAAAAATCATGTTTCATGTATTACTGACAGCCTCAGATTTAAACAACGTTTGAATGGGTTTCAATGGGCCATTTTTGGTCTTTATGGTGCTGAGTGTTACTATTTGATCTACACAGTGTGTGTTATACATATTTTGCAAAATGGGATCACATTTTTTACATGTATCCAAAAAGTCACAATTTTGCCAAATTTCATACCATTTGCATTAAAACAGCCAAAATGGTCAAAGAAATTAAACTGCAAAAGACCAAAAATGTCCCTAATGCAGCATAAGGGTTAAAAAAGAGTAAAAAGTTAAGTAAATTTGGTAGTAAACATTGGATTAGCTTGTTATTAGCTCAGTACGAGCAGAAAAAAATATAGATCTACTTTGTGTATGACATAAAAATTCAATAACAGCATAACAATACGTAGCAAAATATAAAATTTGATGGCATAAATGAAATTAAGGAGTAAAAAGTAGTTTATTCCTTAGAAAAACACATGATTTTTCAAATTACTCGATTAGGAATTCCACAAAATTATATTTAAGTACTGAGAAAAATATCCTGAAGTGCACATCTTTAATACAAGCACATCCTTACTGTCTAAAACACTAACTTTGCTTTTGGACTTCGAAGTCGACTGCAACTATATTAATCTCTTTATGCATGACCACATAATGCCATAACTGTACTTATTAATTCAACAGCATACATTCGGATAACTCCAGCTCATGAACATTTCTATTGTTGGAGGGGGGAACTGAAATACAGAAACATAGGGGAAGCCTAACCGGCCCATTGCCAGCTGGTCTGTGTCCAAATGACAGCTTTAACTGTGCCAAACAGAGGCTGCCATCCTCTGCTGTCCTGCTATCTCTTTCCTATACTACACCGTTTCTGTTCTCTTGAGACTCTGCTGGTTCTTGTGCCAGAGCCGGTGCTTGGGTGGGGAATCTGCAAACATCTCCCAAATATTTCTCTTAACAGCTTTTTTCTCTTTTTTTCTACTGGCTCAAGAGCCAAATAGTGACATAACAATCCCATCTTTGTTGGAGAGTCTTTCAAATTGGGATATTTTAACATCATTTGGTTCAGTGTTGTTATACCATCACAAAATGCATTTGATGCAATGGTCAGACTTAAAATGTATAACAAATAAGGGTGTAACAATATGTCATGTCACAATATATCGCAATACAAAAATATGCATTGTGGATAGTTCACCCAAAAAATAAATAAATCAGAGTTTTGGTGTCTTAAACTACTATATTTAATGTGGAATATAATGTATAATAATGCAATGTCACACACAATGTAACACAATTTTGTTAACCTTTTATCATATGTCTTGGACTATCGCAATAATATTGTATCATGAATTCAGTATTGTGATATGTATCGAGTCGTGACACGAGGGGATCGTTACGCCTCTAATAACAATCAATTCTCTTAATAATTCTAGATAAAGAAAACAATTGTCCACCATTCATCATTCGACATGAGTTGTATTGCCACATTAGCAAACGTTTAGCACGTGTATAGCTATGTTGATTTATAAAGTGATGGTTGCTGATGTTGTCTAATGTTGGATGAAGCAATTTCCATCGGGGAACCCCATGTTCAGACACCCTGATGATGGCTCTGTCTCTTTATAGCCCTCATGCTTCACTTGTTTCATCTCTCTCAATCCAATCATGTCTTTCCTCTGTCTGTTGAAGACCGTCTCCTCCCCCTCCTCCATTGTTGTCAGGCTCCATCACTTCCTTTCAATTAGCAGCCCTGACAAATACATTCACCTCCTCCCATCCTCCTGCCTTCCTCTTCCCCCTCTGCCATTTCTGTACTACTCTGTCACTTCTTCTCAATTTGCAATCTCGACAGGCAGCTTTATCTGCCCCTCTCCGTCTCTCCTTAAACAATTTACCCTGGGCTATTTACAGATGCATACGCTTGTATGCGCTGTCATGTGCAGACGCCGGGAGAACGATCGGCTGTCCGTGCGAACAAGTAGATTGAGAGATAGGATTAACAGGAATGTGCGAATTGTGTACCATTAGCATTTGCTGAAGTTCCAGCTCTCTTCAAAGAGCCAGCTTTATTTGCCTGGGAATTAGCTCATATGATAGGTGATCTTTTAACCGGTTTAAGAGAGGACTCATGAATTGGTATTGGCCACAGCCCACAGGTTGTTAAGCTACAATTTGAATTGTAACTTGACGAAATTCAGCACAACACTCAAGACAATTCTGTCAATCATGTTGTTCCCAACCTTTAAGTCTTTTTTTTTATCTTCGAAACACATATGAAGATATTTGTAATTAAATTTGAAAGATTTTCTTCTCTTCAATGACAAACTACCACTTTGTCGCTTCAAAAAGTTCAAAAAGGGATCGTAAAACTAATCCATATGAATTGAGCGGTTTAGTCCACGTTTTCTGAAAAGACACGATGACTTTATGTGATGAACAGATTGAATTTAGGCTTTTATCAAAGGAACCAATGTTGTTACACAGCACGTTTGAGCTTCAGTAAGAACCAATGAGGGTTCATTCTCATATTACGCAGCAGGTTTGAGCTTCAGGGAGAACCAATGAGGTTCATTCACGTGTTACGCAGCACGTTTGAGCTTCGACGAGAACCAATGAGGTTCATTCTCGTGTTACGAAGCACGTTTGAGCTTCGATGAGAACCAATGAGGTTCATTCTCGTGTTACTAAGCACGTTTGAGCTTCGACGGGAACCAATGAGGTTCATTCTCGTGTTACGAAGCACGTTTGAGCTTCGATGAGAACCAATGAGGTTCATTCTCGTGTTACGAAGCACGTTTGAGCTTCGATGAGAACCAATGAGGTTCATTCTTGTGTTACGCAGCACGTTTGAGCTTCAATGAGAACCAATGAGGTTCATTCTCGTGTTACGAAGCACGTTTGAGCTTCGATGAGAACCAATGAGGTTCATTCTCGTGTTACGAAGCACGTTTGAGCTTCGATGAGAACCAATGAGGTTTATTCTCGTGTTACGAAGCACGTTTGAGCTTCGACGGAACCAATGAGGTTCATTCTCGTGTTACGAAGCACGTTTGAGCTTCGATGAGAACCAATGAGGTTCATTCTCGTGTTACGCAGCACATTTGAGCTTTAGTAAAAACCAATGAGGTTCATTCTCCTGTTACGTAGCACGTTTGAGCTTCGATGAGAACCAATGAGGTTCATTCTCGTGCTACGCAGCACGTTTGAGCTTCGATGAGAACCAATGAGGTTCATTCTCGTGCTACGCAGCACGTTTGAGCTTCGACGAGAACCAATGAGGTTCATTCTTGTGATACGCATCACATTTGAGCTTTAGTAAAAATCAATGAGGTTCATTCTCGTGCTATGCAGCACATTTGAGCTTCAGCAAGAACCAATGAGGTTCATTCTCGTGTTACGCAGCACGTTTGAGCTTCGACGAGAACCAATGAGGTTCATTCTCGTGCTACACAGCACGTTTGAGCTTCGACGAGAACCAATGAGGTTCATTCTCATTGTTTTCGTGCATCAAACAAGTATGGTTGAGCTTCTGTTTGTGTTCGCTGACGATTATATTTAAATAAAAGCCTCAATTCAATCTTATAACTACCTCCTCAGATTCCATTTTTAATTTTACATCCTTGATTCAAGTCAACAGCCTTAAGCTATCACCATTTGGTCACAATTGGATCTGTGAGCAAGGCATTTAATCTCAGGTTGCTGCAAGAGGACTGAACCTGTCAGAAATTCAAGGCAGCGTTCTATGGCAAAACCAATTATATGGTTTTCCAAATGTATTATGGTCCTGATAAGTTCTTTGTGTGCTGTTGATCTGCAGTGAGCCTCTTTTTTTTCGCTGATTTGGAGGAGGTTTTGCCGGTGAACATCCTACAGTGAGCTGCAGTTGCATCTCGCTCAGATAATAACAGTTCTCCATGTGCTGAGTGAGCTGGTGTCAATCACTTCAGACAGCTGCCGTTTCTGTGAGTGCAATAGTGTTAGCAGCATTAATGTCAGCACTAAGCAGTAAAACCTTCCTCGTCTAGCCCGCTGGCACAGCACCTTCCCTTGTCTTGCCCAGATTAACGGCTGAATGTGCAGTGCAATGCCCAGCGGTGCCGCTCACGTGCCCTGAGAGGCAACCAGCCACTATCGGGCCCAGCCAGACGTCACTGTGAAACGGGATTACGCTGCCAAGTGTCGCACATAGAAACACAAAGAAAACAGAAACAGCTGAAGACTGATTTGCATAACGCAAGCTTGTATCACACTTTTGCATAACCCACAGAAGAAATGTATTGTTTAAAGGGGGCCTTATTTTTTCCATTCTCAAATGAATTGGCAAAAATGAGTGTGTTTATTAATGCTGACGGGCAGTGAGAATAAAAACGAGCTTGCAATTATCACCTTCCTCTGTGCGTCTAAAGAAAAAGAAGCCTCCATATGATTGGAAGGTTTTTTTATATTCTTTAGTCTGAATTGTATAATAGGGATAGTTTTTTAAATTCCGTTATCGCTTACTCATAGCGTTCCAAACCCGCAAGAAAGAGCTGCACGATTAATCATTAGAAGATCACAATCTCAATTCAAACACCCACGCGATCTTGTTCCTAAAAGACACTGATTCGCCTATATCCATCAGACCTTTGACAGCATTGGCATTTTAAACTGTAATTTCAACCACACAGTATCATTTATGTTACAATAATTGAAATTATCACAGAAGTACTGGAATAAAAGTTTATAGGTCAGATGTAAACACAAATGGAAAAAAAAGGTTGCAGCAGGTTAACTGATTAACTGTTTTTGGTGGATCAGATAGTATTTTCTGTTTCTCAGTAACGTACTCATAAATATTTTAGATTTAGTTTAAAAGTCATAATAAATCAGAAGACTGTTATTGTCTCAAAGTCACAAGGCTACCATTTATCATATATTTAAAGGTTACAGGATTGTCTTCTTGTCTCTACTAAGCTTCAAATGCTTATGCTTAAAAGGTATTTTTTTTCCTGTAAATTCTGTCCTCATGGCTTTGTTATGCTAGTGGCAGATTTTGGAGAGTTGAGACAGCTGAAGTAAAGTTGATCTTTGGCCTCTTTCTTAAATCTCCACATGTTCCGCTGTGAGGACTCTTTGCTTATTGTTTTACTGTGTTATCTCTTAACTCGGCACTGGGAACTTGGTGAGATTTGCACAGTGTGAACCATATGTCCAGGAGACAAAATTCATCCATTACTTCACTTCCCTAGACAGAACTCGTCATGTTGTTTGCATTGGAAACCCAAATAGGAATGGCAAATATGACATCCAAAGCCTGTGGTTATTGGTGGATATGGAACACCAGCTGCATTGGAAGAGGGGGATTAGATCTGGACCAAAATGCTTACGGCCAAAAAGAAATGTGGCTCAGTGGTGATTGCCTTGTTATCAGAGATTTCCTTCCCTATTGCTTTCTCTCTCTCCTTGGCACTCTCACTCTCTTACTTTCACTTCTTCTACTTGCGATGTATACAATTCTCTCATTTTATCTCTGGACCTTTCCACTGATGTTCACACCCACTATTTTTCTTTCCCTACAGCAGTCCCAGGATATCCTCGCTTCTCAGGGAGTCTAGCCCACACCTTTCTTCCCATAAGCCATTTGGATCACCATGCCAACAGCGGGGTCCTCTATGGACAGCACCGTTTTTATGATACACAAAAAGGTGGGCATTTCTTTTTGACAATTTCATAAAACCTTTCTACTTCTACCTTTCTATCCTACCTTTCTGCAACTCAAATTAGTTTAGTCTTCAAATATGATAATTCCAACCTAATTCCATAAATTAACCCTAAAGGAAAGCTTAAGAGGACTAATTTAAATGATTAACAGCCATATCCAATCTGTTTCACAGAGAACTTCTATTTACGAAGCCTCCCGTCCCAGCCCCCACTCATATCAGCCAATCACAACATCCAGCCAATGTCAAGGGCAGGATCAGGACAACCCCAGGGCTCCTGCAGCAGGGACAGGGATGCAGGGAGTGGGGTGATCCTACACAAGGGCCTTAAAGAGCCTAGCTTAGACAGAGGTGTGGTTTCAGCTGCAAAGGATAAAGACAGGTCTAGTAGTAAACATGATTCTAAAGACCGCCATCACCACCAACTACCCCATCATCACTCCCATCAACCCCAGCTCCACCCACAACATCCAGTCACTATGGAAGAGATGAATGCCAGGGGACACAAAGCCACTCTACCTATGGAATACAAGGAGCATCCACAAAGCATGGGAAAGCCTCTTAGTGCCTGTCTACTCAATGGAAAGATGCAAAATGGGGACCATGGGACTGGGGCAAAGGGCTCCATGACTTCTTGCATTGGGGATGGGGTGGGTAGAGGTAATGTAGGGTCCAATAATGTCCAAAACAGACATTTGGGTGGTGGCACTAACGGGCGCTGTGGTAAAGAGGCAATAAGTGGGGAGATGCGGATCAGCGAACAGACTCCCACGGACTGTCTTGAGCGAGGTCAAACACTGCACCATTCTTTGTCCTACTCGGTGCCTCCTCCGCTACCCATGGGTTCAGCTGCTGGAGGGGGGCATCCCGGTGGTTTCCATTGTCTACAGCTCCATCCTGGCCATCCCCATCATGCACACCACAACCGCCACTCACACCATCACCCTGACTTTTTCTGTCCTCCACCGCCAGCCCCCATGGGAAATACTTCCTTACATGATAAAGGGATCAATAGTGGTGGTTGCAGAGATCCCAAAGTGACTGGAGCCACGTTTGTACCATCTGTTAGCCACCTCGGGGAGAAAAACGGAGGCCCCTTCCAGATGGGCGGCTCCGAGTGCCAGGGGGTTGGCGGCGGAGGGAACGGTGTCAAGGACAAGGCAATGGAAAAGGCTGGCAATGGGGGGCATCATGGTAACTGGCCGAGGAAACAACAGCAACAACCTCCAACCCAGCAACAGCATTCTTACAGAAAAGCTGAAAAAGCCCCTGACTGGATGCATAACCACAATCACCACCATCATCTACAGCAGCAGCAACAGCAACAGCAACAACAACAACAGCAGCAGAGCCATTCCCAGCAACACCAGACTGTGCGCTCCCGCAGTGCTGACTGCATCAACAGTATGGAAACGGACATCTACAGATCGGCACTGACTCAAGAGACAAAGGCTGTCCATCCTTTACCCAATCAATCCAACACCAGTTCCCAGCCCTACAGGGATTGCTCACACTCGGGGCCCCCAAACATTCCCTCACCTCTTGCTGGGAAGAACATGGCCCAGCACATGGGTGGTGGAGGAGGACATGGAAGCTGCTCCATGCATCGAGATGGACAGAAAGTTGCCCGCATTCGTCACCAACAGCACAGTAGGGCTGGTCCGGATACCCCTGGCGCAGACATGGCCCAGGCTAATGGAAACCAGGAGATGAAGCAGAAAATGGAAATGCCTTACGGCTACAACAACAGTGCACACCATCACCCACATCAGCAGCCATCAGTGCTGCATTGGGACATGCAACCTCATCATATCCACTCTGAAGAGAACCAACACAAAGCGTACATGGAGCCTAACAGTGGAGCTACCAACAACAGACCGCCTACACAACAGCAGCACCAGACGGCAGGAATGGGCCCCCCTCCTCCTCCGCCGGTTCATCCAGCTCCTCCTCAAAACCAGCAGGAGGTCGCAAGCTCACAGGGAGAGACTAGTGCTATGAAGAACCTTCTGAAGTACAGCAACCAGCAGCCTCTCCTACTGTCCCAGAAGAGCCCGTTTGGAGGGCTCGGGAGCCTCAAAACTGGGCCAAATGGCACCAGTTGCTCTCTTCAAGGAGGCAAGCAGACCTTACCCTCGAGGAAAGCCCAAAGCCATGAAAACGAGCGAGCTGATTGCGGAGGACGTGGGCGAGAGATAGGAGAAGCCCCACATGTTGAGGCCGAGGTGCGACAGCCTCCGGTTGGGATTGCAGTTGCTGTTGCAAGACAGAGAGACCCCCCATGCCAAGCATCGGGCACCCATCCCAGCGCTCGACAGGGGCGGGTCCACTCCAACATGAAAGGTAAGCTTGACCTTTCTTCATCTGTCAGGGTCTTCCTAAACAAACAACAGGCAGGGAAACAGAGCAGTTTGTTTATTCATGATCTCTGGAAGACTTCACTGATTAAAAATAAATAGCAGAACTCGCCAAGACCCAAAGTGGAAACAGCTTTTCCCTCTCTTACTCCTGAAAGAGAGAGAGCACACATGGCACCATAGAGAACGGCTGCTCGACAGCTGTTTGCATGCAAGAGAGCCAATGACAGTGATATTTGCAGATGAGAGAAAATCACTGGCTACGTTTACATGCAACCAAATTATCTGTTAGTAATCAGATTGACGGCTCTATCGGACTGAAACGCCTTCATGTGAACACCTTTTTCAGTCCGATTAAAACAAAAGTTGGTCAGTTGGTCACAACAAACGTAGCCATTGATGTCAATGTATTAACCATTTTGTAGGCACTCCACGCTCCATGTATCCTTCAGATTCACCAGGAGAGGAGGAGAGGAAAAGGACAAGTGTAGAGCACATGGGCCACCGCTGCCTAGAGAGAGAACGAGACGTGTTTATCAGGTGAATGATCCCCCCCAAACACACTTCTTTTTTCACTTGTCACATTTGCTCAACCCCTGACCTTTTACCTGTCTCCAATCTGGCTTTGCAGGGATAACAAGGAAAGAGTGGAATTTGCACACATCCATCCCTCTAACAGTTGCCATGGGGACCTCACTTCTCATATCATGGTGCCAGGTGGCACTTCAATGCAGTCAAGCCAGTTAGGAGACCCGGCTGCGCACACACACTCTGCGCACCACCACTGGATGCCACGCACAGGCAGTCCCTCCCTCTGGATGACCGGTCACTCCTATGGTCAGTAATGTTGAGAACACAATGAAGTGGGAAAAATACATTTTAGTCGTCTTTTTCACTTAATTTGCTTTATCTGGTGCTCTAAATCAAGTCAAGGCAAGTTACGTTCATTGCGCTTCTTACAATACAGATTTCAAAGAAGCTTCACAGTGATAACAGGAAAGTAATACAACAAAGTTTGTTTCTAGAAGAAAATAGCTTCTCTTATGGTCAGTAATGTTGAGAATTGCATGAGACCGTTGAACTTTTCCCCATATTTTGCTCTGTTATTTTCTGCTTTACTGACATATTTGACATACTTTTATGTTTTAAAAAAAAATCAACTTTAGCCCTATTCGGACTGTAATTGTTTTTCATGGGGTCGTAAGGTATTTTCAAACTTTACAGGGTTAGTCAGGGATTTTATGGCAGTTTGAATCCAGATTGCCAGTGTTTTTCTCCCTCCACCTGCATAAAAATCCCTGGCCGAATTTTTAAAATTTTTGCTGATAATTTACTCACCCCAATTTTATCCGAGATGTCCATGTCATTCTTTCTTGAGTCGAAAAGAAATTAGGGTTTTTGATGAAAACATTCCAGGATTTTTTTCTCCATATAATGGACTTCACTGGTAACAAAACAGTTCAAGGTCCAAAAAACTGTAAACTGTTCAAAGGGCTTTAAATGATTCCAGACGATGAATAAGGGTCTTATCAAGCAAAACGATCGCTCATTTAATAAATAAATAACAAAGTTTAAGTTTTATAAGCTCAAATGGTCGCCTTGCTCTCTATCAAAATGAGCAAATCTTTTTTCGAGTCATTTAGTTCATTCATCGAACAAAACGAACAAATTGACTCGAACAGGCGAGTCAGACCAAGGCGAGCATTTGAGCTTATAAAACTTTTTCGACTGAAGAAAGAATGACATGGACATCTTGGATGACATGGGGGTGAGTAAATGATCAGCAAAAGTTTTTTTTTTTTTTTTTAAATTAAAAATACAAACTAAGCAGCTTTATTTTTACCTCGTGTAAATAGGAGGCTGCATTAACTTGTTTCCGCTAATTTCCATATTTTTTAAAATGACATCCTTTTGAGATAAAATGCAAGATTTCAAATATAGTGTAGACTCGCATCTAGCTTCCTATTTTTAAAAATGAGATTTAAATAATGAAATAAGAAATAGAACATTATTTTCCTATTATTAAATTAAATACAAAATTTATGAATATTATTCCATATGACATTGTATTTACAACAAACAATCATGCGACTGACCACATGACCAACATGGCTGTTGTATCCTAAAAGTTGTGGTGTGTTTGTGTAGGTATTGGCCACACAGCTCTCCATCAGAATCTCCCCCCTGGGTTTTCGGCGGCCATGCCTGCCCCACTTCAGCCGGTCCTGCCCCTGCCCCAGGACCCCTCCGCCCAACTGGTGGTGCTGCCCAGTGAGCCTGCCACACACCCAGCCTCACATCTCGGTATGTACCACCATGTTTTCTACCTCACTGCAAAAAAATGCTTTTCTTACTTAGTATTTTTGTCTTGTGTCCAGTCCTTGGTTTCTGGGGATATATATAAAAAATTAAGTGAGTTTTTAGTGATTTGTCAATAGGGTAAAAGTAATAATCTTATTTCTGTTTGAATAAAGATTATTTTTCTCACCCCATTGGCAGATCATTTTGCTCTTTTTAAACAAAAACGTGCTTAATTTGGATTAATTCCCCCGGAAAACAAGATATACAATCTTATATCAATTTTCTCATCTAGTAAATACTTGATTTATGAGTTTTTTAATATTTGGACTGGAAACAAGACAAAAAAAGGCAGTCTATTCTCCTTCCCTTCCATATGCTCAATTTATTTGACCTGCTGCGAATGACCCATTTGTCAGATTTAGCATTCATTCTTTTTGTGAGGCTCTCATGGGGTCAGGTTGCCGAGCCTGAAAACGTATGCTCTATAACAGTGTTTCCACTCAGGTTTCAAGGTTATATGTCCATTTCAAGTGTTTACTTATACATACTAGTGTATACTACACGACTCAAGCTTATCATTGACGCTTTTGTAGTGTGCACACATCTAAAACATGCTTTTTTTTAGCTTTTAATTTCAAAATGTTAGCCTTAAGGTTGTGAATAAAAAAAAATCACATTTTTACTCTGTTAAGTTGGTTAAGAATGAAATGGCTTGAATTTATTCAATTCTACTATTGAATCCAGCGTATCATCTGCGCTCGGATTCACTTCCATGGTGCCGTCAAGTACGACTGCAGGCTGTGAGGAAACGAAACGCTATTGGCTGTTTGAAAAAGGGGGAGGAGCCATTCAATATGTCCCGCCTCAGTTTCCTGTTTCAGTGGAAATAATGTCAACGCATCAAACAAAGTTGACTAGTTGGAGCAACATTTTGGAGAATTCTTTTTCTTTAAACATCTTAGTGTATTTGTGACTCAAAAAAGTCTTGTAAACTAAATGATACGGATGTGGTTTTTTACAGAATAGTAAGACCTGAGATTACTGTTACCTGGGAGATTAAAATATCCATATCTTTTTAAATAGCTGCTATGAATAACGACCTATGAGATTGCTAAGAAGAGCGAAAGCATGCAAGTGATGCACTGAGTCGCACAAACAGTTTCCGGTCGACCACCTGCTCCACTCCCACATGGTCCGGGTCAGGATGCTCTCACCATCCCCCTCAGAGCTATTGCCATATGTGCTCAAAACAAGCTGAAGTAACATGAGTCCACACAGGCCTCTGCTCCACAAACAGGCTGTGGAATCGAATTATTTTAATGTCTGAGGGTACGTTTACACGACAACGATGTGCTTAAAACGGAGAAGTGTTTTCCTTGTACAGACGACACCATTGTCAAAACGATCCCCATTCACACGGATCCGCGAAAACGGCTAAAAACACTGTATTCTGCTGCTAGGCCAGTAGATGGCGATGTAACACTATAGACTGAACACGTAATACACATGTGAGATATCCAGAGATTCACGTTTTTGCCGTTTACATGGAGATCGTTTTCAAAAACATACACTTCGAAACAGTTTTCAAAAGTTTTCGTTTTCAGGCACTCTTTTCGCCGTTTCCATGTAAACGAACGACCAAAACGCATACGTTTTAAGTTGAAAACGGTGTCGTGTAAACAGCCCCTTTCTGTTCTCCACAGAAATATCAGCTCAAAGGGGAAGTGCATCCACAAAAGCCTTCCCCCGGGAAACATTAGTTAAGCTGGGTTAATGTCCCGGAGCAAAGGTCCGAGACGTGTCAAAGCACGGACAGGGGTGGGTGAGAGTGGGGTCAAGCTGAACATGCACATTAATGAAACTATGAGAAATGGGAAAAGTAGAAAAACATATTTGACTTCCGGGGACTGAAGATGTGTCATTGTGTATGTGCACGGATGGCTTTCTTTTTTTTTTTTGTTCCTGCCAGGGGAATGACAGGAGTTTATCCATGACATGGGAACTAAGAAGTCGCCTAGACTACATGTTAGAGTATTGGCCCACTGTGGTTTTCAGGGAAGGGAATTTTTCAAGGGAAAGGGAGTGAATATAGTTTGTCAAATGATTGTGTAATATTTATTCTAATGGGAACCACTTCCATTATGTTGACTTTAATTTTAACCAAATTTTTATTGGTGTAAGCATATATCATGCTGTGCTCCACAAGGCTGCACATTTGGGTTGGAGACATCTAGTGTGAGAAAAACTGAGGGAGGAATGCAGTTAAGTGTGAGAAAACGAAAGTGGTGAACAGGGAGCAAGACTCCAAGAAGAGCGTGGGATTGCTGGTTGACGGGTCTTTCTTGAACTCAGAGTTACTTTTATTTATTTATTTATTTATTTTAGTTTAGTTTAAATACTTGGACTGACAATGATTTTTTGAAATATAAATAAAGCGATAATTCACCCAATAAATGAATTTACTCACCCTAATGTTTGTTCCAAACCTGTATGAATTTCTGTCTTTTGTGGAACATAAGATATTTTTGGGGAAAAAAATGTCCATACAGTGGAAGTCAATGGTAACCAAAATGGCTGGTTGGTTGAATGGCTGGTTGGCTGGTTAATTAATTGGTTAGTTGAATGGATGGTTGGCTGGTTAATTAATTGGTTAGTTGAATGGCTGGTTGGCTGATTAATTTGTTGGTTGGTTGATTGGATGGGTGACTGGTTAATTGGTTGGTTGGTTGGTTGGTTGATTGGATGGCTGGTTAATTGCTTGGTTGGTTGGTTGGTGGTTGGTTGGATGGCTGGATGGCCGGTTGGCTGGTTAATTGGTTGGTTGATTGGCTGGTTAATTGGTTGGTTGGCTGGCTGGTTGGTTGGTTGGTTGTTAGTTGATTGGATGGCTGGTTAATTAATTGGTTGGTTGGTTGGTTGGTTGGTTGGTTGGTTGGTTGGATGGCTGGTTGGCTGATTAATTGGTTGATTGTATGGCTGGTTGGCTGGTTAATTGGTTGGTTGGTTGATTGTATGGCTGGTTGGTTGGTTGGTTGGTTGCTTGGCTTGTTAATTGGTTGGTTGATTGGTTAATTGCTTTGTTGGCTGGTTAATTGGTTGGTTGGTTGGTTGATTGTATGGCTGGTTGGCTGGCTGGTTGGTTGCTTGGCTTGTTAATTGGTTGGTTGGTTGGTTAATTGGTTGGTTGGCTGGTTAATTGGTTGGTTGGTTAATTGGTTGGTTGGCTGGTTAATTGGTTGGTTGGTTAGTTGGTTGGTTGGTTGGCTGGCTGGTTAATTGGTTGGTTGGTTGGTTGGTTGATTGGATGGCTGGTTGGTTGGCTGGCTGGTTGGTTGGCTGGTTAATTGGTTGGTTGATTGGATGGCTGGTTGGTTGGTTAATTGGTTGTTGGTTGGCTGGTTAATTGGCTGGTAGGCTAGTAAATTGGTCTGTTGGTTGGTTGGTTGGCTGGTTGGTTGGTTGGATGGATGGTTGGCTGGTTAATTGGTTGGTTGGTTGATTTGATGGCTGGTTGGCTGGTTAATCGGATGATCTCTAAGTGAGACCCATATATTAACATTATTAATGTAATCTCTAACACTTGCTTACACATAAGACTAAAGGTCCTTGGACACTGAGACCGTTATTCTTTTCTGAAATTTTCGCACGTTACAAAATAAATACGATCTCACGTTATGTTAATCATATTATACACACTGCCTCCAAAACTTTCGTCAGTCATAAAAAAACTTCAGATGGGGTTAGATTTTCTGCATTTTTCGCATCCTTAGCAAGCATTTTGAGAGGTATTTTGACATTTCAGAGCCACCAAATGATGAATATGAAAATACACAAACAAAAATTTCAGACTCAGTGTGCAAGGACCTTAACACTTGTGTTTCTCTGATTAGATGGGATGGAGCAGTCATTTGTATGAAGATATCGAAGGATGTTATATCTTTATTAAACAGATGGTTCTTTCCAAACCACATAACCTTTTTTGTGCATTAAAAGCTTCTTGAAAACAATTAAAACTATCCTGTACCCATTTAAAAACTGAGACCCATTTATTAACATTCTGGGGGCACATTACAGAAAGATCTTAACTTTAATAATCCTATCTTATCTGTTTGGAAACCATGGCAGTTTCAGTGAGGACCTATTTAGGCTAAAAGCTATTACAAAATTAAATTTCTTAAGTGCAAAATCTTAACTTAACTTCGGATAGGAAAAGGGTATTACAGAAGCATCCTAACTCTACAAAAAAATCCTAAAAACGGTCTTAACTTTAGGACAACCCCAATGGTGTCCAACCCCATGTATTTAAAAGCCAAATATAAAAATCACTTAATAATAGCCCTGCCTGAGAATGTCGTCACATTTATTTAATGATACAAAATGAAGAACAGCGATGTTTGATGGGGAAAGACTTTATGAACACCCAAATGATGTGCTGCACTTTGACGACAAAACGCCGACAAATAATTACAGACTAATATGAAATTAAAAGGATTAGGCTTTGCCCTTTCTACCAAGCTTATCAAAACTTCACTTTAATGAAAAGCACCACTTACTTTGTTTCTTCATTTTAATCTCTTGAGTTTGCGTGTTGTTGGTTGCTTGGTAACAGACCTGAGAGTTGATAACCGAACACAATGGAGGGGTTTAAGATTTCCTAACCACAGATAAAATTAGATCTTATAAGATAGGATAAGAATCCTAAATCAACTTAAGATTTGCTTCTGTAATACGAATGAAGAACTTCAGATAAAAAGTTTCTGTAATACTCCCCCTGATCTCTAACATGACCTTCCACATGATAAGACTAACACTTGTGTTTCTCTGCTTAGATGTGATGGAGCAGTCTGGCCTGTGGCCTCCAGTCTACAGGGCCCGAGGGGCCCATTCCCACATGCAGCATCCCGCTGTGTATCCTCGCTCGCAGTTTCTACGCCAACAGGAGCTTTACGCTCTCCAGCAACACCAGCAGCTTCAGCATCAGCAACACCCGAGCCATCACACGCCACCACCTCCATCACACAGAGCTGCAAACACCACAGAGCTACAGCACAGAGCCAGAGTCGACCACAGCCAGGTACACACACACACACATAACCCCTCGTAGAGCAAGGGTTGGGTATCGTTTGAATTTGAACTATTCCAATTTCAATTCTGCCTATCAATTCCTAATTTAAATTCCAAGAAGGTTAAAAAAAACTGGATATAGTTCACATTTAGTCTTATTGCAAAACATTTAATTAGAGAGCCAACAGCCAGGTACACACAACCTGTCATATAGCTCAAATCATTTTGAATTTTAAAGGTGCATTGTGTAATATTTAGGAGGATCTGTTGACAGAAATACAATATCATATTCATAACTATGTTTTCAGTGGTGTATAACAACCTTACTTAATGAACCGTTGTGTTTTTATTTTTAATTATGAGCTAAACACCGCGGGTCTCCTTACATTGAAATAGTCATTTTGCTCCGCCATGTTTCTACAGGAGCCCTAAACGGATACTTAGGTTAATAATTAAGTTAACCTAATTTCTTAATTTACCTTTGCTTAACTGGCTATGCTCTGCAACATCACTTCCTGTCACCCTCCGTAACTTCTGTTTCGTGCAATTCACAACCTCACCACTAGATGGCCCTGAACATTACACGCTGCACCTTTAACGATTCCAATTTCAATTCTGTTATCGATTCCTAATAATTTTGATTCCAATAAGGTTAAAAACAAACCTTAGATATCTTTCACATTTAGTCTTATTGCAAAACTTTTTATTGCAGCTGAATATCATGAACAAAAACCAACAGGCTGAAGAACACTTATGTAAGGAACGTGTGCCTGTGGTTTAAGAAAACCATAGAAAAACGACTAGCCTAACTAATACAGTATACATGTCAATCATTATTAAAGACAAGTAAACACTCAGTAATTAAAAAAAGAATGAAAAAATAGCAATAGCCACAAATTGAACAAAGATACGATTGAAATAAACAGTTTTAAGATTTCTAGGTATTCAGGCACAGAAACGGTAATCAAATGTAAAATAACACTGCACTTTATAAATAAAATTCACATCACAACTATATAAGTTATTTGTTGTTGTTTGATTAGTGTTATTATAGACGGCTGCTGCTGTCACTTTAAAAGTTGCCCAATATACTTCTAGAGTCGCCTTTTTTAAAGTCATATTGAAATGCTCACAAAGGAATCGATAAGAGGAATCGAAATTAAACATTTTATAACAAGCATCCGATACCTAGGGTTGGGTATTCGAGAATCGAGTATCGATTGGAATCGGGACTAACTTTTCGTTTTTCCCGGAATCGTTCAAAAGTTAAAATTTCGATTCCTAGTTTCGATATTCACAGTCCGCCGAGCGGAAGAAGAAACCGCTGAACAACACCAACGAAGAAGCGTCTACCGGAAGTGTTGGCATAACCGCGCGAGTCGAACATGAGTAGCTTACGTCGGCGGTCCAAAGTGTGGCTTCACTTTTCTAAAAATAACGAAATCTCGGCAAAATGCAAAATTTGTGACAAAAGGAGTATTTTTACAGAAGGAGTATTTCCTTCAGAAAGGCCGTTGGTTAGCAAGGTTAGCTAAACTTTTTTGACCCTGCCTCTTAAAAGAATCGGAATCGAGAATCGTTAGGAACCGGAATCGAAACAAGGAATCGGAATCAGAATCGTTCAAATTCAAACGATACCCAACCCTACCGATACCTGACCTCAAGTTTTCGATTCCCAAATAGCCGTTTTATATCAGACTGTACAAAATGCAGAGGTCTAGAAACAGCTGGGCTTTCAAATGAGCTAATGTTTGACACCTGATACTGAGAGAGGATGTGCTCTTTTCCGTCAAACTACACAGTTGTTTTTGTGTGCAGGGGAGTAAACAACATTTGGAGCCAATAAATCATGAGTTGTGTTCCCACAACTGCTCCCTAGGATCCATACTTCCTCCAAGAACCATTTTAAACTAAATGCAGTCTGCCATGAACTGTGGCGTGATCGGACCAAGCACTACTCTTTTTGATTGCAGGTCAAAATCAATAGATCTGAGCCATTAGGGTCTAGATTGAAACCTGATTCAGCAATACAGGGGTGTCCAATTGCAATTACATTGATGTGTAGCTTGCGTGACCTGGCAGTCTTGAGAATACATGTCAGTTTCCTTTAATTAACCAAATTGTCCAGATCTCATTACGAGGCTTGAATTCTCTTTCCTTTCTGACTTTCCGACTTTCCGTCATTCTTTTTCTTCTGGGAACAAACTTTGTTGCATTTATTTTCATTTTATCTCTGTATTATAAAAAGCGCTATATAAATAAATGTGACTTGACTTCTTTAATGCGTAGGTGCAAAAGAAACCAGAAGAGCAGAGCATGGATCTAGAAGACATCCTATCAGATCCAAGGACTCCCAAACCTGCTAAATGCTATTCCTACGGCCCGTCCAACCGGGCTTCCTCTCCTCCCAGGGGGTCCACTGCACACCTGTCCCCCTGCTGCCGGTCCCCTTGTATGCGACCTCACCCTAAAAGCACCCCCTCTACTCCCTGTCCCGCCCCGAGTCCGGTCGCTGTGACGCCGCGCTCCCCGGCCATCAGCCCTTCCCCATCACAGCTGCCCAAAGCTGTGGAGTCCCAGGAGAAGAGGGCGGAAGGCCAGCCGCCTCAGGACTATCCTCAGTCCATGGAGCCTGGTGAGCAGTAATATAAGACTCTCATACAATGCTTTTACTTGTGTGTAAGGGATAATGAACATCCATCTCAGAATAACCCCCGACAGGGAGATCAGGACCAGGTCTTCATCCGCCCCTGAAGGGGTTTGTCCTGAGGTAACAATCGGCTGGATGGACATCATCCCGCTTATTAAACGCTACTTGCCACATCAGTAAATAAGTCGACACCAAATATTGTGCAGTTCAAACTAGACGGACATTTAAGAGATCCAGTATACACCACTTATTACATGGTATTTCGCCACATAAATAGTTATGGGGATAAGAGAAATTGATTTCAGATTAATCTGTTTTAAAATCGTACCTGTGTGTTATCCTATAATCCAACAGTGTCGTAAAATGGCCGCCACTGCGTTTGTGTGAAATGAGAGAGCGAGTACATGATACTGGATGGCATAATTAAAGGATTAGTTCACTTTTGAAAAAACTTTTGCTGATAATTTACTCACCCCCATGTCATCCAAGATGTCCATGTCTTTCTTTCCTCAGTCGAAAAGAAATTAAGGTTTTTGATGAAAACATTCCAGGATTTTTCTCCATATAATGGACTTCAATGGGAACCGGATGGTTCAAGGTCCGAAAGACAGTTAATAACTGTTTTAGATGCAGCTTCAAATGTCTTTAAACGACACCAGACGATGAATAAGGGTCTTATCATGCGAAACGATCGGTTATTTCAAAACTTATTCCAAAAATGTAACTTTTCTAAGGACAAATGCTAGCCTTGCTATATTCTCTGAGGCGCGTTTGTAACGTCACGTATTACGTAATTACGTTCAAAAGGTCACGGGCGACGTAGCCGGAAGTACAGAATCAAAATCGTCCGACATCGTTGTTTTTCCTTTTAATTCCTTTTTTTGTAAACGGTGTTTGAGTTAGTTTTCACGTTCAACCTATGCGTTCAACTTGTAAACACTGACTCTGTACTTTCGGCTACGTCGCCCGTGACCTTTTGAATGTAATTACGTATTACGTGACGTTACAAACGCGCCTCACAGAATTTAGCAAGGCTAGCATTTGTCCTTATAAAAGTTACATTTTTGGAATAAGTTTTGAAATAACCGATCGTTTCGCATGATAAGACCCTTATTCATCGTCTGGTGTCGTTTAAAGACATTTGAAGCTGCATCTGAAACTGTTATTAACTGTCTTTTGATACTTGTACCATCCGGTTCCCATTGAAGTCCATTATATGGAGAAAAATCCTGGAATGTTTTCATCAAAAACCTTAATTTCTTTTCGACTGAGGAAAGAAAGACATGGACATCTTGGATGACATGGGGGTGAGTAAATTATCAGCAAAAGTTTTTTCAAAAGTGAACTAATCCTTTAAATAACTTAAACACATAATACTGATTTTTAATATTTCATTAGCTCACAAAAAGCAAAACTTTCACGAAGAATAACCATTCCTAGCAGGCGTATAGTGCTGCTGACCCGGATGATGAATAACATATCGCTGGATGGCTCTATTCACCAATCAGAATCAAGTATTGCTCAGAGCCGTGTGTTAATTACTTGAAACAGTCTTGTGTCTTCTGTCGCTGTTTTGAAGCTAAAGCCCTGTTTACACCTGGTGTTAAGATGCGTTTTGGTCGATCGGATCACAAGTGGACGAGGGAAACATTCCCGTTCACACCTGGTGTTTAATTCGTCTCTTTTGTCCACTTTCAAACACTTCTGTCCTGATTTCTTCGAGTTGAGGGTCTGTGATGGGTAAATGTGTGGGTTTTTTAAGATCTTTGATCTAATGGACACAATAAGCTTGTCCGATTGCTTGTCCAGAGACGACGGAGAAACACACGGAGAGCATCAGCTTTAGTTTCTGCTCTGAGAGACTCGAGACCAGCCGAACGCTGGGAGTGTGTGTTAGAAATCAGGAATTGTGAGAGAACATTGTGCTTGGTATGTTTTCATTTTCAAAACAAACTTGTGTCTTCATCTGTCGAAGTTTAACCCTGTCTGTCTTAGGGCTGGGTATTGTTAGGTATTTCACAATTTGATTCGATTTCAATTCTTGAGGCTTCGATTCAATTTCGATTAGATTCAATATTGATTTATTAGCTTCGACGTCGATTCAATAATAAGTAAATACACAAGTAGTTAAGTGCCTGAGTATATTTTTAAATAATGTGCGCAGTATTACCAATGTTAAAGAACAAATTGACCCCAGCATGTTTGTTTCCTGTCATGGTTTATTCAGCAGAATAAACTGTACAATATTGTATGTGTTGAATTCAATTACAACTGTGACAAGAACTGTACAGTGCTTTAACAACACCTCTAAAGTGCATGTAACTAAGTAGTAGAACGTATATTTCTTTCTTCCTAAACATTCAAGTTATAAAAGAAATGTAAACAGAAGCACAAAATGTGCATACTCAAAAAAAGTCTAATATTATATTATAATTTTGTAAACAATAACACTTAACAGCTGATCACACTTAACAGCAATTGCGAGTTATCAGGCCAATTCTAAGGGGGGGGGGGAAAGACTAACCTTTTTCCCTCTCAGAATAATTTATATTTCACAATTATGACTTTATCATGCATTTCTGACTTTATAACACGAAATTGCGACTTTATATCACGCAATTCTTACTTTATATCCCGCAATTGTGACTTTATATCTCGCAGTTCTGACTTTATATCTCGCAATTCTGACTTATATCTCGCGAATCTGAGAAATACAGTCAGAATTGCCAGATGTAAACTCCCAATTGTGAGGAAAAAAAAGTCAGAATTGTGAGATAAAAAGTCGCAATTACCTTTTTTATTTTCCATTTTGTGGCGGAAACAAGCTTCCATAGTTCCCGGCTTACAGTGGAATCCAAAATGAGCCAAAACGTCGGCTTTTAATGTCGGTGCAGGCTTGAATCAGGCTTCAACGCCTGCTTGAACAGAGTGCAGCTGCTGTCCGTCATCGCGCTATTTTGCTAAAGCGCGACTTCTACAACGCTGAACGCTCTCACTAGAGTGTAGCCCACAGCGCCGCCACTGGCCTGGATGGCTGAATCGATTCATAGGATTTGATGAATCGATATTGAATTGAGAAGCAAAAAATTGCAATGCATTGATGAATCGATATTTTTACCCAGCCCTAGTCTGTCTAGAGCTCTTCTCATGATGTTCACGCTTGACGTCAGTACGACGATCTTTTGAATCACAAGTGTTTACACTACGAAAGCAATCCAGTCGAATCCAGTCTGGAAGTGGTTGAAAGTGGACAAGCTCAAGTTTACACCTTTGGTTAGCGTCGTCCACTTGTGACCCGATTGACCAAAACGCATCTCAATACCAGCTGTAAACGGCCTAATTTTAAGCTTTGTGTAACAAAAAAATAATAGTGTAATAGGACTTTTTTCCATATTCATCATTAGGGTTGGGTATCGTTTGAATTTGAACGATTCTGATTCCGATTCCTTATTTCGATTCCGGTTCCTAACGATTCTCGATTGCGATTCTTTTAAGAGGCGGGGTCAAAAAAGTTTAGCTAACCTTGCTAACCAATGGTCTTTCTGAAGGAAATAATCCTTTCTGAAGGAAATACTCCTTTTCCATCACAAATTTTGCATTTTGCCGAGATTTCGTTATTTTTAGAAAAGTGAAGCCACACTTTGGACCACCGACGTAAGGTACTCATGTTCGACTCGCGCGGTTATGCCAACACTTCCGGTAGACGCTTCTTCTTTGGTGTTGTTCAGTGGTTTCTTCTTCCGCTCGGCGGACTGTGAATATCGAAACTAGGAATCGAAATTTTAACTTTTGAACGATTCCGGGAAAAATGAAAAGTTAGTCTCGGTTCCAATCGATACTCGATTCTCGATACCCAACCCTATTCATCATTCAGTGGCTTTGAATTGTCAAAACGTCTCTCAAAACACTTGCTATGGATTCGAAAAAACTCAGATAATTGAACCCGATCCAATTTTTTTCATGACGGTTGGAAGTTTTAGAAGCGATTGAGGTCGTATTTATTTTTTAACTTGCAAAAATTTTGCACTCGGTGTGCAAGGACCTTAACTCACTAAAAAGAGAGCTCTTCTCATAAAGTTCACGCATGACGTCAGTAGACGGAGAGTAGACCATCTTTTGAACACATTCGATCAGATGAGTGTTGTTTACACTACGAAAGGAATCCAGTTGAATGTGTTTTCAACTCCCTCTGGAAGTGGTTGAATGTAGACAAGCTCAAAATGCTTCAGACCTCAGTTTACACCTGTATTTGGCGTCGTCCTGCTTCAATTCACCATGCCTCAAAAACACACAAGCCACATGTTGGTTGTTATTCATGCTGAACCCCTCATGCAGAAACAATCAAGGCTTTTTTTAGACTCTGTGGCTCTGTGTGGGCGGCTATATAGGCAAGAGCACGATTGACTAAAGCTGCTGATAAATGCAGAAAATGTCCGCCAGCTCAGCTCCCCAGTGCCATCACATCGGTATAGATGGAGAAACACCTCGTCTAGACTCACCCCATCCCCCAGCCTACACCTTCTTGATCATCATTAACACCTCTCTAAGTGTCGCAGCATGCCAAGGATATGGCCGTGTCAGAGAGAGAGCCCTGCTTTACCTCAGAATTACCCCTTTAGCAGCTGCACTTCTTAACAAAGAGCTAAGATCAAGGCAGAGTGGCACTGTCATGTGAAGTACGATGCGTTTTTGTTCAGACCTCTGGCGCAAAGCTTGTTAAACAAACGAGTCATCCTTATAAGGTTGTCAAAAGTGTAAAACAACAATTGAGTGTTCAGCAATGGGGTCAAGACCCTTGGACGTTTGTCGCGCTTGAAACACGAATACACAACAAAACATTTTTAATGGACTCGAGGAGTTTTGTGGTTGAAATGTAAAAAAGTAACAAATGCTTCGCTCGTGGGTCAGTTTGACCCCTTAAGTAATGAATGGGATGCGAGAAATGCTTCAGAACGCATTGAAAAACTAAAAATGCTCAAAATTCAAACTAAAAATGCTAAAACTTTACCAAAAATATATTTTAGAATGTCTACATGTGTGTCTGAATGCCTCTGAAGGGAACTGACTTTAGGACCCAGGGCAACAGCTCATTTGCTCCATATAGAGATATAAGCCCATCTAGAAAGAGTCATGAAATATCATCTTATATTATTTTTTTCGGATATTTAAGATGTAATGCAAGATATTTTGAGCTGAATTAAAGCTGAAATTTTCAATTATTTTGAATTTAAGTTGTGTAGAATATGCTTAAATTACTATTCATTTATTATTTATTGATCAAAACTAGTAATTTAAAAAAAAAAAAAACGCTTTCTGGACAAAAAAAAAAAAGGATATAATTTCAGGGCTTCGGGTCATTTTGACCCGCGAGAGAAAGATGTGTTATACCTGGTTCAGATTACACGATTTTTTTTGTCTGTTACGATAGTCACTGCGTCAGATTACGCATTTTTTTTTTGTTTGTTACGATAGTCACTGTGTCAAATTACACGATTTTGACTCCTAAAATCTTCTCGTGTCATCGCATGCCGTATTTAATGGCGCGCGTGATGTCATCGAGAAGGCGAAACTAGTAGCAAGTGACTTCCGGAAACGAACGTAAACAAACAATGGATGAAGCGGTGAGTGTTGTATTGGCTATCCTGTGTTCAGAAAAAAAGTAAAAAAAAGAAAGAAAACCCGACAATGGACACGTTCCTAATTGCTCGAAGAGGACAGTATGGGCTGTCAATCCACCAAAGAGAAATTGAGGTAAAATATTGTATTCTTATATATTTTTACTTTTAGTTTTAACGTTAGCACCATCGTCTCTCTTTCGTTTTGCCATTTTTGAAAGTTGTGTACGGAAAAGCTACGAAGACGTAGGTTGGACGTAGGTTGTCGCCCACTATGACACACAATACGAGATGATGCGATCGAATCTTGCGTCCCGACGCCCGTTGTCGTTTACGAATCCCCACGACACCCTACGTCAAACGGATCGTGCCAAAATCGGGCTAAAATTGTGTAATCTGAACCAGGCATTACAAAATGCGAAGGAAGGATGAAGATTAAACAGGTTGTCAAAAGTGTAAAACAAGTTTTTATGGTGATATTTTTTAAAGGCTTTGTTCTTGACGCATCTGAGCTTCATTTATGTTCCCTGTCACAGATTTGCCACCTGGATATACCTATCCAGAAATCACCATGGGATACAGGAACGGCCCCAGCGCTCAAGATGTACAGCTCGCAGAGCCCGCGGATCTCGAGGACGTTCAGACTAGACCCGTTGAACACACTCCTCCAGCTCTTTCCAGCTTGGGAGAGGGCCTAGACTGCCATGCAATGGTGAGGCCTCTCCAAGAGCCAACGATGCAAGTCGACGCCACACGCCCGGCCGAGGACCAGCCCGAGGGTGTGTTTGAGCAAGGGGACGATGTAGAGACGAGATGCTGTGAACCCATACAGGCTAGTCAGGAAAAGGAGTGCGTCGAGATCATTTGCACACCTGTTGAAGCTTCAGACTGTGAAGTAGGACCTACCCTGTTATCCGAGGAGGAAATCCGTCAAGAAGAGCCAACTGTTACCTTTGAGGAAGGAGTGGGTGAAGATATTCTTCAATCTTCCAGTCTAGAGACACTAAAGGAACAGGAACCATTACCACAACAACCATGTGTCTCTGATTGTTCACCAAACGCCATCGCCCAAGCAGAGGTTCCAGTGGTTGATGAGGAAAATCACAAGGAAATCTGTGCGACCGTTGAGTCTCCAACTTGCTCCCAGAGTCCCACGTCGAGTTACTGGAGTCTGGAGCTCCTGATTGCGGCCGCTTTCTGTGGAGACTGTCCTCCTCCCTCTCCTCCCGTCTCCTACCAATCCCCGGGATCCTGCGTCCCGCTGAACTCCTCCTGTCACGGCATGGAGCTGCTCAGTGAGCTGGCGGATCTCGAACTGCAGCGCTATCGCCAGAGCTGCAGTAAAACTCCAGGTATGTTTGCTGTGTGAGAACCCGTTTAGAAATGACCAGTCTAACCAAAGCTTATTCAGACCTTTAACATGTCTCACATTATCACAGTTTATTCGCTAAATGGTAATAAAACGTGACTCAGAGTTATCAGATCAGTGGATATTTGACTGGTTTTGTCCGTCCTTTTATTATGCTGAATATCTGTCAGCTGTTAAATTTAACTACACAATTAGATAATACCAGTTTAGATCAACCGATTACCAAGCAATGCTTAATGTTGTTCAGTCTGTGTGTAAAAAGAGCATTAGCAGTTACAGAAAAAACGCACTTCAGCAAAACATGGTCAGGTCAAAGAGTCGGAATAATTATTGCTGGCAAATTTGTATAAATGTTATCAGTAGTCACTGTATGAAGAGTTTCTTGGTATAATATGTCACAGTTTACTTTATTTTGCTCTCCTCACTTATACATGAACTATAGTGTCCTGCAAAAAAATATGGACAAATAATATCCTTTTCTCTACCAAAAGGAGAAGATCAGTGGATTTTCGACCTGCAGAGTCTGGCCACGCTGGCAGCCGCTCGTGCTCTTGAGTTGGGCTCTCAGGACGGTGGCGCCACAGATGTGGAGATGCAGTTTCCGGCTAGAAGATCTCTCAACTTGCGCAGAAAATGCAGCTGGACACCTCGCCATGAGCCGGTAACACACCCTTGTTTTGTTCTCTCATGTGCATGTTTTTTTCATGTAGTTCATAATATGTGTTGTTATTATTATGTTACATATGCTCAGTTATTTGTATACTCTATCTTACAATTATGTTTTCTGCTTCCTACTTTACTTGTGTTCTCTCTCTTTAGTACTTTTTGTGTCACAATGACTGTAACAAAGCAAAAATTCAGAAAGGTTTTAACTAGGGATGCACCGATATGAACATTTTGGGCTATACCGATAATTCTATATATTTGAAAGCCGATAACCGATAATTCTTTATATTTGAAAGCCGATAACCGATAATTCTATATATTTGAAAGCCGATAACCGATAATTCTATATATTTGAAAGCCGATAACCAATAATTCTATATATTTGAAAGCCGATAACTGATAAGTCTTTATATTTGAAAGCCGATAACTGATAATTCTGTATATTTCAAAGCCTATAACCGATAATTCTATAAATTTGAAAGCCGATAACCGATAATTCTATATATTTGAAAGCCGATATCCGATAAGTCTTTATATTTGAAAGCCGATAACCGATAATTCTATATTTTTGAAAGACGATGACTGATAATTCTATATATTTGAAAGCCGATAACCAATAATTCTATATATTTGAAAGCCGATAACCGATAAGTCTTTATATTTGAAAGCCGATAACTGATAATTCTGTATATTTCAAAGCCTATAACCGATAATTCTATAAATTTGAAAGCCGATAACCGATAATTCTTTATATTTGAAAGCCGATATCCGATAAGTCTTTATATTTGAAAGCCGATAACCGATAATTCTATATTTTTGAAAGACGATGACTGATAATTCTGTATATTTCAAAGCCTATAACCGATAATTCTATAAATTTGAAAGCCGATAACCGATAATTCTTAATATTTGAAAGCCGATATCCGATAAGTCTTTATATTTGAAAGCAGATAACCGATAATTCTATATAATTGAAAGCCGATAACCGATAATTTTATATATTTCAAAACGGATAACCGATAATTCTTTATATTTCATAGCCGATAAACGATATATTGGCCGATACGTCTAAATCCAAATTTTTATATATTTTTTGAGAGCCTGATTACAAAAACAAAAGTCTCACCATCAGTGTTGTGCAAGTTACTTTCAAACTGTAATACATTAGGTATTACTTGTTACTGTTATTTAAAAGTAATTCATTACCTTACAATATTACTGTCCCAGAATTGTAATGCGTTACATTACTCATGTATTACTTTTTAGTTACTTTCACCAAAATAACTAAGTAGAACTTAACTTTGGGGCTTCTAACGATATGCAATATGAAACCGAAATCGCGATTCGCCACACGACTCAGATCCACGAACCTACAGAATCGCGACACACCTCTTCCAACTCCAGCGTTATTCTCCTCACCGTCCAGATCCAATGCTGCCTTATCTTTAAATTAGGCTATTAGTATTATTTGAAGTTAACATTATAAAATACGTAGACCTACACCACAAAACTAGTTGAGGATAAATTATTTAAAATTGGGGAAGTTCAGTATTATGGAAATGACATTTGCAGTCAAAACTTGAAATAAAAATTCTCAGAAAATACATGTATTGAAAATAGGCTACTTCCTTAAAGGACTCCAGACATTAGACAAATATCAGTCTATGTTTTATTTTTAATATTAGGGAAAAGACACACATTCATGCGTGACAAAAAAAAAATAGGAGGCAAAATATATTTTTTGTAATTCTGTTAATTACACTGCGCAAATCGGATGAGGAAGGGTTGGCTCTCCAGTCTCCATAGAACTTAAAATATTCATTTTATTTTAGTTTTCGTGTTCGCATTTATGAGGAAAAAACAATGTTACAGACGCGACCGCTCTGAACTGGCACTAAAAGACTGCTTTAAAACTTTCACATAGTCTGTTGCCTTTAAGAAGTAAAAGCAGACAATACACTGTAATACAACTGTAATACAAGCCTCACTGAACATGTAACGAGTAAAATATTACTGAAAATTGATTAGTAATGCCTTACACTACTGCGTTACAGCAAAAAGTAATATGTTACTGTAATGTATTACTTTTGTAATGCGTTACTCCCAACACTGCTCACCATTAACTGCCATGTCACAATTATTATGTTCTCATCATAATTTTATGTAGGCGATATGACCGACTGTTGCACTTTACTGCATTTTCCTTTTTTAAAGTGATTCCAATCATATTCCAAGCATTTCAAAACCGTCATGTTGAACAGTGCGCATCTGAAGTGTCTCAGCTGAAGGAAATAACACTTTATTTATCTGCTTTAATATGTCGGCCAAATTTCCTTATGAGGCTGATAACATTAAAAAGAAACGTATATCACCAATACCGATATGGTGACCGATATATCGAGCATCTCTAGTTTTAAAGCAAAAATCTGTCCAGTCATCTGAGGTTGGAGCCGCTAACCAGCGACTAAGGGAAGGGTGTGCTTGTGTTCCCTGTAGGTGTGTCCAGTGAAGGGTGTGGACAGTATGGATGGGCAGGAGTTGGAGATGCGTGTGAGGCTGGCAGAGCTGCAACAGCGCTACAAAGAGAAGCAGAAAGAGCTGGCCAAACTCCAGAGAAAGCATGACCACCAGTAAGCCTGACATTACCAAACACTCAAAATATGAACTTGCTTAAAGGTGATCTGTGTCACTTTTCAATGATATCATACATTTTTGTCAGTAACACTCTACAATAAGGTTCATTAGTTGATGTACTAACATGAACTAACAACGAGGAATGCATTTGTTACAGTATTTAATCATTTTTGTTAGTTCACTGTGCATTAACTAATATTAATAAATACATTTGATTTAAATAATGTATTGGTAAATGTTGAAATTAATATTAACTAAGATTAATAAATGCTGTAGAAGTATTGCTCATTCTTAGTTCATGTTAACTAATGAACCTTATTGTAAAGTGTTACCAAATTGTCGTATCGCAGTTTACATGCAAACACTCGTAGGCGTAGGGCTGCACGATTAACTGTGTTTCAATCGCGATGCCGATATTTTCCTCTCTCGATTAATTATTTGTAACAATCATCGCGATATATGCAGGCTTTTTCTTTATATTTTTTTATTTGACATTTGCGCGATCTTGCATTGTGGTTGCCAGATGTAAAGAGCTTAAATCCCCAAATTGAGCTTTCCAATCAAACCTTCAGCGATTTTATTTAAAAAAAAATCTAAACATGGATTGTTTTTGAATTATGTTTGCAGAATAGTAATTTGGAAATAATGAGGAGTTTACCACTTTTCCTGATGCGAATCAGTTGAAAATGACAGCCAGTTTTCAGTGCGTATCAACATGTAGGCCGTCGTTCTTTGCAGAGCGATCTCATTTGAAATTGAATTGTGTCGCTTAGAAGATCTAATGTGAAGACGCATCTCAAAGCGCTTATCAAAACCATGCATTTTGTGTTGACTTTCCATCTGATGAAGTTAGCACAGTTGGTTAAATGAACCGTTTGGGGGAAGTGTAGCTTGGGAAAAGCGCGCTAAATGGTCGTTATGCCTATTACATTACCACTTTTTTTTAATAATTATGCAATAATTTATATAAAATGCTAACTGTTTAATGTCTGATTAATTAACACAATTATAATTTTGAGCAAACTTCTGGTTGCCTTATGCTACGTTCACACCGGACGCGAATCGCGCGTCAAATTCGCGCCTGACGCGTCTAGTTTGACGCTTGACCACTTTGTGTTATTTCGCGTGTCAAGAGCGAAACTGACGCGCGTACAAACAAAAGTTTGAAGTGAAATTTACGCGCGTCAGAATCGAAATCCGTTGGCGGCCATTGTTTTTATGTCGACCGAGCATTCATCAAGAGAGTTACCGCTCTGTATTTACTCTGGAGAGCAGAACAGTGGCGTGGGGATCATCGTCGCCGTATATTTGTGTCCACCGGACCCTTCAGAGCCGAACCGTTTGGCGAGTTTCACCATTTGCTCGCTCCAGGAGCTGCGCTGGATGACGGCCGCTGTCAGCGGTACTTCCGCCTGTCACGCGCCCAGTTTGATGACATGTTGTCCCGCATCGGAGCGAGGATCACCCTCGCCCTCATCCACCTAATCTAGTTGTCATTTATTTTTGTTTTGATGATAAATAGAGCCAGCTTCCAAAAGTTATTAACCTGTCCTGTGATTTTTTTTTTTTCCCTCTCTCACGTCCAGACACGAACTTATGCACATATGTTGATTGTCTTTACAACATAATACTATTTCATATAATCTAGCTATGGAATGAATAACATTCAATACAAAATGAACATGTCTCGTATATAAAAATAATGTTTTAAGAGATAAAACATTAGCTTTGTTGTGCATAATCCCACTAGTCATATTAACAAAATAATTTATTGAAGCATCCAGACACTTCACCACGTGAGCAAGCAGCTAGGCTCCTGATTGGTTAACGCGGCGCGAATTCACGCCAAAGTTCAGATTTTTCAACTCGAGCGGCAGACGTGAATTCGCGTCAAACGCGTGAATGCACAAATGGCACATTCGCGCGCAACGCGCTTAACGCGCCAGACGCTCAATTCGCGCGAACGAATGAGACGTATTCGCGTCTTCCGTGCCGCGCTCCACGGCTCATTCGCGCCGCAGGAATTTTTCACGTACGTAAAGCGTCTTTGCATTGACTTAACATTGAAATCATTCGCGCCTGACGCCCTATTCGCGTCCGGTGTGAACGTAGCATTAGTAATAGTTATGAAACTCATGCTGAAAATATTCTAAGGGTCATTATTTGCACAATAACATTTTGACTCCAGTGGCAAAAGTTGAGTAAAAATTCAGCGTGTTTTCCTCCAGGAAAGAGGAGACTCCTCGCAGCCCAGCACGTCGCGGCCCTGGTCGACCACGCAAACGTAAATCGGTCCCTGGTCTTGGCTCCGGGACCCTCACCGAACCTCAGAAACGAGTGAAGTAAGTCACTGCTTTTCTTCTGTCCTCTGAGCATGCCTCTCACACACAGCAGATAAACCCCACCGCATCAACACGACCCAGCAGGCCACGGCTCACAACATACACAGGAACTCATCCGACCTCAGTCCAGTTACGCTCCTAATCAGGACTGGCAGCAATAGCGGTCTGCTGTGTCTCCTTTCCAAGGTTTCACTGTATGTTTGGATGATTCGGGCTTATAGACACAATCTTAAAGGTGCATTGTGTAATATTTAGGAGGATCTGTTGACAGAACTATTTTTTCAGTGGTGTATAACGATTTCACTTAATGTACCGTTATGTTTTTATTACATTATTAGCCGTTTCTGTCTTCACACACCATGGGTCTCCTTACATCGACATGACTCTACGGTGGCCCTGAGCAGACAAACGCGTTTCATCACTATGTTGTTCTTCGTCCAAAGAAGCGTGTTAAAGTCAGCGAATAAAACAATGATGCGCAATAACATCGTTTTACTGAATAATCAAGTAAACATCATTTCTTATACCATGGTCTGGGTGAATACTCGATTCTGATTGGCTGCAGGGTGTCCGTTAAAAAGTGATAGAGGACACCTAGTAAAGTAGTTCTGGTGAAACTGCCTGTTTACCATTCGAAATGAATAAATAAATGCGCTGCCCACAACAGCTGTGAGTAACCATTGCAACAGGCAGTCAAAGTATCCGTTAACAATTTGCTCGATCAAAACAAACATCTAACGTTAGTTAGATATTACATAGCCTACTAATACAACAATGAGCGACTTCGTTATTTCTTTTAACATTTATGGAGAATATGACAACTTTGACGACTGGGATGCTGCTGAAGAAAGAAAAAATGTAAATAAAACGGAGAAACGTCGCAAAGAAAATTACACCGCTGCTGCTCTGAATGAGACCCTGCGGGAGTTTTACGCAGCTGTCAGGAGGAGAGTACAGCGTTTCAAGCCTAAGAAGCCTGTTTGATTAATTGTTTTATGTGTAATAAAAAAAATAACTATGCCTACCTTTGTGTTTCATGAAAAAAAAATGCATTTTTGAACCTGAAGGGTTTTACAAGCTGAGCGGACTATAAATATCTCCGGTTGCTAAATAAACCAGGCGAGTTATTATTTGTAAAAACTTGATTTAGCCTAATTAAAATATAAACTAGCAGATAATGTTTTAAAAATGTTTTATTTGGCAAGTGACCATGGTATAAGTGGGTAAATGCCCGACGCGGTGTCCATTGTCAGGTTTCGCGCCTCGCCGTCGTCCATTAAAACCTGACAATGGACACCTCGTCGGGCATTAACCCTTACTTAATTCATCTTTGTAAAGAAACTTCATTGCTGAACTGGCTACTCTCTGCTGTCTCAGACGACGACATCACTTCCTGTCACCCACGTAACTTCTATTTCGTGTAATTTACAACCTCACCACTAGATGGCCCTAAACATTACACACTGCACCTTTAAATCTCTGTGCATACACTGTGTGTGTGAATAAACTTATTGTGTGTGCCGATTGCGATGTCAATGGTGGACTGTTGAGGGCGTGTGGATGTAATGAGAGCAGTGTGTGTGTGTGTGTGTGTGTGTGAATTCTCCCCTAATCTACTTCTCTGCCAGGAATGTGACAGATCCCTGTCGTTTAGCTCTGGGGTCAGCGCAGGCCGGTTCACCATGACACGCACACTCGCACTGCAATTAATTCATGTGTGTCTGGGTGTGCTAATTTGTGTTTATGAATATAAGCTTTGCAGCTGCTTCCTGTCTTAGGCATTTTTCAATTTAATGTGTTATTACATATGGAAATGCTATTAATGAACACATAATATACGTGTGTTATTTTATGGAGCTTTTTTTACTACTATAGTAATTAACTTATTGAACATGTAATAAGCAACATTCCCCAAAGATGTACCATGAATTACCTGATCTAAAAATCTGATCTTAAATCTGTAAAACAATTGGATAACACTTTGTTACATGTAGTTTCTATAGTGATAACTATTAATTACAAGCAACTAACCATAAACCAAACCCTAACCCTAAATTTTAAGGTGTCATTGGTACAGTGTAATTATATATTTAAGTACTGAGTAGTATTAAGCAACTACATAGTTATTATGGTTTGGTTGCATGTAATTATGCATAATTTACTGTTATTATAATGGTAAGTACATGTGTACAATGACACTGTAAAAAAGTTGTTGTTACTATAATAACCCTTGCAAAACATACTGTAATTTAATACATCGTGCTTCTAACTGATAACCATATTTAGTAGAGCTGTCAAATGATTAATCACTGTTAATCACATCCAAAATAAAAGTTTGTGTTTACATAATATGTGTGGGTGCACTGTGTATAATTATTTTGTGTATATATATATATATATATATATATGAAGAGTTCAGATGCAAAAGCCTCTAAGTGCCATTTGAAATTCTCTTCTAGAATAATAATTTTTATCAAGCTTGTATATTTAAATTCAGTAATTTCACTTAAATGGCAATTAATAGGTAATCTTCATTGCCATTTAAGTGAAATTACTGAACTTAAATATACAAGCTTGATAAAAATTAACATTCTTGAAGAAAATTTCAAATGGCATTTAGAGGCTTTTGCATCTGAACTCTTCTTAAATATATTAATAAACACACATGCATGTATATTTAAGAAAATCAAATTTTAAATAATAATATTTATATATAAATTATATATAAATCTATATGTAGAATATACCTGAAAATATTTCTTAAATATATACAAGCATGTGTGTGTATTTATATATCTAAAATAATTATACACAGTGCACCCACACATATTATGTAAACGCAAACTTTTATTTTGGATGCGATTAATCGCGATTAATCGTTTGACAGCCCTAATATTCAGTCAGAACTGTGTTTGATTATTGAGTTGAGAAACTCATTTAATACCAAACTTTATCAATTATACTTTAATCTGATTCAAAACCGATGTATCCAGTGTCACGGTTTTAGCTTAGCATGCTGCTAACGCCGACTCCCATAGATATATACACTAGATGTCGCCTTGGCTACGACAGTTCATCAGAACGAATGCGTCAATAGAGCCGCCATCTTGTAACAGGGGAGCTCCTCCACTTTAATGCATCAGCGTCAACGTAGACAAAGGTCTAACGGAAATAAAATCCCCATAAATCATCATGAATGCGATTTTCTCGTTTTTGTTTTGATTCGTTCCAACGGTCAGACATGTATTTATCATTGATTCCAGAAAAATAAAAAAAAATAAAAAATTAAAACATTCTTCCTAGTTCGGATTTCATTCGTGTGAACAATGAACATCATACACAGCACAAAAGTCCGCCACCATCAATTAATTCGAAGTAAAGGCATTACCTAGCTACTTCCTATGACAAGACCCCTGTTCCAAGATGGCGGCGGTTTTGACGCGTGCTTAGAACCCCAAGGTGACGTCTAGTGTATATGTCTATGGCCGACTCATGAGTTGTTTCCAGTGCTAAGCTTTCCAAAGCAGTCACTCGTGAGCTTCTGCCTATGTATATTTTGGTATCAGAAGTGTGGCGTGTGTATTGATGTGGTCAGGATGAGTGATCGCAGTGTGTTCCTCGATGCCTGCGGAGGATCTGTCAGTGTTTAGAGGTTTGAAGAGGGTTATTGACACTCCCACACCCCCTAAAACCTCGTTCTCGTTGTGTTCTCTGTCATGTCACGTCGTGTCTGTTTCCGCCCGCCCGCCTCTGCCCTCATGCCAACCAGCCGCTTCGATGTGAGTCCACATGACTGTGACACCCAGGGCACTGTGTGTGTGTGTGTGTGTGTGTGTGTGTCTAGCAGCGTTTAACAGGCTGGTAGTCTGATCTTCATTGTGTTAAACATCACACTAGATTTTCTGCTTTTGATCTTATGCACCGTGATATGTTATTGAATATTATTTATTAATTCCGTTGGTCGAGATGGCTGGCTGATGTGATTGTCAGTAGAATTTTATGGGCATTTTAGGATATCGCTTAAAAAAAAACTAGGATAGAAAAGCCAAGATGAGCATGAATCCTAAAAATGCAAACATATCCAATTGAGTCTGATAATGTTTTTGCTGTTGAGCTTGAGGCTGTGCTGTATACTTACTCTTTGTCAGAAATCACTTTTAATATAAACTAGTTTATGCACAGTGATTAGGGTTGGGTATCGTTTGAAGTTTAACGATTCCGATTTCAATTCTGCTTATCGATTCCTAACTTCGATTCCAATAAGGTTAATATCATAATAATATTAAAGGGACACTATGCAGTTTTTTTTAACTGAACAGCTTCGGAACAGTTATTGGAATGGTTATATGACGTTTTTCTGGTTGAATGGTGGCCGTCTTGCTTCAATCCGTTGCGGAGAGACTCTCTATATTTGGTGAAATCACAAAACCTAATGTACTAAAAAACGTGTCCCTGCTTGATATACAACCACTAATAAACAATCAGATTTGATGAGGAAAATAACCTATACTTAGTGCGGATTAGAACCCAGAACCTCTGGCACACTTGGCAAAAGTTCTTCCACTGGACCATTAAATTGTATTTAATCACGTGAAAATTCTCACCACTAACAACATATTCTTGATATATATTGATAAACAAAACGTGTAAGGGTCACAACTCTTTTTTTTTAAACACAGATCTTATTATTTGCGATTTTCCAAAAGTCTATGGGGAAAATGCATAGCTTTTCGAGCGAGGGAACCCATGCGCCGCTAACTTCCGAGTTGTCGTACAAAGTGACGTCATAACTTCGCCACTCTATTGTATACTATGTAACACGTCACGTCACACTCTGTGTGAGTGGTATTTACAACAGTAACATTAAATACAAGTACTCCACAGCGACTCTAGGGGTCGCTGTTTGACAAAACCTGAATTCCTGCATAGTGTCCCATTAACATACAAAATCAATATTGAACAAAAATCAACTGGGAATGTTTGCCTGTTGTTTAATTACCATAGAAAACAACTAGCCTAACTAATGTAAATTTCAAGCATTATTAAAAACACTCAGTAATTAAAGAAAAAAAAAATAAATGAATCAAAATAACATTTTCTGTAAGCGCTTTGAATGAAGCGTCTCGTGGTCTAAAGTTCACAACGAAATCGATTTTCTTTTTTTAATTCATACGTTGAATTCGCAACTTTGAATGGAAATGGTGCTTTATTCGCAAATGCTTTATGTGATATTCCAATTTTGCACATAAGTTCAACTTGGATGTTGTGGAGGATTTCAGTTTGCAGGTGTACAGTATGTTAGGATTGGAGATTGAGAACCAGTTCTTTTCACTTGTACAACACAGACTCGTTGAAAAAACTGTGCATCTACCTACGTTTTCGCAAAAGTCTGAAACCTATACGTACAATTCACTGCAGATATACTGCAACACATACTTTCTTGAATGAAATGTTTGTAAACCTTCAAAGATATGCACATATATTCTGCTAATGCTACGTTCACACCGGAAGCGAATAGCACGTCAAATTCGCGTCTACCGCGATGTAAATTGATATTCGCGCATCAAGAGCGAAACTGACGCGGGTAAAATAAAAAATTTTAAGCGAAATTTACGCGCATCTCGCTCGTCAAAACCGAAACCCGTTGACGGCCATCTTTGTTTATGTTGATCGAGCATTCATGGAGAGAGTTACCGCTCTGTATTTACTCTGGAGAGCAGAACAGCGGCGTGGGGATCATCGTCGCCGTATTTGTGTCCACCGGACCCTTCGGAGGCGAACCGTTTGGCTAGTTTCACCATTTGCTCGCTCCACGAGCTGCGCTGGATGATGGCCGCTGTCAGCGGTACTTCCGCCTGTCCCGCGCCCAGTTTGATGACCTGTTGTCCACACTAGGCATTTAGTCATATTACAAAATAATTTATTTAAGCATCCAGACACTTTACCACGTGAGCAAGCAGCTAAGCTCCTGATTGGTTAACGCGGCGCGAATTCACAGCAAAGTTCAGATTTTTCAACTCGGGCGGCAGACGCGAATTCGCACAAATGGCACTAACTAAATCATTCGCGCATAACACGCTTAACGCGCCAGGTGCTCAATTCGCGCGAACTTGACGCGCCAATGAGGCGTATTCGTGTCTTCCGCGCCGCGCTCCACGCCTCATTCGCGCCGCAGGAATTTTTTACGCACGTAACACGTCTTTGCATTGACTTAACATTGAAATCATTCGCGCCTGACGCGCTATTCGCGTCCGGTGTGAACGTAGCATAAGAATGTCATCCAGACAAAGTGCCACCATGCCACCAAGTCATGTCTTTCTGTTTTATAGATTTAAAAACGACGCTAAAGGGCCGTTCACAGAACGATAACTGTAACGATAACTATATTTGCGTCCGCACCAGCGAAGATATAACGGTCTGTTAATACTTCTCTCCGTTTATTCAGAGGGAATGAACGATTGTCTTCCATATCCATTTTCATGAAAAGGGGCTTGACTTGTCAAACACTGGACCTCGATGATTAACTACATGGTCGTCTGCCATTTTAAATGCGCGAACCCTGAAATTCTGATTGGCTGTCAGTGTTTTATCGTTCGACAGCTGGAAAATAGAATCGTTCTGAAAGTGATCCCAACGATATTGTTTCTCTGTATCATTATCGTTACAGCTGTGGTGTGAACTCTGCTTTTCTTTAACATTGAGAACGATTTTTAGAGCCGTATCGTCATATTTAGCGTCCTTGCTGTAAATGGGCCTTAAATCTCCATTTTGCCTCCGTTGTACACAAACCTCTGTTGGGAATCGTTGGTTAAGTGGAATCAGATTCAGAGCCTGAATCCTTAAAATCCTTTTAATCCTCATAGCTAATTGTGCCGGTGTGGTTTGTCGTATGACGGTGTATGTTGTCACTCTAGGTATTACAGTGCGACACTATTAGCTGGCGTTCAGTGTTTACTCCGGTGAAGGTGACGCCATGCTAAGACATTGTCACTTGCTGCTTTTCATTTAGCCTCTTGTGATTGAGGGCAGTGGGTCAGTATAACTGTAGCTCACAACCTGTGTGTGTGTCTGACACTGTCTGTGCCTCAAATCCCTTGTGTGTGTGTATGTGTTTGAGAGAGCTCTGTTTAATTAGCCGCCTTGAGCGCGCACCAAGAGGAGGGTCCGTGTCACGTCGTGTTTGTCAGTTTCGTTGCGTGGTCTACCTCACGGGGAAACAACACACACTCCATTGCTGCCTCTGTCCCCTTGCCTGTCAATCATCACTAACCAACATATACACACTCTATTCCTGTGTGCACATATACACACTAGTATATTAGCGTCAATAGACACTGATGTATTCCCAGCACAACACGCAGCTGATCTGAAAGAAGAATCGCAAGAGCTCTCTTTAATTTCCCTAGACACCAATGAGTTTAAATGAAGATCAAATGGAGACATTGACTTTTCCTGGGAAAAAGACCCCGGTGATTAGGGGTTCAAGCACGAAGTGCTGAAACCCTATTGTTATTTCTTTTGAGTTTGCGAAGATGATGTCCCAAAGTCAGTTCAGATTTGTCAAGTTCAGCATTGGATATCTTAACATGAATGTAATCATTTCTCATCAGATTCTGTACAGCAATGACTCTCACTCTAAAGGTCCGATGGGCATTGATTAATCCGTTGCGGGGGAAAAATCGTAAAACAATACAAAATGGAGTCTTCAAGACGATGATTTTATCGCCCTCTCTCTTCTTAAAAGGAGAAAATAAGTCCATCCAATCCTGAGATTGCGTTTGCTGCGGGATTGAATTTTAGTTCTGGATTTTGGTGTTCGCTTGTACGGTGGCTCCGAATTGTCAAAACACCTCTCAAAATGCTTGCTACGGATACGAAAAAGGCAGAAAATCAACCCGATGCAATTTTATTTAGAGAGGTTTTGTTTCATTTGCATTTAGTCCCTTTAAATGCAAATGAGCTGCTGCTCCCGGCACAGGGGGCGGAGCTTCAACAGCTCGTGTCCTGAAAGTTTCGTAGACAGTGCGTAAACGTGATTGAGGTTGTGTTTATTTTTGAACAAGCGGCCCTTTACACCATGTCCTAGTATGTTGATGATGAAATTACGGCGTTTGTTTGGACTCGCAAGATTTTACATGTTCACACCGAGGACAGTAACAATACTGACAACTCATTTTTGGTAAAAATTGGAAAGTCCAAACCACAACTATGGCGAAAACGAGGAATGATATTCCTGGAATCGCTTCAAGAACGATTTTCTACGGCCAATCTGAATCCACTCGACTTAAAAGAGCTTAAGCTTTTAAGATGACCGACTACTAATAATAGAGTGCCGAAATTACGACGTCACTCTGTAGGCCAAAACGCGGAATTGAGTTAGCATTTAGCACTCCCGGTTCCCTCGCTCTAAAGCCTATGGAATTTTTGAATGGGTTTTTGCTAAATCGCCTGATGGTGTGGTGAACAAAGCCTCTAAATATTTCCACGTTTTGATCTATGACATATAATATAGGCTTCAAAATGTATACATTTTGGATTAACTTGTAAAGATTATCTTGATAGACAAAACATGTAAGGGTCACAACTCTTTGTTGAACACACATTTTTTTTGCAATTTTCCAAAAGTCTATGGGGAAAATGAATAGCTTTTCGACCAAGGGAACCCATGTGACTACAAAGTGAGGTCATCACTTCGGCACTCTATAGCGGTCTTATAATAAACAGAACATTTTCATCAGTTGGTATATGTGCCAATGTAGTTATCTTTATCGTTGGTGTGAGGCAGAGTTGATACTTCAATGAAACACAACTGAGATCTCCTGAGCTTTTAAAACAGCAACCTCAGAGCAAACCAGCTTTCCCCCCTGGGACTACATAAGCAGAAGCACATTACAGCAAACAAAATCTCAATTAGGTTTCCTCAAAGACAGCCTCTCCAGAGATGTCTGACGGCGATTAGACGGCCCGTGTGAGTGACGGCACACTAGCGCTCAGCTCTTTTGCTGGAGGACGGAAGGGGGTGTTTTGTCCTGTGTGCCGTCGGTCTTGCGTTCGGTCTGTCGGGCAGGTTTCCAGGGAAATTCAAGGGCATTCGCTCCAAGCCTGTGTTCAGAGCCTTGCTGATATGGAAACACGACTGCAAGGGCTCTGATATTCACCAAGAACAATAGCGTCAAACATGCAGTGCCCTCATGTCTTTTCAAAGCAACCGGCCCCTTTTTGTAGCAGGAATCTCCCCTGATAACTCACACTGGGCCTTTTTTATGTCCGTGAACAGTGGCGGGACGGCTGTCTGATCACAGTTCCTCAAGCGTAGGGTGTGGAGAACATACGTTTTTCTTCTTTATTGTTTCAATACTCATCTGAGGAAGAGCAGGTTTGTTCATAAATACCGACACTGCCTGAGCTAATGGGGCGTTTCAGTCATAAATTACTCTTAGTGTTTTAAGTGAACAAATCGCTTGTATTTTTTTTTTAAGTCTCCTGTGAAGCACCTGACTGATTATTGCACACGCACACAGCAATATAATGTGCTTTCTGAGGGAGAGTTTAATTGGTTGGACCTGCTGAGCAAATACGCCCGTCACTGAATGTTTTAAAGATGTCCTATAATGCCCTTTTCACAAGATGTAAAATAAGTCTCTGATGTCCCCAAAGTGTGCGTGAAGTTTTAACTCAAAATACCCCACAGATATTTTTGTATAGCATGTTAATATTGTTGAGTGTGAGCAAAAATGCACCGTTTTAGTGTGTGTCCCTTTAAATGCAAATTAGTTGCTGCTCCCGGCGCAGGGAGCGGAGCTTCAAGAGCTCGTGTCCTGAAAATATCAAAACTTTTAGCCTTTTATGTTCAAACCGAAGTCAGACAAAGATGGAGAGACTCAAGGAGAAGTGACAACATTTCTGAATGGTTAGTTGATGTATTTATGTGTAGTTATCTTATCATCGATTAGCATATTCTGTCATGATAATCTATAAGTCGCATTCCTGGGGGTGGGGTTTATGTAAATGTTAGGGTTAATGATGTCACTGACCCTGGAGGAATGTGGTGTAGTTCCTACCATCCATTTGTTGTAGTCCTTAAAAAGCGATTTCTGTAAAAGAAAATATCTCCGTTTGCTTTGAACTTTGAGCATTGTAACTTTGCAGATGTTGTTAATATTCAAACAGCAACATTACACACTAATGCTACGTTCACACCGGACGCGAATAACGTGTCAGACGCGAATGATTTCAATGTTAAGTCAATGCAAAGACGTGTTACGCGCGTAAAAAATTCCTGCGGCGCGAATGAGGAGTAAGCGCGTAACACGCGAATGATTTAGTTAGTGCTATTTGTGCATTCACGCGTTTGACGCGGATTCGCCTCTGCCGCCCGAGTTGAAAAATCTGAACTTTGGCATCAAATTCGCGCCGCGTTAACCAATCAGGAGCTTAGCTGCTTACTCACGTGGTGAAGGATCTGGATGCTTTAATAAATTATTTTGTAATATGACTAAATGCCTGGTGTGGTTCTAATGCACAACAAAGCTAATATTTTATCACTCAAAACTTAATTTCAATATATGAGACATGTTCATTTTGTATTGAATGTTATTCATTCCATATCTAGATTATATTAAATATTATTATAATGTAAAGACAACAAACATACATGTGCATAAGTTCGTGTCTGGACGTGAGAGAGAAAATAATCACAGGACAGGTTAATAACTTTTGGAAGCTGGCTCTATTTATCATCAAAACAAAAATAAATGACAGATTAGATGGATGAGGGCGAGGGTGATCCTCGCTCCGATGCGGGACAACAGGTCATCAAACTGGGCGCGGGACAGGCGGAAGTATATGAAGGTAGATTTGTGTCTTTATTATTCAATCAAAAAAAATGTTGCTTCAATCAAAAAAAATATTTTCAATTAAAAAAACCTTCACTTCAATGAAAAAAAAACTTTTCAATCAAAGAAAAAAAGTATTTGAATCCAAAAATATATTTGAGACTCAAAAAAATACATTTGAACACTGCTTTTCTTTGATTGAAAATGTTTTCTTTGATAGAAGTCCGGTTTTTTTTGTTTAAAGCAACCTTTTTAATTAAAGTAACATTGTTTTTTGATTGGACCATATAATGGGTAGGACATTTGTGTCTTTATCATTCAATCAAAAAAGAAGTTGCTTCAAACAAACAAACAACAGAATCAATACAAAAGTCACTTCAATGAAAATAAACATTTTCAAATATAGAAAATCATTTTTGAATGCAAATAAAATATTTGAGACTCCAAAAATTGCATTTGAACACCTTTTGTTTTAATTGAAAATGTACTCTTTGATTGAAGTAATCTTTTTTGTGTTTGGGCCATACATGGGTAGGACATTTGTGTCTTAATCATTCAATTCCAAAAAAGTTGTTTCAATCAAAAAAAAAATATTTTCAATCAAAGAAAAAACTTTTCAAAAGCAAAAAAAAATTTATTTACCTCGTGTATAAAAAAAGTATTGAAGAGAATGTGTGTTTTCGTTGTTTTTGTTTTTTATTTGAAGTGAAAAAAAAATAGAATTTCAAATTGTTTTGATTGAATCCTTTTTTTTTTTTTTTGAAGTGCAAAAAGTTTTGAAGTTTAAACTTTTTTTTGATTGAATCATTTTGACACAAACGTTCCGCAGTGGGCGGGTGCTTCTCTGTTGGTCAGACATGTTTGATTGACAAGTGTCTACACCAACGACATCTTTCTGACAAAAAAGTCATGTTCGCCACTCGCCAGCAGCTTTTTTAGAGGGGATAAAATCTTTGCCTGGCAGGGGGATCTGCTACTCGACCGGCCACGGATATATGTGCCTTATATGCACTGCATTATATAGCGCCTGCCACTCGAACTTACACAATATTTACAGTAAATGCAGCGCATATTCCCCGACAGAACGGTACGCACAGGTCAATATTCACCATTAACCAAACGCTTTTCACCTGCCTAGCCACAAGATTTCTCACTGTTTACACCTATAAGACACTCCTAATGGTAGGCCTACACGAGAGCACACATACAGTACAATACAGATCTTATTTACACATTTATCATCTGATCATATATTTTATTCGTTCTTTTTGCCCGTATTGGAGCGCGTATAATAACGTGCAATCCATCTCTTATTTACTTTTTTGTCATCTTATATTATATTTTATTTGCTCTTTTTATGCGTATGGGAGTGCGCTCGCATGGCTCTATTAAGCGTTGCGCCGGCCACACCAGCCACACGATCTCTCTCTATTTACACCTAATGGTAGCTACACGAAAGCACACATAGTGCAATACAGATCTCATTTACCCATTTATCGTCTGATCTTATATTTTAATCGCTCTTTTTATGCGAACGGGTCGTGGCTCTAAGCATCGCCAGCCATACCAGCCACAAGATCTCTTATTACACCCATCAGACACTCCGATTGATGCACATGTGAAAACAGACAGTGCAATCCTGCTCTTAAGTATCTTTTTTGTCATCTTATTTTATATTTTTATTTGCTCTTTTTGTCCATAATGGAGCGTGCGCGTCACCTAGCGTCGCGCCTGCCACAAGATCTCTCACTGTTTACATGAGACACTCAGATGAGAGCAAATAAAGTCCAATCCATCTCTTATCTACCTTTTTGTAATTTTTTCTTATATTTTATTTGCTCTTTTTGCCCGTATTGGAGCCATCTTCGCAGTAGTGAACGCGCCGAGAGAAATGCTCATTTCATATGGATTAAATATAATCTGAGAGTAGAATAATATTTATTTTCGTTTTGAATTGTTTTGTTTAAAATTAGGCTAGACATTTCTACCTTTCTAGATGTAGCCTATTTATCATGTCTTTGAGAAACGTGCAAAGCAAAAAGTTCATGATTTTATTGCTATGCCTATATGTTTGCTTTGCTTCTTATTTATTAAATCCTGGGAATTGGTTGATCAAACATTGATTAAAATCAAGATGCAATTTATTAAAAACGAAATTCACTTTAAAGAAAGGCTTTATTAAAAAAAAAAACTTAATGGAGTGGTCAAAATCATTCTTCTTCAGAATGTCAATCGGAGAATCACGCAACTATGAGAAATATTGCGAAATCTTGTGACTGGCGCACCACGAAACGTGCTCCATTATGGGACAAACGAGCTAATAAAATATAAGATAAGATGACAAAAGGGTAAATAAGTGCAGGGTTGCGTTGTCTCTGTGTTTTCGTGCATCAATCGGAGTGTCGGCTATGAGAACAGTGAGAGATCTTGTGGCTGGGGGACGGGTGGGACATGTCCCCATAGATATGTATGCATGTCCCCACCACTTTTTTGCCAGGGTCGATTTTGTACCCACCACTTTTGAAACATCTCGCGGCGCCTACTCGAAAGAGAAAAAAATAATGAATGCGTCATTGTACCCAGCACTTTTGAAAATGCTCTTCCGAATACGTCTCTCCGTCCCCCAGCACATTTCAAACCAAACCAAACTGACGCCCGTACACAAGAGCAGGATAACACTGTCTGTGTGCTCTCGTGTATTAATCGGAGTTTCTGATAGTAAACAGTGAGAGATCGTGTGGCTGGTGTGGCTGGCGCGATACTTAGAGCCACAAGATCAAATGATAAATAGATAATATCCTGTAGGGGTAAAACTTGCTGGCGAGTGGCGAACATGACTTTTTTGTCAGAAAGATGTCGTTGGTGTAGACACTTGTCAATCAAACATGTCTGACCAACAGAGAAGCACCCGCCCACTGCGGAACGTTTGTGTCAAAAATGATTCAATCAAAAAAAAGTTTGAACTTCAAAACTTTTTGCACTTCAAAAAAAAAAAAAGGATTCAATCAAAACAATTTGAAATTCTAAATTTTTTTCACTTCAAATAAAAAACAAAAACAACGAAAACACACATTCTCTTCAATACTTTTTTTATACACGAGGTAAATAAAATTTTTTTGCTTTTGAAAAGTTTTTTTCTTTGATTGAAAATATTTTTTTTTGATTGAAACAACTTTTTTGGAATTGAATGATTAAGACACAAATGTCCTACCCATGTATGGCCCAAACACAAAAAAGATTACTTCAATCAAAGAGAACATTTTCAATTAAAACAAAAGGTGTTCAAATGCAATTTTGGAGTCTCAAATATTTTATTTGCATTCAAAAATGATTTTCTATATTTAAAAAAAGGTTTATCTTTTCATTGAAGTGACTTTTGTATTGATTCTGTTGTTTGTTTGTTTGAAGCAACTTCTTTTTTGATTGAATGATAAAGACACAAATGTCCTACCCATTATATGGTCCAATCAAAAAACAATGTTACTTTAATTAAAAAGGTTGCTTTAAACAAAAAAAACCGGACTTCTATCAAAGAAAACATTTTCAATCAAAGAAAAGCAGTGTTCAAATGTATTTTTTTGAGTCTCAAATATATTTTTGGATTCAAATACTTTTTTTCTTTGATTGAAAAGTTTTTTTTTCATTGAAGTGAAGGTTTTTTTAATTGAAAATATTTTTTTTGATTGAAGCAACATTTTTTTTGATTGAATAATAAAGACACAAATCTACCTTCATAGAAGTACCGCTGACAGCGTCCGTCGTCCAGGCGCAGCTCCTCGAGCGAGCAAATGGTGAAACTCGTCAAATAGTTCGCCTCTCCAGAGCAAATACAGAGCGGTGACTCTCTCCATGAATGCTCGGTCGACATAAAAAAATGGCCGCCAACGGATTTAGATTCTGACACGTAAATTTCACTTTAAACTTTTGTTTTTTAACGCGCATCAGTTTCACTCTTTACGCGCGAATTAACACAAAGTGGTCAAGCGTCAAACTAGGCACGGTAGACACGAATTTGACGCGCTATTCGCGTCCGGTGTGAACGTAGCATAACTAAAGTTAGAAAAGTCAAATCATAATCCACCAGCCCTTTAAATCTGAATGACGGAGCAGCGCTGAACGAATTGGGACGTTTTTGTGGCCGAGATGAATTATTAAGTCCGGCTACATTCAGACTGTGAGTCCAAATCCATTTTTTGTTCATTTTCGACGTGAAATGGGATTTTTACAAATCTGTTTCAAGCTACAATCACATTTCTGTAAACCCGTTTCAGTCGGCCCGCTCTGATCGGATTTCGCGTGGTTTATGTGACTTACTTGCGCCTTGTGAAATGTAAACGTCGTTATAGGAAAGTTGCCGCCGGAACTTTGTTGAAACGAAGCCGTGTTGTTTCAAAGCGCCGAACGAACAGAAAAGATCAGATTTCTGATCGGACACACAAACCATTGGATCTGGACTGACAGTGTGAACGTAGCCTCAGTTTAACACTGAAGAATTATCCTAATTTGTGTATGCTATTGTTAAAATTCAAACTCGAAAGCTTCAAAATAAAATAAACAAAAGGTTGTTTTGTTGTCATTAGTGCAGAAATTAGACTTGATTTTGTCACAAAACACTTATACTGAGTGAATGATTCAATGACTCAAAAAGACGCAGCGGTAATGACGTAACGGATATGCATAAATGGATTGCGGGAAGAATGAAAATATCCAGCACTGTCTTTAAAAGCCTCGTCTGTTGTTTGATTGACAGGTTGGTGGGGGCGGGGCTAAGTCCACTAGCAGAGGAGCATCGGGGAGCTGGAGAGTCTCAGAAGAAGAAGAAAAAACTGTCCAATCGAGGGTTTGGCCGTCTCAGCTCTTCACAGGTCAGTGTCTTAATCCTTTCTTCTCTTGCTCCCATATTTGAAATTAACATTCGCCAAAATGCGGGTAAAAATCAACTGTGCTGGCCAATTCGGCGTGTTACTTATTATGTTTACTTACTTTGCTGGGGAAGTTTGTGTAAGCCAAATCTGCCAGATTTCGCGCAAATACTCGTGAGTCATCATGATATATTAAACAGTGTATCGCGTAGAATCTGATCATATCTGGCTTACTTGAACACACACTTCACTACGCAACAAATAACGCCGCGCTTGTTCATTTGCATTGAAGCAATAGCGGAGATTTAAAAGCATTTGGTGAACAGGAAAGACTTTATTTTCCAACATCCTACATTTTCATGATGTTCTTTGTACTGTATTGATCTTTCCACTTAAAATACATTTTTGGGTGAAAAGGATGAAAGAGGAAGAGATTGATGACAGAATTTAGTTTGAATAAGAAATTTAGTAGCCAAATTGGCGGGTGAGTGAAACCCTGATGTGAACAGTGTGGGATCAGAAAGTAGCCCAGAACAAGTCTTGATGTTGGCCTCATAATGTCTACCCCTCCTGTTGCTCCCTCTTAGATGAAGTCACAGTGTTATAGGAAGAATGATCAACAGATAACTCACCTCAAGCAGAAGGCGTCGGGTGGACGACACACACCTGGAGCTGCTTCCAGGGACCCCGAGTTTTCCTTGTCCTCTAAGAGCCTGTACACAGGCCTCAGCAACTCTAAGAGGGATTCCTCACAGCTCAGCGGAGCCAACGAGTCCGAGAGCCTGAGCGATACAGGTAAAAATGGCTTCAACAGACAAAGCTAAGATTATGTAACAATGAAGAACTAAATTGTAAAAAAAAAAATCGTATTGTAAACATTTTTTTAGTCATTTAGAATTTACAGCGTTTTTTAGCAATGCAAATATGAAAAATTTGGCCGATACCGATAACCGATAATTCTTTATATTTGAAAGCCGATAACCGATATATTTACAGATAAATCTAAATCCAAATTTTTATATAATTTTTGAGAGCCTGATTACGAAAACAAAAGTCTCACCATTAAAATCCATGTCCCAAACACTCAATTATAATGTTCTATAGTTAATTCTATGTTAATTTTTTGTAACCGATAGTTGCACTTTACTGTATTTTCCTTTTTCGAAGAGATTTCAATCATTTTTCAAGCAATTCAAAACCATCATGTTGAACAGTGTGCATCTGAAGTATCTCAGCTGAAGGACTTATTGGCTTTAATACATCGGTCAAATTTTCTTATCGGGCCGATAACAATAAAAATAAACATATATCGGCCGATACCGATATGGTGACCATCCCTACTTGTAATCGTCTGATAAATGCAACATCACACCACAGGATACCAACAGTGATGAAGTCTATCTGTCGATTACTTGTGTAGTCAGAATAACCAAAATACACACTCTGAGTATTGAAACTTTATGCCTAAATTATGGACTTTTGCGATTAATGACATGTTTTGTTTTCAGATATAGTATAAAGTTGTGTATTCATGGAAGTGATTGTGTCTTGCACTCTCTCCCAGCCACGAGTGGGGACAGCGGGACACAGGAGTGCTGGAAGAGGCACGAGCCAGTGGCGGTGAAAAGGGAAAGGAAGAAAAGTCCCGGATCAGCAGCTTGTTTGCCAGGGTCCAGGATCCCGCAGGCCAGGGGCCCCGGAGTGGACGAGGACGGAGAGACGTCTCCTCTGGAGAGCGAGTCCTCTGAGCAAGGTGAGAGTCTCGTCTCGGAAAACTAAGAAAAGCTTCGACTCTGTTTACACCTGGCGTTAAGATTGGCGTCTGGTGTTTTGGCGGATCGGATCACAAGTGGGCGAGGGAGACACATTCCCGTTCACACCTGTTTTTTTTAATCCGTCTCTTTTGTCCACTTTCAAACACTTCTGTCCTGATTTCTTCGAGGGGAGGGTCTATGACAGGTAAATGTGTGGGTTTCTTCAGGTCTTGGATCTAATGGACAAAATAAGCTTGTACGATTGCTTGTCCAAATGTGTGCAGACTTTGTGTTGAGAATATGTCAGTAAACGTTTTAAATATCAATGACTTCACTGGATATGAAGTTGTTCGCATGATGTGTAGTTTACTTGCTACTTAAGCGCCTCAGAAACCATGACAGCAACACCATAACTCCTTATTCCAAATGGTGTACAAATGTTTGCACGGGAAGATTTCCCAATCAGATCAAGATGTAGTTGTACTGCAACCATTTCTTTATAGTAAATCCAATATATTATGTTTGGATATTTCATAATTATTAAAGTCAGATGTGAACAGCCACACTGAAATGCCTTTTTCACGAAACAGAGGAAGATGAAGAGGAAGGCAGTTACGCCAGCGAGGAGGGACGCGAGATCAAGGTCTCGGCGCTGAGGGATCTCTCGGTCACCGGCCCGTCCCCTTTCTCTGTGGTCAAACTGGAGGCCAATCAGAAGGCGAAGATTAAGCGGGAACGACAAGAACTTTATGGTAAAGGCCATCGAAAAGCCCAGCGATAGACACACCTCAGCTGTGCTTCTGCTTTCACTTTATTTTGATGGTCCCTTTAACACATCATTTACCTATAGTGTACCAGTACTATAAGTAACATTCAATCTACTACTACTACTAACTCTCATTAAAGAGTTTTTTTAGCTCTCTATTAGTACAGTATTAGTAGAGTATTATTATTCGAAGAGTATTAGTAGAGAAGAGTATTAGTAGAATATTAGAAGAGTACTAGTAGTGTATTAGTAGAGTATTAGGAGAGTATTGGGAGAGTATTGGTAGAGTATTAGTATTGGAAGAGTATTGGTAGAGTATTAGTAGAGTATTAGACAAGTATTAGTATTGGTAGAGTATTAGTAGAGTTTTAGCATTGGTAGAGTATTATAAGAGTATTATAAGAGTATTAGTATTGGTAGAGTATTAGAAGAGTATTAGTATTGGTAGAGTATTGGTAGAGTATTAGAGTTTTAGTATTAGTAGAGTATTAGTATTGGTATAGTATTAGTAGAGTTTTAGTATTGGTAGTGTATTAGTAGAATTTTAGTATTGGTAGGGTATTAGAAGAGTATTAGTATTGGAAGAGTATTAGAGTTTTAGTATTGGTAGAGTATTAGAAGAGTATTAGAAGAGTATTAGTATTGGTAGAGTATTGGTAGAATATTAGAGTTTTAGTATTGGTAGAGTATTATAAGAGTATTAGTATTGGTAGAGTATTGGTAGAGTATTAGTAGATTATTATTATTGGTATAGTATTAGTAGAGTTTTAGTTTTGGTAGAGTATTAGTAGAGTATTAGTATTGGTAGAGTATTAGTAGAGTTTTAGTATTGGTAGAGTATTAGTAGAGTATTAGTATTGGTAGAGTATTAGTAGAGTTAAGTATTGGTAGAGTATTAGAAGAGTATTAGTATTGGTAGAGTATTGGAAGAGTATTAGAAGAGTATTAGTATTGGTAGAGTATTATAAGAGTATTAGTAGAGTATTAGTATTGGTAGAGTATTAGTAGAGTATTAGTAGAGTTTTAGTATTGGTAGAGTATTAGTAGAGTTTTAGTATTGGTAGAGTATTTTTAGAGTTTTAGTATTGGTAGAGTATTAGTAGAGTATTAGTATTGGTAGAGTATTAGTAGAGTATTAGTAGAGTTTTAGTATTGGTAGAGTATTAGTAGAGTTTTAGTATTGGTAGAGTATTTTTAGAGTTTTAGTATTGGTAGAGTATTGGTAGAGTATTAGTATTGGTAGAGTATTAGTAGAGTTTTAGTATTGGTAGAGTATTAGTAGAGTATTAATATTGGTAGAGTATTAGTAGAGTATTAATATTGGTAGAGTATTGGTAGAGTATTAGTATTGGTAGAGTGTTAGTAGAGTATTAGTAGAGTTTTAGTATTGGTAGAGTATTAGTAGAGTTTTAGTATTGGTAGAGTATTTTTAGAGTTTTAGTATTGGTAGAGTATTGGTAGAGTATTAGTATTGGTAGAGTATTAGTAGAGTTTTAGTATTGGTAGAGTATTAGAAGAGTATTAATATTGGTAGAGTATTAGTAGAGTATTAATATTTGTAGAGTATTGGTAGAGTATTAGTCTTGGTAGAGTATTAGTAGAGTTTTAGTATTGGTAGAGTATTAGAAGTGTATTAGTATTGGTAGAGTATTAGTAGAGTTTTAGTATTGGTAGAGTATTAGAAGTGTATTAGTATTGGTAGAGTATTAGTAAAGTATTAGTCTTGGTAGAGTCTTGGTAGAGTATTTGTAGAGTATTAGAATTGGAAGAGTATTAGTATTAGAGTATTGGAAGAGTATTAGTAGAGTGGTATGGTTAGAGTTAGAATAAGTTTAGACATGTAGTTGCAAAGTTACTTATAGTCAGTAGCATGTATTTTGGTGGAGCTTAACAATAAAGAGTTAGCAGATATTAAGCAGAGAGTATACTAATACTCTAATGAGAGTTAGTTGACATGTAGTTGCAAAGTTAAGGTGCGTTTCCACCAAAATAACAATTTGAACAATTTGTCACAGGAACTTTTTTAACAAATTAGTCCGGTGACGCAGGACTGCTGCCACTGAATTGAATAAATCCTGAACCTCGTCATCGGCCGTTTTTAAACTCCATTGATGATTCGAATAGCAACTGTTACTGCACGCACCGCGACAGATTTTATAAAAATGGTGGTTGAAATAAAATGCTTTGTGGAGTCAACCAATCAAAATGCGGCATGAGCTCAACCAATCAGCATGTTCAGCGTCCAAGTCCCACCTCTGAAAGTTCCTGAACTGAAAAGTACCACCTAATAATAGTTACCCAGAACTTCATTTAGTCCCTAAACACACCAAGTACCGGCCGAAACCCCCTAGTTCCTGCGGTGGAAACGTGACTTTACATTACTTGCGTGTTTCTATTCGTTAATTCTAACTCTTTGTATTTGGTGAAACCCGTTCAGGATCTCAGTTTCGTGGCGTAACAGAAGGGGACGTGAAGGTGAAGCGACGGACCCCCTGTAGACCCGTGCCCGTCCCCAAGCCTCTCGGGGTCAGAAGGAGGCCAGGCCGGCCCAGACTGCAGGACAAGCACTGGCCGGGTCACTACAGGAAGACCAGCAGCCTCCTCTCGTTCCCCAGCAGCGGCAGCGAGAGGCTGAAGAGAGCCACGAGGAAGAGCTCCATGCTCAGAGCCACGGTGAGCGGTGATCTTCAGCTCATTTAAACAAACATGCTAATTAGGGGTATCACAATATATTGCCATACAAAATGCAACAATATGTATGGTGGATAGTGAGAATATGTAGTGTAGATCGTTCACACGAAATAAAAATTACTTAAGTTTTCCGAGTTTTAGTGTCAGCACTACATTAAACTGCTATATATTATGTTGAATATAATGTATTATAATGCAATATTTGTGGGTCCTGATAATGCCAGATGTTACCCGTGTAAAGTGTCCTACGTTATGTTAAATATATCTAGTCAGAACATGTCTTGGAGTGTCACAATAATATGGTATCATGAGTTCAGTATCGTGACGTGTATCGAATCGGGATCATTACACCCTTAATGTTGAGTAATAGAGTAGTAGTGAATATTTTTATACAGAGATACACACATTTACGTGTAATGGTTTAACCTTCAATAACTTAAAGAGATAGTTGACCCAAAAATGAAAATAATCCCATGATTTACTCGCCCTCAAGCCATCCTAGGTGTGTATGACTACCTTCTTACAGACGAACACAATAGCCAGGACATTTTTTAATATAACTCTAATTGTATTCGTCTGAAAGAAGGTAGTCATACACACCTAGGATGGCTTGAGGGCAAATAAATCATGGGATCATTTTCATTTTTGGGTGAACTATCCCTTTAATAATTTGTGGTTTTGCATTACCACGAAATGCTAAGACAGTACACCACTTAGAAGTGGAATTGCGATTATATTACTCATTTTGTCAGTTTTACTTCTATAGTACTGGACTAAGTGGAATTGATTTGAGCTATTTCTAATTTCTAGTGTTTTGTTTTAAAAAACACTACCAGTGAACCAGTGAAAGTGTTAAGATAAGACCTATGGATCTTAATTTATAGGAGACAACTTGTTTAGTTTGTTTACTTTATTCTTTAATGATTTAAAAAAATTACCACTTTATTTTACAGTGTCTTTGTTGCATGTTACATTTAGTAACTAGTAATAACTATACATTATGCATAATTACATACAACTAAGCCTAAACCAAAAGTAAAATTACTTGGTACACTGTAACACGAGTCGGACACCTTAAAATAAAGCGTTACACTTTATTTTAAGGTGTCATTGTTACAGTGTAATTATATATTTAGGTACCGAGTAATATTAGTCAACTACATGTACTTACTATAGGTTGAATACAATTGGACTCTGCAAGTAATCTTTGACGTTTTGGTTCTGGCAGAGGAGAAGTTACGCGTCGGCCGAGGCCCAGTCTGCAGACAGCGACGATAACAGCGGCACTCGCAGAACCAGGCTCCGAGAGGTAAACATGCAGACGTTCACATTTAACACTTGTCTTCTCTTGCTGAGTAAGAAGTAACTCATGTAAAGGTGATGTTCACACGCTCTGACACGCGAGAACAGTTTTAGCTGACCATGAGTTTTCTGTGTGTGTGTGTTGCAGTCGAAGGGTCGAGCGGTCAGCCGTCTGATGGAGAGTTTCGCAGCGGACGAGGGCTTCCACCTGGGGGAGGACAGCAGCTTCTCGGAGGAGGATGAGGAGGGAAACGACTCGTCAAATGGCAGATTTGCTCCAGGTTTGAACATGTTTTACAAAACTTACATTAAAGGTGTTTAGGGGCTTCATGTTAAGTTTGGAACATACTTTGGTTAAAATTCATCAAGTGTTGTGGCTTGATTGTTGAGAGTGTTTGTGTTTTGGAGTGAATGCATTTTTTTCATTGTTTGGTGGTTGTCCACACTGCAAAGACACATTTATATTAGTGCTGTCAAACGATTCAAATATTTAATCGCATTAATGTCATAGTTAACTTGTGATTAATCGCAATAATGTCGTAGTTAACTCGCAATTAATCGCATTAATGTCATAGTTAACTCACTATTAATCGCATTAGTGTCGTGGTTAACTCGTGATTAATCGCATTAATGTCATAGTTAACTCACGATTAATTGCATTAGTGTCGTAGTTAACTCGCAATTAATCGCATTATGTCGTAGTTAACTCACTATTAATCGCAATAGTGTCGTAGTTAACTCGCGATTAATCGCATTAATGTCATAGTTAACTCACGATTAATTGCATTAGTGTCATAGTTAACTCGCAATTAATTGCATAATGTCGTAGTTAACTCACTATTAATCGCAATAGTGTCGTAGTTAACTCGCGATTAATCGCATTAATGTCATAGTTAACTCACGATTAATTGCATTAGTGTCGTAGTTAACTCGCAATTAATCGCATTAATGTCGTAGTTAACTCACTATTAATCTCATTAGTGTCGTGGTTAACTCGTGATTAATCGCTTTAATGTCATAGTTAACTCACGATTAATTGCATTAGTGTCGTAGTTAACTCGCAATTAATCGCATTAATGTCGTAGTTAACTCACTATTAATCTCATTAGTGTCGTGGTTAACTCGTGATTAATCGCTTTAATGTCATAGTTAACTCACGTTTAATTGCATTAGTGTCGTAGTTAACTCGCAATTAATCGCATTAATGTCGTAGTTAACTCACTATTAATCGCATTAGTGTCGTGGTTAACTCGCGATTAATCGCATTAATGTCATAGTTAACTCACGATTAATTGCATTAATGTCGTAGTTAACTCACTATTAATTGCATTATGTCGTAGTTAACTCACTATTAATCGCATTAGTGTCGTGGTTAACTCGCGATTAATCGCATTAATGTCATAGTTAACTCACGATTAATTGCATTAATGTCGTAGTTAACTCACTATTAATCGCATTATGTCGTAGTTAACTCACTATTAATCGCATTAGTGTCGTAGTTAACTCGCGATTAATCGCATTAATGTTGTAGTTAACTCGCAATTAATCGCATTAATGTAGTAGTTAACTCACTATTAATCGCATTAGTGTCGTGGTTAACTCGTGATTAATCGCATTTATGTCATAGTTAACTCACGATTAATTGCATTAGTGTCGTAGTTAACTCGCGATTAATCGCATTAGTGTCGTAGTTAACCCGTGATTAATCGCATCAGTGTCGTAGTTAACGCGCGATTAATCACATTAATGTTGTGGTAAACTCGCGATTAATTGCATTAGTGTCGTAGTTAACTCGCGATTAATTGCATTAATTTCGTAGTTAACTCACGATTAATCGCATTAATGTCATAGTTAACTCGCGGTTAATCACATTAAAGTCGTAGTTAACTCACGATTAATCGCATTAGTGTCGTAGTTAACTCACGATTAATCGCATTAATTTCGTAGTCAACCCGTGATTAAATCGCATTTGTGTCGTAGTTAACTCGCGATTAATCGCATTAATGTCGTAGTAAACTCGCGATTAATTGCATTAGTGTCGTAGTTAACTCGCGATTAATCACATTAATGTCGTAGTTAACTCACGATTAATCGCATTAGTGTCGTAGTTAACTCGCGATTAATCGCATTAGTGTCGTTGTTAACTCACGCGTAATCGCATTAGTGTCGTAGTTAACTCACGATTAATCACATTAATTTCGTAGTCAACCCGTGATTAAATCGCATTTGTGTCGTAGTTAACTCGCGATTAATCGCATTAATGTCGTAGTAAACTCGCGATTAATTGCATTAGTGTCGTAGTTAACTCGCGAACTACGATTAATCGCATTAGTGTTGTAGTTAACTCGCGATTAATCGCATTAATGTTGTATTTAACTCACGATTAATCGCATTAGTGTCGTAGTTGACTCGTGTTTAATCGCACATTTTTTTTATCTTTTCTAAATATCTCTTGATTTCTTTTTCTCACATTATTTTTTTCTCAGTTTATTGCTTTTAGCAGCATGGAAAAGTGGATCGGCTTGCTTTGTGCAAATGTTTTTATTGAAAACAACGTTGGCATATACTGTGTTCAAATTCACACTAACATTCTTACTTGGAGCAAATAATCTCTCACACAATGTAACACTGTCCATCAATAAAAGTGTGAAAGAAATACTGATGAGGTCCTGATATTGACGAGGGGGTGGAGAATTCGCATCATCTGTGTGTTTGTGTATGTGTGTGCGCTTGGCAATCAAGTGGTATTTCAGACTGGACGTGCTGCGATGATGATAGCTCAGTTCACAACGACAAAACACACAGATCACTACCATTTGGCAACTTTTTAGTAAACTAAACTTTCCATTCAGAATCTTATTGGCATCCATTTCAGCGTCTCGCGCTCGTTATCCACTCAAAACATAAAATTAATCAACTATTTGGCCGGCTCGCAAGCCCAAACGAATTTGTGCGGCGTGCCTGTTGTTTTGTTTCTGGTCTAGCCAGATCCGCTTGCGCTTTGGTCGACGAAGCAACAAAATGTCCTCGTGCGGCGCAAGCCATTGAAATGAATGGGTTTCAGAGCGCAGCGCCGTTCTGTTGCAAAAGCATGTGAAGAAAACTACAAAGTTTGCTTGGACAAAAAGACAGTTAATCGCGTGAATAAAAAAACTGACACCGTTAAAATGAGTTTGCGTTAACACCGTTAATAACGCGTTTAACTGACAGCCCTAATTTTTATACAAACACCATACAAAAAATGGCAGATTTGCTCCGGGTGTGAACAACTGTTTAACAAAACTTACATTAGGAAATGGATAGTTAAAGCATTAGTTGAATTACTAGAGGATTAGTAATGTCCTGATAATTTACTCTTCACCACTTTATAAAAAATGAATTTCTTCATCCGAACAGAAATTACAGTTTTTTGAGGAAAATATTCCACCATGTTTCTCCATATCGTGACCTCAATGGGTTCCAACGGGTCGAAGGTCCAAATGTGAGATTCAGTGCAGCTTCAAAGTCTCGACACGATCCAGCCGAGGAATAAGAGTCTTATCTAGACAAACCATCCGCCATTTTATAACTAAAATAAACATTTTTATACTTTTTAACCACAAATGCTTGTCTTGCACTAGCTGTGATGCGCTACACATTACAGAATCACATTCAAAGGTCAAGCGGGACGAAGGCGGAAAAAACGACCGAGTGTTTACAAAGAGTCAAGCGCCATTTATAAATAAATAAACAAATAACTGTTTGGACCTTCGACCCATTGAACCCCATTGAAGTCACTATGTGGAGAAACATCCTGGAATGTTTCCTTCAAAAAAACGTAATTTCTTTTCAAATGAAGAAAGAAAGACAAGAACATGGATGACGGAGAGTAAATTCTCAGGAAATTTAAATTCTGAAATGAATTAATTCTAAAACTAAGACTAGTCTTATAGACTACAGACCAACAGGAGACAGGTGGTGTTTGCCATGACAGGAAGTCCTCGTCTGTTCTGTGAAACTGTGTTTTGAGTTGATGCTTTTCATCTTTCAGCTCCTCCAAACTGTGTCCTGACCAAAGAGCTTCTGACCGTCGGACTCAAGGTCCTGATCAGCAAAGAAGACGAGCTTCTGTACGCCGCCCGTGTGCAGCCTCTGGATTCGCCCGATGTGTACGTGTAGAGCCTCACAAACACCCTTACGCCATATTTACTGTTTCATACTTAGATTTTGGAAGGAAATGTGTGGAATTCGGCGCAATTGTTCTTCATTAAAAACAAGTTCATTAAAAAGGCGGATCAGGACAAAGCAGAGGGGTCTTGAATGATCCTATATGAATTTATTTTGCATTAATGACTATCTTGCTTATTAAACAGCTACTTATCAAATAAATAAATGGACTTATTTTAACGCGTGTAACAGTGTATTGGATCCGTGCATTAGCTCTTAAAGTGACATCAGCCTAATAAACCGGCTTCAGTCTGTCATAAATCATAAACAAATGACAATCACTTACTGATCTTGACTGAATAACTTAAGTTGCTTTAATAAGGATTAATCTATATTTTATGTGTTCAGTAAGACTATTTTACATTTGATTATTACATTTTTTGTGTAGGCTATTACATATCTGAATACCACTGTGAGAACATCTTCCTGAAATTATTATTTAATTTGTATTTTCATTTTTATCCTTTCTGTTTATAATCAGTTTCTTCATCCTTATTGTAGTTATTTTTGGCTAAAGTATCGATAATTGTGAAAATGTACGGATATCAATAAGACTTTGATCGTATCGCCCACCAAAAATTGTTAAATAATCATGATATAGACGAGTGATTTATGATTTTTGCCATAATTGAGTAGCCATACATCAAAAAATATACCACTATTAAAGGGATATTCCACTCCAAAATGAACATTCGCTCATAATTTGCCCCCATATGCCCCACGTTTTTTAGGAAATGATGCCGTCTCTGAGTCCATGTTATGCAAGTTTAAGAGTCGTAAAGTTGACGTTTCAAAAACTAGTCCAGTTGGGGAATCGATGTCTTCTTAAATGAGAAAAATACTAATATTTGATCATTTTTAACCCATGAACCATCACTTCCAGCCTGCTGTCATGCATGGCTTCATGAGAGCAGCGTTAGACGTGACGTTAAGAGCGTTGGAATTGGCGCAAAAAGTAATGTCGAAACACAGAGGACCGTCACATCTTGTACATTTCACAACGTCAAGCGAGAACTCACGAACCTGCGTTTGACGGTTAGCCAGAAGCGATATATTCATATTGTTCTCACTAGGGCTGGGTAATAAATATCGATTTCTCGATATTAATCGATTCTCATTTTTACGGACCGATATCAATTCTTAAATCTCATGAATCGATTAGTCATCCTGTTTCATTTGAATGAATGGGACAATGTATCGCGGCTGCGCACATCCAAAAAATTGCAATAATCTTTGTCCTTTGTTACTATTGATATGAAACAAAGTCTCAATTTTCAAATTACGTCCATTTTCTTTAGAAATTCAAAACCATAAATAGTGTTTTGGCGCTGTGGCGTGAGATCACTCTGGAGAAGCAGCAGCGCTGATCTCTCTTCTGGCTTAATAATACCAGTTACAGCGCCAAATAAACATGAAAGTGTGTTAAAAGATAGAGTACAACTTATCGAAATCCGTATCATGTCACATTGATTCGCTCAATCAGTGTTTCAACCGTAGAAAGACGTCAATTAAACAGCTTGTAATCAATGTCATCGTCATATTTACCTCAGAAAACCCACATAAACTCGTTAATCAGCTAGAAAAAAATAACTCTAGAGAGGAGCATTTTGCTAAATATGTACACCATATTACATATGCATTATAATCTTAATGTTCTTCAATATTTAATGCATATTTGAATAAATCTGGCAAGTTTTTATGACAGCCACCATTTAAATGTTTATATTTCATATAATCTTCTTATTATAAAAATAAATAAAAGTGTAATTTAAGTGTTTGTATAGCTACAAAACAGTTAATTATTACCTTCATATTAGGCTAATGAAGCCTATAGACTCCCATAGTTTACAGCATTAGTTAAGAGATTTGATTCCCTTGAGAAAAATGGCCATTTATTGTAACTGATATCCAAAATAATCCATATTGAATCGAATCGTAATCGAAATCGAATCGAATTGTGAAATTTGTCTCAATACCCAGCCCTAGTTCTTACACACACCTATTGTTTCACTCCAGAAGACATTGATTCATCAATCGGGCTCGTATGGATTACTGTTGTGTTCACTTTGTGTGGTTTCCGAAGCATCAACTTGTGAGAATCCTGTCGTCTTGCATTATATGGAATCACAGATATAGATTACTTTTCTAATAAATCTCTGTTTGTGTTCAACAGATGAAAGTCATATACATTTGGGATATATTTTTGGGTGAAGATTCCCTTTAAACATTAAGGCACTTGACAAATGTGCCTATCCATCTCTAGGAAATGTTTCACATCAGTATTACGTTGGATTATCAAAATTAATTGATTTGGAACCAATTCAGGGGCACAAAAAGACTTAATCAGGACATCAAGTGTTCAACTCTGTGTATGAAGTTGAGGGATAATGTACTTCTGGCCGGTTGTTATCTCAGAATAACCCCCGACAGGGTGATCAGGTCTTCATCCGCCCCTGAAGGGGTTTATTCTGAGGTAACAAGCTGCCGGATGTACATCATCCGCTTATTAAACGCTACTTGCCACATAAGTAAATAATTCGACACCAAATATTGATATGAGCATCTAATAATCCAACAGTGTACAAAAGAGTAGTCACAAAACGTTACTTCGATAGGATTATGCTCACTACCACAGTTAAATGAGCAGAGATCCCACTCACTTCCCTTAATCCCCGAGTTCAGCAGCAGAAGTGTTGCTGTAGAGAATCAGTCTCAGCCAATGAAAGTGAGCTCTCTGTAGGAGTTCGACACGGACGGCCAAGCATTACACACAGCATTGAAAATAACTCTCTCTCTCTCTTCTCTCCAGCTACAGTATTGTTATCGACAGGGAGCGAGGAAACCGACCCAGAATCTACTCCCTGGAGCAGCTCTTGCAGGAAGCCGTGAGTTTCCCACTTACAGCAAACAAACCTGCCTACGCTTTGAGCTTTGGCCTCTCAGGACACACACACACACACACCACATCCTCCAAAATCCCCTCTTCCATTAAAGAGCAACACAGAACAATCTCCTCTTTCCTGAGATCCCTATACACAACACAATTTCCTGAAACACCTTGTTTCCAGCACACCTTCTGCTTCAGTTTCCCTCACACCAATCAGGCTCTGCACAACACACTTTACAGGACGCTTTGGTCACCTATTACGTTTTTCTTTTTCTTAATAAAATAGATTTTTTGAGGATGTATGGATTATTTGATTTTTATATGCGATGAAATTAATCTAACATGAAAAGTACACTGTAAAAAATTATTGATGGTTTAACTTAAAAAAGTAAGTAACCTGGTTGCCTTAAAATTTTAAGTTGATTGAACTAGAAAAAGTAAGTTAATACAATGAAGGAGATTAATTTAACCATCAGAAACTCAAAATTATATGTTATCTGAACTAAATAGATTATTTAAGTTGATCTGACAAAAGAAAAAAAATGTGTGATTACTACACTTTAAAAAAATATTGTTGGTTTAACTTAAAAAAGTAAGTAACCTGGTTGCCTTAAAATTTTAAGTTGATTGAACTGGAAAAAGTGAGTTAATACAATGAAATAGATTAATGTAACCATCAGAAACTCAAAATTATATGTTATCTGAACTAAATAAATTATTTAAGTTGATCTGACAAAAGAAAAAATTGTGTGATTACTACACTGTAAAAAAAATATTGTTGGTTTAACTTAAAAAAGTAAGTAACCTGGTTGACTTCAAATTTTAAGTTCATTGAACTGGAAAAAGTGAGTTAATACAATGAAGTAGATTAATTTAACCATCAGAAACTCAAAATTATATGTTATCTGAACTAAATAAATTATTTAAGTTGATCTGACAAAAGAAAAAATTGTGTGATTACTACACTGTAAAAAAATATTGTTGGTTTAACTTAAAAAAGTAAGTAACCTGGTTGACTTCAAATTTTAAGTTCATTGAACTGGAAAAAGTGAGTTAATACAATGAAGGAGATTAATTTAACCATCAGAAACTCAAAATTATATGTTATCTGAACTAAATAAATTATTTAAGTTGATCTGACAAAAGAAAAAATTGTATGATTACTACACTATAAAAAATATTGTTGGTTTAACTTAAAAAAAGTAAGTAACCTGGGTTGCCTTAAAATTTTAAGTTGATTGAACTAGAAAAAGTGAGTTAATACAATGAAATAGATTAATGTAACCATCAGAAACTCAAAATAATAAGTTATCTCAACTAAATAAATTATTATAAAGTTGATTTGACAAAAGAAAATATGTTGTGATAACAAATCTTGAAAATATTTTTTACAGTGTAGCTAGGTTTAAATACTTAAAATGATGCCCCATATAATGTTCAACTGATTATAAATTAATTTGCAAGAAAACAGTCTACATAAACTCAGTCCATTTGTTCTTAACTTTTGACTACATTCCTGTCTCAATCATTCACTCTAGCTGATTATTTATTGTAAATATATTAAAAAAATTAATTGTTCGTGCTAACTTCATTTTAAGTTTAGTCAACTTGAAATGTGAAGTTATATTAAGTGACAATTTTATGAAAGCTTGTTTCCGCCACAGAATAAAACATTTTAAAAGATAATTGTGACTTTATTTCTCAGACTTAAAGATATAAACTTAAAATTGCATGTTATAAAGTCAGAATTGTGAGAATTAAACGTATATTTCTGACTTACATCACAAAATTGTGAATTAAATCACATAATTACGAGATAAAAAGTTGCAAGCTTCCATACAACTGGGATATATGAGTTGACTAAACCTAAAATTATAACAGTTTAAGTTGAAAGTTGAGGCCTTGCGTCAAAAGTGGGCGCGACTTCCGTTTCGAAGTAAACAAAGCGCGACTTGACATGCTTGACACTCGTTCATTCAACAGTTGACAGTCATTCAAGTTATAGCGATCCAAACTAGCTAACGATGTGGGAACACAACCTCAACGAAATTAAAAAGGGTGAAATAACAGTACCTTTACCCTCCGCAGTAGTTGATTGGGAGTATTATAATAACATTATTAATAATCAATACTCATCAAGGCATGGTGACAGACAGTTGTGCGAGCTGACAAACAATTAAAATAAAAAATACACACTTAGTCATTGTGCTTTGGAGTTTATTCAAAATTATAAATGAATGTGCTGCTTGAATACATTAACTGGCACATTTGGTATTCTGTCAACACAGGCTTTGATCCTGAGTTTAGGTGTAACATCAGTAGAGAACAGCCAATCACATGCTGATAGAGTTTATAGAATATTAAGAATTTAAACAAATGTACACAGGAAGATTCGTCGTCTTTTGGGAGGTGATGGAAACTACAGTCGTTGGCAGGATCACTCTGATTTCGTTTTCGGCTTATGTTCAAAACAATCACGTTTAAGCCACTGAATTAGTTTAGTCCAGCTATACATACAACCGCGAACAGCACATGTTGCCCCTGAGCTCCGTAACGACATCTCTCATAAAGATTTGCGTCTTTAAACAGTAAAATAATTCTCAGAAAAACAGCTAGCCTCTTCGCTAACTAACACACAAAATACCATTGGAATGCTACTCCCGCCGCGTCACCGGAAGTTTCACCCACTTTATTTTTTACAGGAGCGCCCCTCGGAAACTTGTGGATAGTTTTCCATTATTATCATTACATATTATTTTTATGTGTATTTCTAGACAATCACACAAATAAAATTTAGTAACAGGGCTGCAACTATTGCAAACCTCATATAACATTAACATGAAATACATTTGAGAGGGTGAGATCAATGTTTAGAGATGTCTAAAGAGGGTCTCCTTTTACTGACCACTTGTTCTTTCAGCCTGTTAATGGAAAGTACATCCTGTTACAACTGGGTGAGGAGCATCTGTCACTATTTAGCAGCCAAAAACAGTCCCATCCACCACCTCCACACACACACATCTTTATTCAGCGAGCACTGGGCCTTTCCAGCACCTTCATACAGTATCTTTTTATCACAACATATGAAATCCGACAGAAAGCCTCGATAAAATGCCCCTCACCAGCCGCCAGTAGAAGTGGCTGCACCCTCAGTGCACTTCAGATGCCATATGTTATAATTGTTGGTGAATATGCACATACAGAAAACTGAGAGTTAAACTGTCTTCAGCATTTTACGCCGTGAGCATTGCATTTTAGCACTTTAGGGGCCTGATTTACTAAACAGGGCAAATTAGCGTGAGAACGCAATTTTAAAAAGCATTAGCGACGTGCTTTTTCGGGCGATAAATTATGGCATAAACACCAGTAGATTGACGAGTGCAAACCATAGTAAATCTTGCGTGATTCATTTAACCCTCAGGTGCTCTTCGGTCATTTCTGACCGAAAAATGTTCTGTTTTGAAATTTTAAAAATCACAGCTTCATCGGAATGTTACGAAACTTGGTGACTTTTATGGCATTGGGTATGTGAACACACAAAAAAAATTGAGGTCATGATTCGAGCAATTTAAGTGGTCGTAAAAAAATGGTCGTTTTTGTGTGTACAATCTACAAATCGGCCACGATGCAGAAAAAAAGTGCTCAGCATTGAAGGGGTGACACTGTAAAACATCAAGAGTGCAAAACAGACATACCCACCCCTACGCACACACATACACACACACTTTTATACACAAAAACACCAATAAATTGTGATTAAAGAAATCTGTTTTGAATATTTAAAAATCACAGCTTCTTCAGAAAATTACGAAACTTGGTGACTTTTATGGCATTGGGTATGTGAACACACAAAAAAAATTGAGGTCATGATTCGAGCAATTTAAGTGGTCGTAAAAAAATGAGTCACACTTTTGCTCTTCTGTCAAAAATGACCGACCCATAGGAAATGAATGGGAAATTGATACAAAAAAAAAATTCTCTGAATTTTTGTAAGTACAATCTACGAATCGGCCACAATTCTAAAAAAAAAAAGTACACCGCAGGAAAGGGGTGACACTCTACAACATCTAGAGTGCAAAACAGACACACCCACCAACACACACACACATACAAACACACTTTTATACATATACACACCAATAAATTTTGATTACAAAAAGTATGTTTTGAATTTTTAAAAATCACAGCTTCATCGCGATGTTACGAAACTTGGTGACTTTTATGGCATTATGTATGTGAACACACAAAAAAATTGAGGTCATGATCTGAGCATGCTAAGTGGTCTTAAAAAAAATAGTCACACTTGTGGTCTTTGGTCAAAAATGACCCCATAGGAAATGAATGGGAAATTGTAAAAAAAAAAAAAAGAAAACAAATTGTGAATATTTGTTTTTTGTCATTTTTTTATAAGAAATAGTTTTTGAGATTGTTTCAACTATATATACAAATCCACCAACAACAACAACAAAAAAGTGTTCATAAACAGCTGGGGAATTCACATGCCTCTCCATAGAGAGCTGTACATGCCATCAAGTGGTTACACCATGATTCTACGCTTTTTCTCTATACTGTAACCAGATGGTGCTAATTTTCTTCAAAAAATATTTTTTATTTTTTTTTCCTAGACTCTATATTAAACTAAAATACTGCATTAATATTTTTTTGAAGAAAATAATATATATTTTTCTATGGCAAAAATAAACCATAAATATTGCATAAATATTAATAAATTCATTTAAATTGTCTCAAAATACTAAATTAAAAAGAATAAATATTATAGAACAAAAATAAATTGCATTGGTTTTACTGGGATGGAGAAAGTTTCATTTTTAGGTGTCCGGTCACTTTTGACCATGAAGATAACAAGTGTGACTCCGAAACGAAGAGCACCTGAGGGTTAAATACTCTCCTGCCATACATTTTGTGTCTGAAAGGGAAACTCCTACAAATGCATATGCAAAAATAACTGTGTTCACGCCTTTTCAGTGCGAAAATAAAAGTAAATCCTTACAGAATTTTTTTTTTTTTTTTTTTTTTTTTTTACCCCAAAAGAGGTTTTCTGCTGACACAAGTTGTTAGTAAATCTGGCACTAAAAGTTAAAGTCCCTCAAAAAATGAAAATTCAGTCATATCTTAGGAAGGAAACCTGCTTGATAACAGTCATAGCCTATTTTATGGATGAGTGTTAAATGGGTTCTGTCCCCTTCAGCTTTGCTCCATCTAGATGTTTCTGAAGGCATTGGTGTTCTCCCTCAATGTTAGTTTCACAGGTTATAACAACATTGTGTCTAATCTGAGCCAATGGAGTGTAATTATATAGTGTAAACCGCAGTGCATTCTTGGCGTCGGTTCAGCTTAGCTTGTAACCTCCTTCCTTCTGGCTCGTGTGTTTGTGTTGGTAGAGATCAGTGGTTTTGACTCGCTTGTTTTCCACATTTCTAATCTAATCTTGCACAAGGATCAGTGGCACTGACACAAAACATTGATTTAGTACACGTCTTCATTTACTAGATAGATTAGGGGTTGACCCGCAGTTTTTGTTTAAATATGCAATAATAAAATGGATAGTCCTGAAATCTGATTAGTCAATACAGTTAAAATATATATATAGTATTGGCACTTATTGAATTTATGCTCAACATCCTTTAGCAATCATGCATGATATATATATAAAATATATATATATATATGAAGAGTTCAGATGCAAAAGCCTCTAAATGCCATTTAAAAATGTTCTTCTTTAATGATGATTTTTATCAAACTTGTATATTTAAGTTCAGTAATTTCACTTAAATGGCAATGATAATTACCTATTAATTGTTATTTAAATGAAATTACTGAACTTAAATATACAAGTTTGATAAAAATCATCATTAAAGAAGAAAATTTTAAATGGCATTTAGAGGCTTTTGCATCTGAACTCTTCATATATATATATATACTGTATGATGCAATAAATGGTTCGTAAAAGGTGCTGAATTTGACTTTTAAATTTAAGTCCTGGAAAAAGGTACTTGAAAAATGATTTACTTATTTAAATACAATATGAAATTAAATTAAGTAAAATAAAATATATATATATATATATATATATATATATATCTTTTCACGCAAAGTTAACACATGGCTAGACCATTTCTGGATATGAAGTAACGACAACGAACAATAATAGCCATTATAAACTGTATTTAATATAGATTAATTATAAATAATATAAGAAGATGCATTTTGGATGCCTTATATCTGTAATATGAGTAAAATAAATCCTTAAAAATAAAGATATTGTTTTATAAGTGCGATTGTAGTCTGTGAAAACCAAAAAAAGTAGTGCTTTAAAGGTCCCTAATAGGCCTGGAATTTCACTTAACAGAGTCGTTATGAACCCTGAAGAAAGTTTATTCGATAATTAGACAAATAACCAAAAAAAAAAATGCCAAAATTTTTGTATTTACACAAAAATCACTAGATTTTTTGCTAAACTAAACTGAAAATGTTTAATTAATCAGCCATTTTGCTCTACATTGATCTCCTCGTCAGTAGTGTGCTGTATCAACACATTTCCTATTGTTACGGCTTCCTTCTAAATTGTTCATATTTCTATTTTCTACTCTACACACACACACACACTTGTGTCATCCAGCTGTTTGATTGTGTAAACGGTCTACAGCAGCTGTCTCTAATTACACTGAGCTTCCACTTTCCAGAGCGCTCCAATCCTCCATGTACCTTTGACACCAATCTCACACACATCCCATCAGTCAGAGAGAGCCTGTTACCATAGCAACAGTAAATTAAAGAAACCTGAAAGGGGGTTTGAGCTGAATGGAGGGATCTGGGCGCTGCAAACCTGCAATCACAGTCGCACCATTCACACACTCCTCATTATTACTCAGCAAGTTTAGTGTTTACCGCACCTCCGCTTCCGTGGCTTTCAGCCCCAACACGCTGGCTTGAGATAAGTGCTGCTTTCATAAGGGCTTCACTGATTGACTTCTGTGTGTGTGTTTGTCATCTTGGGAGTCCAGAACACTTTTATTGGCATTGCCTGACAGAAGTTTGTTCCTGTGTGTGTTAGGTACTGGACGTACGCCCTGACACCGAGACTGTGCTGACAGAAGGGACTAGAGTGTGTGCTTACTGGAGTGAGCGCTCGCGATGTCTTTACCCGGGATATGTGCGAAGGGGTGAGACACAGATACTATTCTTCCCTGTCCTTATAATCATTTCAAATTGATATATGTGTGACCCTGGACCACAAGTCGCAGTAAATATCATGTTCCATAAAGATATTTTGGAAAGTTCCTACTGTAAATATATCCAAAAAAAATAAAAAATTGTGAGTGGATGCACCAATATCGCGAAAAATTTACAACTTTAAAGGAGTAGTTCACTTTTAAAAAAACGTTTGCTGATAATTTACTCACCCCCATGTCATCCAAGATGTCTTTCATGTCGTCCATGTCTTTCTTTCTTCAGTCGAAAATAAATTAAGGTTTTTGATGAAAACATTCCAGGATTTTTCTCCATATAATGGACTTCAATGGGAACCAAACGGTTCAAGGTCCAAAAGACAGTTTCAGTGCAAACTGTTCAAAGGGCTTTAAACGATTCCAGACGATGAATAAGGGTCTTATCAAGTGAAACAATCGCTCATTTAATAAATAAATAACAAAGTTTAAGTTTTATAAGCTCAAATGCTCGCCTTGCTCTGTTCTGTGTGACTCTCCTGTTCAAACTCGTTCATCAAAATGAACGAATCTTTCTCCGAGTCAATTCGTTCGTTGAATGAACCAAAAGATTCGTTCATTTTGATGAATGAGTTCGAACAGGAAAGTCACGAACGCTCATCACAGAACAGAGCAAGGCGAGCATTTGAGCTTATAAAACTTGAACTTTGTTATTTATTTATTAAATGTGCGATCCTTAATTTAAAAAAAAAAACCTTAATTTCTTTTCGACTGAGGAAAGAAAGACATGGACATCTTGGATGACATGGGGGTGAGTAAATTATCAGCAAAAGTTTTTTCAAAAGTGAACTACTCCTTTAAAGGGGTTCTTCTCAATGATTAGATTATATTGCAGCCTCAAATAGTTGTATTATCCTATCATAACATCAGTGGAAAGCTTATTTATTCAGCTTTCATGTGATGTATACTGTAAATCTCAATTTTAAAAAAATGGACCCCTGTGACTGGTTTTGTGGTCCAGGGTCGCATATTATTTTGTTTCCTGATAACACACACCCATTCAAACAAAGGAACTACTATAAAGCGATTCAACTTTACATTAACTGGTTCTGCTGGTCCTCTAGGTGGCGATGAAGGTAAACCCGGTGGGGTTATGGTGGAGTTTGATGATGGAGACAGAGGATGGATCTCTCTCTCTAATATTCGCTTTCTTCCTCCCGGATATCAAATCCAAAGTAAGTCCCACTAATTTGCTCTGTTTTATAAACCTCTGTCTACACGGGCAACACCATGGGAAAGACCATGCTTTCCTTTGTAGATACGCTTCCCGGCCCCCCAAAAAGTCTTAAGAGTCTATGTTTGGGTCATTATTGCTGTGATTTATAATGTTTCTAGCATGTTATATGTTTGGCAACAGTTCTTTTAACCCTAATTGATGTGTGTAGATTTTCATTTCTTAAACAACCATGTATGAAGAACATCATGATCATATCCCAGGATGACGATGTCATTATTCATCAGGCTCAGATTGAGGAAGAATGGTTGGAAGAATCATTTTCACAAATCAATTGGCACATTTGAGTCCATCAAATGTTATTTCCATCAAAAGGTGCATACATTCTTTGGTCAATATCTTCCATTGACAATGCAAGAGTCCAGCACTCTGTAAAGTCTCCTCCAGCAAATCCCAAAGACTTTCAATAAATGTAATGTCTGGACTTCATGTGTGAAAACGATTCTTCATGCTCCTCACAAACATTCTGTCACCAGTTAAACAGCACCAAACCACAAACGTTGAACAAGTAATTGATTAAAAACAATTTAGTCAGCGACCTTGTTAATGGCCAGTCACAAAAATAACACTTCTCATATAAATTGCACAAGAGTTTCGACAAAAACAGTCATTAATAAATACATGTTGCCTTAGGTTTGGGCCAAAACATGGTGTCTTAGAAGCTGCCTACTTTCACCTGTGGTCCCTTAAAATGCTGTCTAAAACAGAGCTTTTATTGTTGAATTCAGATATATTTAACATAGCATTGTAACAAGCTTCAAAAAAAAAAAAAAAAATGACACCTCCTTTGCTCTTTCAGGCACTGAGTCGAGTCCTGTGCTTGTCCCTGAGGGACGGCTTGACAAAAATATCTCCATGGCAAGAACAGACAGATTCAAAGCTCAGGATAAGCCAGTCAGAAGACCAGGTATGACTCTCAGCCAATTCTCTCTTCAATAAACCAACAGAGAACATATTTCACTATCACTTTGCCTCAAAACCCAGTGTCTGCCTATCTATGGACAGCTTTCCAAATGTGCCAATAATGCCCTTAGAAGGCCAGTTCACACCAAGGACGATACTGATAACGATAAAGATATAGTTCTAAAAATCGTTCTCCATAGAAAAGAATAGCAGAGTTCACACCACAACTATAATGATAAAACAAATAAAACAGGAAAACGATAAAACACTGACAGCCAATCAGAGTACACTCGAATTTAAAGGGTTTGCGCATTTAAAATGGCAGACGACATTGCGGAGAAGTTGATCGCCAAAAATCCACCACTGTTTTGACAAGTCATCAGAATGGAAAAAAATGGATATATAATCGGTTGTACCCTTGGAATAAAGGGTGAGAAGTATTAACGATGAGGTCATTATGCAGGCTAGCTTTGTTTTTAATCCAATATTGACTTCGTCAGCTAAATTCATTGTTAGTGAATCTAGCTAGTCTAGTGTAATCGATCTAATTTGTTTAGATGAACTCGAAACGTAACTTGCTGAGGACATCTGCTGGTAAAACACGTGTAAATGCAAAAAAAACTGATATTGATTCGTTCGAAAGAATGAATAAACTGGCTTCAAAAGACGACAACTCTCTAATCAGAGTTATGCCTGGTTCAGATTACACGATTTTAGCCCGATTTTGGCACGATTGGGGATTCGTAAACGACAATGGGCGTCGGGACACAAGATTCGATCGTATCATCTCGTATAGTGTGTCATAGTGGGCGACAACCTACGTCGCGTCTGCGATGCTTCACAACATCACGACAAAAAGACTAGCATGTTTAATATGTTTTAACGGTCGTCCACGACGGTTCCGTCACATGTATGAGGTTGACCAATAGGAGCACAAGCTTTTCCGTACACAACTTTCAAAAAAGACAAAACGAAAGAGAGACGATGGTGCTAACGTTAAAACTAGGAGTAAAAATATATAAGAAAACGATATTTTACCTCAAGTTCTCTTTGGAGGATTGACAGCCCACACTGTCCTCTTCGAGCAGGGTTCTCAAGTCTCACGCAATGGCCGTGAGACACACGCATTTCAACCAGTTCACACCGTGTATTTCTCACGCTGAAAAGGCAATGCCGAGCAATCCAGGAAGTCACTCGCTACGAGTTTCGCCTTCTCGATGACATCACGTGCGCCGTTAAAGACGGCATGCGATGACTGGTCAGGAAGTAACGTGTAGTCTGACATGCATCTTGTCCAAGATTTTAGGAGCCAAAATCGCGTAATCTGACACAGTGACTATCGTAACAGACAAAAAAAATCGTGTAATCTGAACCAGGCATTATGGATACTCCCGTCTTTTAAGGATACTGTGTACCCAAAAGTGCCTGTTTTTCTTTTGATGTTTGTGTGTAACGTAAAGCAGCAACAGGTCATCCATTTTTAATACTTTGAAATTGCGTTAATAAAAAGACCGTTATCGTTTGTTGGTGTTGGCGCAAATATAGTTATCGTCATTGTTCTTGGTGTGAACAGGACCTCAAGACTCTGTGTATGTTGCTCAACCTAGGGTTTACTGTAACCGTTTATTTCTTTACAGGGAGGCCTAAAGGTTCAGGGCTAAAGAAGTCTTTCTCGGACAGTGTAACCAAGAGCTCAACATCTGCTATTTCATGGCCATCAATGGCTGCACCCAGAAAGAGAATGCCTGTTAACATTTTCCAGCTCAACGGCTCCTCTTCGAAGAAGGCCTTGAAAGGCAGGGTGATGGAAACGTCCTCCCGACCTTCGTTATCCATGATGACCCCGGCCAAAGGCCTCTTTAGCAGTAGCTCTTTCGAGGTAGACTCCTTCAGCAGCATAGCTAACGGTCATTCATCCTTTGGTAGTCAGATATCCGGGATTTCACTAGAGGGCAGGAACACCTCTTATGGTCAAAAGAAGAGGACTGAGGAGACAGCACCACCTCGGGGCAAGAAAGCAGAGTTTCTAGTCAAATTGGACCATGAGGGAGTAACATCTCCAAAGACCAAGAACGGTAAGGCTCTCCTGTTGTTGGGAGCCTCAGGATTTGGCTCCAATGGGGTAGGTGGTCTTCCCAGGGCAGAGGCGTATTCACACCCAGTTCTGCTGGTCAAAGACAATAGGAAAGGTGACGGCTCACGAGCCGAGCTCCTGTTGAAAGGGACATCAGTCCAGAGGAAGCCCTCGTCATCAATACCCATTGAGTATGGAGACTTGAACATTGGCTGCCACAGAGACTGCCAAAGCTCCTACTCGGACATGGATGAGGAAGAAGAAGATGTGAAGACGAGCGCAGGACTTGCTTCTGCCTCTGGTGGTTTGAGAACAGCTGGCCAATTTCTCTCACGCATCTCCGTGTCCTCGTCTTCCTCGGGATCCTCCAGCTCCTCCAGCTCGGGCTCTCTTTCGAGCTCCAGTCTGTGCTCTTCTGAAAACGACTCTTCTTACAGCTCGGAGGATGAGGAAAGCTCAACGTTGCTCCTCCAGAGTTGCCTGACCCCCCATCATTCATTGCTCCAGACCCCTGAACCCCCTGTGGGACCTGTACGACACTCCTTTGTGGCCAAAGCTGTGGCCGTGCCCACTGCCAAAGAAGGGCATAGCAACCACAGTGCTAGCTGCAAGCCACCGAAGAGGAAAGACTGTCCCAGTTCACACTCGAAAACCTCCAAAGATCTGGTTAAGAGGCAACGGCTTCTAGCAGAGCAGATCAAGCCCAGAGTGTCACCAATCCTGCCACCTAGACAGCTGTGGAGGTGGTCAGGAAACCCCACACAAGTGAGTCCTTGTTGAAATGATACTAGCTTCTATCCCTGCTTTAACCTATTCCAGGTTAATGTACATAGGCAACTACATTTGCAGATTTATATCCTAAAGCAGGGTTCCCCAAACTCGGTCCTGAAGGGCCACTGTCCTGCAGAGTTTAGCCCCAACCCTGATCAAACACACCTACCTGTGAGTTTCTAGTGGTCCTGAAGACCTTGATTAGCTTGCTCAGGTGTGTTTGATCAGGGTTGGGGCTAAACTTTGCAGGGACAGCTCCAGGAACGAGTTTGGAGAACCCTGTCCTAAAGCATGTGTCAAACTCCGGTCCTGGAGGGCCACTGTCCCTGCAGAGTTTAGCCCCAACCCTGATCAAACACACCTACATGTGAGTTTCTAGTGATCCTGAAGACCTTGATTAGCTTGCTCAGGTGTGTTTGATCAGGGTTGGGGCTAAACTCTGCTGGGACAGTGGCCCTCCAGGAATGAGTTTCGAGAACCCTGTCCTAAAGCATGTGTCAAACTCCGGTCCTGGAGGGCCACTGTCCCTGCAGAGTTTAGCCCCAACCCTGATCAAACACACCTACATGTGAGTTTCTAGTGATCCTGAAGACCTTGATTAGCTTCCTCAGGTGTGTTTGATCAGGGTTGGGGCTAAAGTCTGCTGGGACAGTGGCCCTCCAGGAACGAGTTTGGAGAACCCTGTCCTAAAGCATGTGTCAAACTCCGGTCCTGGAGTGCCGCTGTCCTGCAGAGTTTGGCTCCAACCTCGATTAGCTGGTTCAGGTGTGTTTAATTAGGGTTGGATGGGCTTTCAAAACATTGCTCTAAGTAATTCTGTCATGTCAATTTCTGGTTCAAACATTGTCCAAATATAGAGGATTGTGGTTTGGTACTTACCATTATGGTGTCCGATGCCAATATGGTGCATCCCTGGGCTCAACCAATAGTGTGAGTTTCTAGCCAGTGACTATATTTAATAAGCTGTTTAGTGAGTGGTTAACAAGTGCCGATGGGTCTGGTTGGAAACAGTCCATCTCATTCCTGTAAACTTCACCCTCATCCTTCCCTCGGGTCATTTTGACCTGAAAATAATTTTGTAAAAATGATTTTATAATGTCTACATATGTATCCGAATGCATACTGAAGAAAAAAAACGACTTTAGGGCACAAAGGGCCAGCTCATTTGCTTCATATAGAGCTATAAGCCCATCTAGAAAACCGAGACAACTTCCGGCAAATTTAGATTTGCTCTGAAAGTTGGTCTGGCAAAGAGCTCATTCAAGCCCATTTCCAATCCATCGAAATCGAGGCACCAATCAGAAACGTTGGGACGGGCTTTACACGATGACGACACGATTGAAGCATATTTTGTAGATGGATGCCGCCGTCGAACATCACTCATTCGAATCAGCTTATCACGTCTGTTTTAAGCGACTTGAACGTTTCCTTTTTGTTAAAAACCGAGCAAAGAAAACACTCCGAAATGTTTCTCCGCCACTCCGCATACGTCATCTCCTTCATCGCTCTGATTGGTTTTAGGTCTATCCGCGATGTCCGTTGGTGACGCCCCTCTGGAAATGATTTGTCTATGACGCTTGGTGGTCTGGTTTTAAACAGGCTACCATCTAGTGGCTAGAGTCATGAAATATCATCTTATATATATATTTTTTCCACAAGAGGTCAGCAAAGACAGTAATGTATGTAAGATATTTTGAGCTGAATTAAATTATGCATGAAATTGTGAGTTATTTTGGATTTAAGTTGAAGGAATGTGAGGATACTATTTATTTATTGATCAAATCTAGTGTTTTAAAGGGGAAACAATATATAAATAATTGTGCTTTACAAACACATGCAAAACTCTGAAGCTCTCTTTATTACATTAGCGGCGTGGACGCAAGGGAAAGGCGCGGAAGCTTTTCTACAAGGCCATAGTGCGAGGCAAGGACGTGGTTCGGGTCGGAGACTGTGCTGTGTTTCTTTCCACCGGCCAGCCTCATCTGCCGTTGATCGGCTGCATCGAGAGTTTCTGGGAGTCGTGGCAGAACAGCATGGTCGTGAAGGTCAAGTGGTTCTATCACCCTGAAGAGACCAAGCTAGACAAGAGACATCGTGATGGCAAAGTAAGTATCCGATATCTGGAAGCCTGTCAGTTATGATAGACTTATGCTATTAATATTTGAACCAAGTTTTGACAGTGAGTACTGAAACATTGGTATTTAGGGCTGCCCCCGACTGAAGTTTTTTCTAGTCGATTAGTAGTCGGTCACTTAGTCGACTAATCGTGCTTTTATATTAATTATTTTTTACTTAAATGTATATTGGGGGAATGCTAAACCACAATGAGCCTTTAATATAGGCGTAATATATAGCCTATTCCACGCTCAATCGCACATATAAAGCTTGCACAAATCACCTCCAAAACTAATGATTAGGAATGTGTCTAAAAAATAGTAAGGAGACATTTATATTCATTAATAAACTAGTGTTTTCTGAGCCAGTGTCGGCTGCAAATATGCAGTTGACGATGATAGGGGACGTGCCTTTATAGAAAAATGCACCTTTCATACGGATTACATTTTATTTAAATTGCTTAATTTCATTTAAAGCTTTCTATAAAGATATTTCTAATGAGTGTGAGGAAAGTATATATGCTGTGCTTCGGTTCATTTTTGCGACGCACTCCAGTTCACAGAGACCGAGACGGCAGAAATCACATCCTGTTTGTTTTTTTGTTGTTATTGTGAGTCAGTTTCAAATGATGTATCACTCTTATCTAATAGCTAAAAATGACGAAAAAAAATGCAAGTGATCAAGCCGGTCCCTTTAATGTCATTCAGTAAGCGCGCTAACCCTTTAGCTTCCTCACTCCGCGAAAACACCTGGAGATGTGCCGAATAATAGCGCACATTTATCTAAGGTAACATTCGAGCGCACGGCCTAGTAAAGTTGCTACTACTAGCGTGTTTCAAATGATAAGCCATATTTTAGGTCGATGAAGGACCTGATCTGTCCCTCATCTGTCCCAACAAACGAATACAATTTTGATCGACTAACGTTTAATCGACTATTGAGGGCAGCCTTATTATGCTAATCCCTGAGCAATACCTACCCAGACAGCAAACTGACATTGAATCAACGTGGAAACGACGTCTCTCATGACATCGAAACAACGTTGATTTTGCTCATCGAATTAAAGTTGAACCAACGTCAGACGCGGCATTCTTCAAAGCTAAATGAAAATCGAAAATTGGTTTGCTTTCATAACGTTGAAACAACGTTGATTTCAAGTTGATTTTCCGTTAGTTTTGAAAGAATGACGCGTCTGACGTTGGTTCAACGTTAATTCGATGAGCAAAACAATGTCAGATCAACGTTGTTTCGATGTCATGTTTCCACGTTGATTCAATGTAAGTTTGCTCTCAGGTATTGAGAGTTATCGTTAGGGTTGGGTATCGTTTGAATTTGAACGATTCTGATTACGATTCCGATTCCTTGTTTCGATTCCGGTTCCTAACGATTCTCGATTCCGATTCTTTTAAGAGGCAGGGTCAAAAAAGTTTAGCTAACCTTGTTAACCAACGGCCTTTCTGAAGGTAATAATCCTTTCTGAAGGAAATACTCCTTCTGTAAAAATACTCCTTTTGTCACAAATTTTGCATTTTGCCGAGATTTCGTTATTTTTAGAAAAGCGAAGCCACACTTTGGATCGCCGACGTAAGGTACTCATGTTCGACTCGCGTGGTTATGCCGACACTTCCGGTAGACGCTTCTTCGTTGGTGTTGTTCAGCAGTTTCTTCTTCCGCTCGGCGTACTGTGAATATCGAAACTAGGAATCGAAATTTTAACTTTTGAACGATTCCGGGAAAAACGAAAAGTTAGTCTCGGTTCCAATCGATACTCGATTCTCGATACCCAACCCTAGTTATCGTAGAAGGAAATTATGAATTTTTCCTTCTCCCTAGCATGCCTTGTACCAGTCCTGCCATGAGGATGAGAACGACGTCCAGACAATCTCTCATAAGTGCCAGGTGGTCACACGCGAGGAGTACGAGCGATTGACCCGCAACAGGAGGCCCGATGGGAGCTTTCACGACCTGTACTACCTGGCCGGCACCTACGACCCCACCAGTGGACAACTGCTCACTGCAAACGGCATGTCCCTACTCTGTTAGCACTGGACTTCGGGATACTACTGAGTTTCTTTGGGCCAAAGTCAGAGATGCATTGGAAATAAGAAGCTGGCCTGCACTGGATGCTCTGACAGAGGACCTGGAGGTATACCCATAAACTTTGGGAAGATATCGAGTTGATGGTCCTAATTCTCTTCGGGGAGGTCATCTAATGGATCTGATTTTAAATGAACCGTTCGTTTATCTGATCTTAGATCACCAAAGCAAAACTCTTGGTTTGGAGAACATGGCGGATGACTATGAAGCCTTGAGTTGTAGGCCGTGGCGTTGTGTTGGGCACGTCACTTTCATAATTCCAGGGATATTTAAGTATATATAAGTATAAATATATGAATTTCATTTATGTATATATATATATATTTAGGGACTTATCTCCTATCAAGCCATACACTTCAGTACCTCTTAACATGTCTTTTTATTCAGGTGTATATTATACAGGACAGGTTGCTTGTGTTTTTGTGCGTGTGTGTGTTTTTGTTGTTGTCTATATGTAAATATTCAAAGCTATTTTATATAAGTGTAATGTACAGAGGCTTATCTTGCCAGGTTTCGATTGATTTATTTTTGTATAAGTGGACGATATAGTCGTTGTGAGAGGGTGAACTGATGTTGTATGCATTGCACTGCACACGGCCTGCTGATACAGTGAGAGAGGAACCGTCCCGGCCCCGTCTCCTCTTTCAGATGGTGGCACATGATGGGACGCCATCCTTTTATCGGCTGCACTTTGGGCATTTGTTCCTCTAATGTCTTACTCCGATTTGTTGTTGCTTATGTTTGCCGACTCAACACTTTAATGCGAAAACAAAGGGAAACAAAGTTTTGACACTTTAAAATTAGTAATTTGATAGGAGTGATTGAATTTAATCTGTGTTCGAGTCTACAAATAAGGAAAGGAAAAACGGTGAATCTCATAAAGAAACTTCCAGGCCACAATTCACTTCAAAATCATGAAGAAATGTGCTTTGCGTAATGAACACTGATTTTAGGACCATTTAAATCTGATTCATAGTGACATTCAGCTCTTATTGCTGTAATGTGGGAAAATTGTTATTCCCATAACCATAATACTTTAATGAAAATCATGAGGTCTGCCTGGACACCACGATTTGTTTGCTCTTTAATCGAATTTGTGAGATTCACCTAAGAAGAACCTGAATAACTATTCCGACATGTGTTATTACTGTATCTGATGCATTTCTTTAGTTTTCAAATGCATCCTGCACTGTATTTACATATTTCTTTGCTCATTTTTTTGTTTTATTTTAATTTAGTGCCCATCAAGCGGGGTATTTCTGCTAGTCCTAGTGGTGAAATCCACCTGATTCTTTACCCTAATATCCCAGGGTCAGGGCACTAAAAGCAAGGGATTGTCGGAGCTCAGACTTTGTTGTCCAGTCAGTCTCATTCTTCACTGTGAGGGACAATCGCATTCATGCATGAAGGAGCATCCACTGTTTAGAAAGGCTCACACAATCACAGCGTTCTTGTTTTGTGCCAAATATGGTCATTTCTGAATATGCAATCTTCACTGTATTGTTCAAGTATTATGTATGTACGTTTTTATCATTAGTGTTTATTTATTGGCAGTGTTACTGTTTCATTACAAAACCAATGGATGATGATGATGATGATGAAAATGTCTTATATGCTGGGATCTATATGACCCAGAAGTGTGGCACTAAATGTGTTACAGTCAGTCCTTCACCTCTTGCCACCCCATTAACAACTGCCCCGGCCCTGCAGGGGAAGTGACGCCGCTCACTGACCCCTCGCTTCCTGACCGTTTACCCCATCCGTTTAGATTTACAAAATGAACCAGCAGAAAGTCCTCACGGTCACGTTTGGCCTTGTCGTTTGTTTATTGCAGAGAGCCTTGAAGGAAAGCATGTGGCTATGTTCAGAATAGCTCTTACTGCTGAAGTGTGTGTACTGATCACAGAATGCATATTTTCACTAGGGATGCACCAATATGACATTTCGGCCGATACCGATAACCGATAATTAGTTAACCGATATATCGGCCGATAATCTAAATTCAAATTTTTATAGAAATTTTGAGAGCCTGATTACAAAAACAAAAATCTCACCATCAAAAGCCACGTCCCAAACACACAATTATAACGTCCTTATTTAAATTTGATGTAGCTTTAATGATAGACAAGCGCTGGATATGTTGCACTGAACCGTATTTTCATTTTTTAAGTGATTCATATTTCAAGCAATCTGACAAGAGTCTCAGCTGAAATAAATAATCCATTATTTGTCCACTTTAATATATTGGCCAAATTTTCTTATCGGGCCAATAACATAAAATTACCATATATCGTCCGATACCGATGACCTACAGAAGTACATTTGCCAAAATGTGCAGTAGACAACACATGTATCCCACAATGCAAAGCGCTTAACTTTTATTTCCAGTCATGTCTGAACCAGAGGAACGAATGTGATCAGAAAACCAAATGTAATTTGGATTTTTATTGTCAAGATGATAAATTGCTGCATTAAAGGCAGGGTAGGCGACTTGTGACTTGTTACAGCATAGACTGTAAAAAAAAAATGTACCCCGGGTGCGTTCTATTATAGCCAACGAACCGACTCGGACTTCGGATTTGACGTCACGTCCACACTTCAAGCGTTCTATTATGTTTTGCTTGTACGAGTCGGAGAAAGCTGTTGTAATGGTAGCACTGGCCGAGTACCAGGCACTTACATTTAAATAAAAATATGACTACACCTTATCAAAACGCAGCCATTTGAACTTGAAAATGTTCACTTTATTTCAAGTTTTTCATGTTAATCTTCTGTTAGCAACGCTAGCAACGTTAGTAATTGCACTCACAACATAACACAGTCTCATCCCAAAAAGTCATATAACTGACGTTTTGGGACGTATTTTGACCATAGTCAATATCCGCCTTTTTAGGGCCCCCTTAAACGTCGGTAGATGGCGATCCCGGGCCGTCATACAACTGACGCTTTACCTTTAACGTCAGTTAGGTGACGGGTTAGGTTTAGGGTTAGGTTTAGGTATGGGGTAGAGTTAGGATCCCATAACCTCATCTACCGACGTTTAAGGGGGCCCTAGAAAGGCGAATATTGACGTATGGTCAAAAGACGTCCCAAAACGTCAGTTATATGACGTCTTGGGATGAGACCGGGTTGCACAACAACCGATTCCCATACCTACAGGGGACGCAGTAATACGAGTGATTATAATCGTCATTTAAAATACCAAAGCGGTTTCAAAAACAATGTAAACAATTCATTCTTACAAGTCACAGGGCGCAGCCATCTTGAATTCCGAAACGGAATTCTTGCTCGGTGTCCTCACGGTTGTCCGATGTCCGAGACGAGAAATCCAAGGTTCGATTCGGATCTCAGAGACGGATGAATAATAGAATGCACCATCAGTGTCTGTAACGTCGCCCGTATGTTTCTGAAGGGCATTTTTTTTGCCCAAAGTGGGCGGAGCTGACCGTCGCCATCTTGGATAACCGAAAATGTGCATCGAGGCGGATTAGCTTAGGAGACGTGACGTTAACAGACCGCTGACAAACGGATAGCAGTGACACCTGTCATTCAAGTGGCCACGCCCTTAATGCACAACTTTAATGCATAATATTATTTAAACGTATTAGTTATAAAAAAAATTCACCCTCCTCACAGTCGTCATGAAGGGCAAAATAAGATATACAAACCAAAACCACTTTTTGCACGAGGCTGTATTGTGTTTTTCTGCTGTAAAGTTGGGCATTTTAACATGGGGGTCTATGGGATTGACTCTCTTTTGCCGCCTGTCTGAATGAAGTGCAGCTGAAATCACTTCCGTGTTAGACCGGACGCCGGAAAGTTGCCGCTTGGTTGAAAGTCTCTTCACATCCTGAAAGCAATCATTAAATGAAGTGGCCAAAATGTATTTAAGTGGATATTATCGTCTGTGGAAGGCGTAGGACCATAAAGTGTTCGTCCAATCATTGCACTCGTTCCGAATGCAATCATAGGATGTCCTTCCTGCCTGTTAACATATGTATTGTATATGTATATGTATAACCACGAGTTTATGCGGCGTTCACGCCATAACTACCGTAATTTAGCAGAGATTTGGAAACCTGTGATGTTAAACTTTTGTGGACTCTCAGAAGGGAGGGTGGGATCTCATGCTTTCAAAGCTAACTTGCTAATGCTAACCGCTCCAAAATTTGCCTACTCTACTTTTAAACAAGCTCTTGCTATTTTCACAGGTAGTAAACAGTGTACACTTCACTGTATTTAGTAAGAGCTATCCATTCTGAGCATAGCCTGTGCTTGACTCGTTCCCTATTAATAGTTCGACATTAAATATGACTGATATGTATTAGGATCTGACTATTTAAAAAACTGTTGTAATCAGAGCAAGGTTGATATACAATTGTGTGTGTGCGCAAGTGTGTGTGCCTTTTTGTACTCTGCCTTTATGTTTGACTGTTTTGACACGAGAGGGCACTGGATAGAGTTGTGAATGTACTTCGCATAACCTGAGGACCTGTCTGTAAGTCGCACAGCTCGAGTCGCTACATACAGATTCAGAGTTGCTGTTGGACACAATCTCCTCTTAAATCGGGGAAAAACTTCATTCGTGAAGGTCAAAGGTCAACAAGGATATTCAGGTCCGCACGTCTGATATGTTACAAGAGCGGGTCACTTGTTCATGGCAAAGGTGCAATACTACTTCGGCGAAATATTTGAACGGCGCTCAGCATTTCTAAGCTTTTTTTTGCAAAGGCTGATGGGTAACAGGAAGTGATGAGGAGGACGCGGGAACGTCTGTCCTAATGAAGCAGCTTTCTTTAAATGCCAAAAGGCATGTACTTAATATTCCGCTCGTCCAAGAATCTCTGATACGCGAGACGTTCTAACTTTGTTAAATGAAAATGATGTATATCTTTATATCTGTTTATTTTGTTCCATTGTTTGTTTAGTTTTTTCTTTGCTTTGAAATGTTGTAAAGATTGTACATGTGTAAAGTAAGGTTTGATTTTGGGGTAAACATTTTACAAAAAAAAATACTTTATGAGTATCAACTGTAAACGTGGTTTAGTATTACAATTTTTTATAGAGGGCTTATGAATAAATATCACATTTAAAAAAAATCTTTGGACTTTCATTTGGTTTTACTTTTCTTGTTTAAAAAAAATTGGTGAGCAATAACTTGAAGTAATGGTGAAGTAATCTCAACAATGGTGACATGCTTCATGGTGCAATGCATACTGGGTGCATCATACGAAACTTATCCATGGCTCCCAGAATGCATTGCAGCATGAAGCATGTCACCATTGTTGAGATTCATATGCTGATTCTTGATGTCTGTGTGTGAGTAAAAATTACAGTACAAATTGCGTAAATGGTGTTTTAAAAATCGTGATCCGGCTCAAAAAGGTCTCGCTCTCTGTGTGACCCTGCTGCTGCTCCAGGTGTGTGTGTGTGTGTGGAGCGGCTCAATGAGGTGCTATAAGAAAAGAACAGGACCAGCTTCCCTTATACACTAACTCAGCTTTAATGAGGGTTTAATGAACTCGTGTGCTGGAGGACTTGAGCATGTTACTTTTACAGTGTGTGAGGACCCTGATCCAGTTAGTCGAATCCTCATCTCTGCTGTTGATTGCTCTAGTCTTGCTTTGTAACACAGATCTGGTGTCAGCAAAAAAAAATATTAAATTTTGTTTGAGCAGAAACGTGCCCCGTCCCGCCCGCTCGTGCTGAGATGGATTGGAGACGGTGCGTGTGTGTCATGTTTATGCCTCCTGTATTTGCACAGTACTCTGCCAGTGTTTACTCAGGCCTGCAGGACTGTAAACAGCTCTGACACACACTCTCCCCTATAGCTCCTCTTCTCAGGTGTGTTTAACTGCTATGATTCATATTCAAACTTGTATATAAATCACTCTTCATCTGTTCTGTCATGCTATTAGCAGCATATTAGCACAATGTATGCAGTTTTCATACTTTTTCTGTTTGTGTGAGTAGCCTATTTTGCTCATTGTGTGGTTTGAGTCAGCAGTAGAGTAACCCGAGAGAGGGTCAGAAGGCCTCTGAGACGGAGCACCAGACATTAATCTCCTCCACACAACATCCTCCTAAACACACTGTGTCCGTGTGCGTCGTCACTGGAAGCCAGCGAGTGTGTTCACGCCGCAAGAGTTGAGGTTTTGTGGTGACAACAAGAGAGATGGTGCTGTCAGCAATGCAGTAAAAATAAACCCAGTTTAACTTCATGCAGACGAACGGACGATGGAGCTCATGTGATCCGGCTCCTGTTATAGCAGACGCTTGTCAGTGTGATTTTAGCTTAATTTTAGAGAAATCTTGTTTATTTGCCAAATCCCTGTGAACAACTACCCATAATAATGAAGACCGGTCTACCAATCAAAGCATTACACCTACACTGAAATATTAGCTATATTTCAATCATGTCAACTCTTGGAATAGTTTTAGCATGTTATTGAATATGGCAATGGATATATTTGGTCTTGGCGGACTAGAGCCGTTAAGCTGCTACTGCTAATAGATGCAGTATTATGTGATCAAGCAAGGTACACTAACCCGAATAAGCTGGCAAAACTTTTTTTTTTTTTGAGGCAATATTTTTTTACATAAAGGTTTTAAAGTTAAGATATTCAAAGTTTCAGTAAGAAAAGAAATGGCAGATTTTTATTTTGTACTCTTGCATTATAATTGCTCATAATTTGAAATATTTGAGTGAGCGAATTAATACATCAACCTTAAACTTACAGCGGTGTGAATAAGTTTGGACACCCATGCTAAAGTTGCCTAAAAAGAGGAATAAAAAATCATCTTTTGGATATTGATCTTAATGCCTTAATTAGAAAAATGAGGAAAACTCCAACCACACCTAGAGATTGGCATGGTTTTACTTCAGTTAGCCTAATAGCTGGTTTGATTTGCATTGAAAGATGATCTTATGGAAAGTACCCCATGCCAATCTCTAGGTGTGGTGGAAGGTGTGTGATGATGTGGGGATATTTTAATCCCAAAGGCCAAGGGAACTTTATCAGGATGCATATTATCCTGGATCCATGAAATAACTGGCTTTTAAAAATAAAAATCTGCCTGACTCTATGGGAATTTAACATAGGGGTGCCCTGACTTATGCACCCTGTATTTGAAGGAAAAATATTTATTTATTTATGATACATTATTCATTCACAAAGAAAATGTGTGTCCTTAAAGGTTGGAGTTTTCCTCATTTTTCTAATTAAGGCATTAAGATCAATATCCAAAAGATGATTTTTTTATTCCTCTTTTTAGGCAACTTTAGCATGGGTGCCAAAACTTATTCATACCACTGTATGTAATCTCAATTTAAATATTTTTAGAAATGGAAACTTTGAAAGCTTTAACTAGCCAATTCAATAAATGCAAACTTGATAATTGATAACAAAACTCTTTGATAGTATTAGCATAGCGTAGCATAGCATATCAATTGCTTAAAGGACAACTCCGGCGCAAAATGAACCTTTGGTCTAATTACACATTGTTACCTAGTCAACCGTTATCTGAGATTTGTTTTCATGATTGCCGAATGTAAATAGTTTTATCTCTAAAAACAGTTTAGCCTATAACGCTAGTATAATGCTAGTATATAGGGCATAGAGTAATGACAAATAAAAATCGCTTGTTATTACCACTAACAAGGCTCAAAATAGCCCCACACTAACACGACAGCATAACAAGGGTCCCTACATTCAAACCGAAGCATTCAGAAGTCTGTCAGTGTCCATACAGTTTAATAAGAAGATATTTTATACACACAGTCAACTTCGCGAATACAGGAAGAAGCCATCTTGGAAAAATAGTCTCTACCAGTCGATCTACGAATGCCGATCCAAGTGCGCTGGTGAGATGTGAATAAGGTGATAAGGTGAGCGCTACGTGTACATATTAAAGAGAAGTAAACGGTTTGTGTTTGTGTTTCTTCTGGAAACAACGAACCATATGATATTCTGCACAGTTCAGCGCACTTGGATCGGCGTTCGTAGATCGACTGGTCGAGACTATTTTTCAAAGATGGCTTCTTCCTGTATTCGCGAAGTTGACTGTGTGTATAAAATATCTTCTTATTAAACTGTATGGACACTGACAAAGTTCTCAATGCTTCGGTTTGAATGTAGGGACCCTTATTATGCTGTCGTGTTAGTGTGGGGCTATTTTGAGCCTTGTTAGTGGTAATAACAAGCGATTTTTATTTGTCATTACTCTATGCCCTATATACTAGCATTATACTAGCGTTATAGGCTAAACTGTTTTTAGAGATAAAACTATTTACATTCGGCAATCATGAAAACAAATCTCAGATAACGGTTGACTAGGTAGCAATGTGTAATTAGACCAAAGGTTCATTTTGCGCCGGAGTTCTCCTTTAATGAGTTTAACATTTTAGAACATTTAATGTTTATATATTCTCAAACCAATCTCATGCTCCACTCATCACTATGATGGAAACCCTGAAGAAGAAAAAAAAGCACTACAGAAACTCTTCTAAACTAGCATAACAAAACATTACCCACAACTATAAATATCCCACTTAATATTAATCTTGCACGAAAAACATTACGTAACACTTAATTGTAACATTTGCTCTCCCTTTCAGGTGTCATGACAAAGCGTTCTGGGAAACAGAAATCCCAGCCCAGTTTCACTAAAACATTTAAGTTTGTCTAAATTAAAAGAAACAAGATCATAAAACTCAAAACAATGAAACAATTCAGATGACTTAAAATGTCTATGTTTTGTGAACTCAAATGAAAAATCTATATACTCATAAGTTAATTTGATTGCACTAACTTGTTTAATTTAAGTTCACCCCACTCAAACCTAATTTGAGATAATTAATTTGATCATTAGGGTTTTACGTACGTAAATCCCGTAGCAGATCTATGCAGGCGGAGCTGGGGAGGTGGAGGGGTTCAGGGGAACTGTAATAGCCTGACTGTTTAAATGTTGAGCAAGCAATCTCATTGGCTGCAGGATCAGCAGGGGCCAATCAGCTTGTGCCATGCAGTGATGATGTCACTGCTTGCAGAGTCCATGTTAAGGACCGATTAGCCAGCGCCCTCTAGAGATTCATAACTGAACTCTCTCTCCAATAACCGATATATACTTAGTTATAATTAGTGCTGTCATTTAAACGCGCTATTAACAGCGTTAACGCAAACCCATTTTAACTGCGTCAATTTTTTTATTGCGAGATTAACGTTCTTTTTGGCCTAGCAAACATTGTAGTTTTTAACAACTAGTAATGTTAGAAAAACTACAACACAACTAGGCTGAGTCCTAGTTTACCTTCCATATGCACTTTGTAATTTTGATTTGCTCCAAGTGTGAATGTTCGTGTAAAATTGAACACAGTATATGTCAATTTTGTTTTCAATATAAAAACATTTGCACAAAGCTAGACAATCCACTTGTCCATGTTGGTAAGAGCATTAAAATGAGAAAAAAGAATGTGAGAAAAAGAAATCAAGGGACTTTTAGAATAGTTAAAAATGTCTGATTAATCGCGAGTTAACTATGACATTAATGCGATTCATCGCGATTAGATATTTTAATCGTTTGACAGCACTAGCTATAATGCTAAAAGAAAATTCTGAAATTAATGGAAAATTACTTTTACAACCAAGCAGCTTAAAAGTCTTTGGAAAAGTCGCTGTAGAACTGTAATGACTTCAGAACTAAAAAAAAAAAAATAATAACAACAAAAAAAGTCATGTTTTGGTGAACTACACCCACGTTTAATGTGATATATCTGCATGGTACGTGTAGTCTAAAAAAAGCCCAGCATTGTTTGATCATTTAACACATTCCCTCTTATTAGTGGTGACTGATGATGTCACGGTCGTCATGGTAACAGCAGCTAAATGTCGCCACACAAGGGCCTTTCAACGTGCGCACAGAGGCCTAATCACATCTGAGGAGTTCTGGAATCCATCCAAGCTATTATTCCCTCCATCCCTATGAATTCCATATCTGCGGGATCAGTGCGAGCGATTGTGCCACGCAGCTCAGATACACCCACCACATCTGCTCAACGAGAGCACTCAGATCTGCTCAATAGCTCATTGTGAGATGCTTCGCCAACCCGTCTGCTTGTTCCTCCTCCCCACAGTCCCGAGATCTCTCTCTCCTGGGGTTTCATGTTGGTTTTTGTAGTCCTGTTCTCCCTCTTGCCAGTATTCATTCTCTCCAGAGAGCCCAGGTCAGAAATGGCACTGAAAGTGGCACAAATGACCAAGACATATAAACATTTTTTATAAAACATTGGAAAGAAAATTCCTCAGAATTCCTCATAGTCCTATCCATCGGATACAGCACTACAGCGATAGAGACCCGAGCGGTCACAAGGAGGATCAAACCAGGCATCCGGTTAAAGGGCGTTACAAAGGAAGTTTAATACTTTAAAGGCGAGGAAGTGCAAAAGGTCCATTCAACAGTAAATAAGAGCAAAAATGAAACCAAAGGTTACAAAAACAGCCTAAAAACGAGCACCAGCGATCTGTTGGCAAATGAAGCGTCCCACTTGTCCCGCCTTTAGGTCATTGGAGCATACCATTTCTGTAAAAACTTGTGTCTCTATCTACTTACTCAAAACACGTATGGAAATGGAGGCGCCCTTATATGGGCAGTAGTGGGGTCTGGTTGTGCCCTAGTGGAAGCGTCCGATACTGCGCACACACAATATCTCACTGAAAGATCATTTTTTGAGATATCAACCTACAATTTGAAACACAACTTGTTCAGATTTTTGGCTTTTTGGATTTGGATTTGGATTTTTTTGCAGTTTTAGAGTCGCCCAGGTTTTGAAAATATATATTTTATAAAAAATATGATTTTTTTTTTTTTTATATTGTACATTTTCATAAACTCAAACTTGCCAACCCGATCTCACGACCAAGTCGTACGAATTCGACGAATGATTAAAAAGTGGCTAATTCGTAACAATTCATACGACCTCACTCGTACGAATTAATACGATTTTGCTAAACCGTACATATTTTACGAATTGGCCAATTCGTATGAATTCGTACGAATTACCTACCCCTTACCCCGCCCCTAAACCTAACCATCACGTGGGTTTAGACAAATCGTATGTATTAGTACGAGTAAGGTCCTACGGATTAGCCACTTTTTAATCATGCGTCGAATTCGTACGAATTGGTCGTGAGATAGTGTTGAACTTGCATAACTCTTTTTTTGTTTCTCTTTCTTAATTTTTTTCACTTCTTTCAAATCTGCCAAAATGTCTTCTTTAAAACGAGACCAATCTTACGTCTTTATTCCAAAGAATTCTTGAATTACAACCATTTAAATTCGAAATGTGCATTTTCATGTGTATTTAAAAATGTATGGGACACTTAAGGGGTTAAACCTCTTCAATCACATGATTCACATCCATCCTCAGGGTTCCCACACCTCGGTTAACTTCAAATTCAAGGACTTTCCAGGTCCAATAGCCTTAAATTCAAGCATGTGTGCGACGTTATTATGGGACACATTTCAAATGAGAGCAAGGTTACATCGTGTAACCTTATATTTGTTACAGGTTTGTGAACGTCATGGCAACGTACAACACAAACTCGCACGGGAAACATTTAATGTAGCGTGTAAATGCCCATAACTAATGTAAATCAACACACCATTGCTGTAAAAACTTGTGTCTCTATATATTTCAGATACTGTAGTCAAAACAAAGAGTTTAAAAACAGTCAATAAATACAACATAGAGGCAAAGAGGAAAACAAATTGTCATTTGCGCAACTGATATTTTCCTAAATTGGTTAAAATGAGCATTTCCCCACCACTTAGAAACTAAAATAAAACACACATGGACAATTATAACTGTTGTGAATCCTGTCTTGTGTGGACTTCCTGTTCTTTGTAGTTTTTCTTGTTTATTAGTCTTCCCATGTGTTTCTGATTAGCCACGCCCCTTGTTTCTTGTTTGCCTTTGTATTTAAGCCTTGTGTCTAGTTCAGTCTTCTTGATGTTGTAACGTTGGTCGTTCTGTTCCCGTTTCCGAGTCTTGTTTCTGACCCTATGTCTGATTTTGAGACGTTTTAGTTTAAATTAAAGTGTGCTGCACGTGGATCCTGCTTCCTCCAATGATTCAACCACATCTTTACATATAACATGCATGATAAAAAGAACAATAAGGACACACTTTTGAGGGATGGAGAAGCAACGCTGACTCTCCATCACGAGTACTGACTTTGGCCTGCACCTTTATGAGTAAAAGTAAAAGGGCCTAAATCCGAGCCCTGAGGAACACCGGCGAGTACAGAGCTAATGTAAGACCTGTTACTATAGAAATACACTGGGAATGGTTGGTAAAACAGGATTTAACCAGTTTAAAACTGTTCCTGACACACCGAAAACTCTTTTAAAGTGGGAAAGTATAAAACTATGATCAAGAAGGATGAGAATGAAAGTTGCTCCAGAATCAAAATATACGTATAGCATTCTGTGATTCAATTACAAAAGCCAGTAAGAACAACCTCTTACTCGTGGAAATACCTGTAGTTGAAGAAACTTCTTTTTTGATGATAAAAGAAAACGAAAAAACTCCAGGCTGCAAATATTGTCTCTTAATGAAAAAGTTTTTGGACACATATCGCTCTCCTCTGGCCTGCACCTTTATGGGTTTATTTAGTATACGCTAGCTGTCAAATAACGGGAAACACTCCCAACAAGTCCAAAACTCGAAACAACAATTATGTCAAGAGTTTCTGTGGTAGTACAACTCTATACAAACAAAAGGGACTGTAATTATTTTAATTCTAACATGTATTATGTATCAACACCTGCATTTGACAAAGTGTTTGGCATAAACGAACTGTGCCAAATGCAGACAATTTTAGATAAAGCCCATCCTGTTGCATTGATAAATCAGTCTTTCTACTCAAGAGACTACAAAATGAACTGTATTTTGCTGAAGGTTTCTCGCTTTCAGTTTCGGTGGACAATGCAACAAATAATCTGTAAATATAGTAATAATAAACATTATTTTATAGAGCACCTCTAAAAGCAGCTTCTCAAAGCGCTGTACACACAAAAAAGTACAAAAGTACACCAAAACAGACAGAGTCAGTGAACCAGCTTTGAGGATTTGCATAACTTCGGTTTTACCTCTATTCAGGCAGGGGAAGTGATTATTCATCCATGTTTTTATCTCAGAAATGCAGCAAGAAAGAAAACTAACATCAAGATTTGCAGCAGATTTTAAGAGTAAATATATTTGGATATCGTTAGCATAAACGTGATACCGGAGGATACCCAAGTGGTGATAAATATTGAAAAGTAAAAGGGCCTAAAACCGAGCCCTGAGGAACACCAGTGAGTACAGAGCCAATGTCAGACCTGTTACTATAGAAATACACTGGGAATGGTCAGTAAAACAGGATTTAACGAGTTTACAACTGTTCCTGACACACCAAAAACTCTTTTAAGGTGGGAAAGTATAAAACTATGATCAAGAAGGATGAGAATGAAAGTTGCTCCAGAATCAAAATATACGTATAGCATTCTGTGATTCAATTACAAAAGCCACTAAGAACAACCTCTTACTCGTGGAAATGCGAAACGACCAAACGACCAACGAAAAAACTCCAGGCTGCAAATATTGGCTCTTAATGAAAAAGTTTCTGGACACATATCGCTTTCCTCTGTCTGTGATGAATGATCTGTCACTATCGTATTATCTCTCTTATTCGTCGTAGATTAGTGAGGTGGCCTACCCTGTCTCACGACCAATTCGTACGAATTCGTACGAGTGATTAAAAAGTAGCTAATTCGTACGACCTCATTCGTACGATTTGTCTAAACCCACGTGATGGGTAGGTTTAGGGGCGGGGTCAGGGGTAGGTCATTCGTAGGAATTCATACGAATTGGCCAATTCGTAAAATATGTACCATTTAGTAAAATCGTACTAATTTGTACGAGTGAGGTCGTATGGATTGTTACGAATTAGCCACCTCGTAAAATTCGTACGAATTCCCGTGAGATCGGGTTGGGTAGCAGATGGGGCTATTGCCAAACACACACACACACACACACAGATGGCTCATTCTGGGCTCTAATGAGTGAGAGAGCTGGTGAAGACACACACACACACACACACCGTGCAGCAGCAGCAGCTTCACCCTCACACACGCTGCTCAGAACTCAAAACTGCTGCTCAGTGTGAAGTGCAGTAACACAGGGTCTCGAGTAAAAAAACCTCCAGCGCCGCCTGCCAAAATCACCAAACGCGTCCAACCGTTTGTCTTCTGCAGGTCCAGAGGAACACACTCGACCTGTTGATGATGCATCCATATTGCAGACTAGCTTTGACCAATTAAGATTCAAAGATTTTGTTTGTTTTAATTATTTTTTAGTAATAAAATGTAGAGGAGGGGCTACAACCCAGACTGCAACACAGTTTCGGCCCAGATCCGGACCGTGTGAAATCCACGTGTACCAGATATGTGCTGACACTATGTTGCTGTGTGGGAAATTAAAATGATTTGGAGAACAACCTTGTAGTTTTGATACAAACTTGTAACATCTGAGTATATAGTCAGAAAAACCCACTTGTTTTAAATGGCAGTGTTGTAGTCGAGACCACCTCACTCGAGTACGAGTCGAGACCGAGACCAGAGAGAGTCGAGTCCAAGTCGAGTCCGAGTCGAGACCGAGACCAGAGAGAGTCGAGTCCGAGTCAAGATCGAGTCCATAGAGAGTCGAGTCCAAGTCGAGTCCGAGACCAGAGACGGTCGAGTCTGAGTCGAGACCGAGACCAGAGAGAGTCGAGTCCGAGTCAAGATCGAGTCCATAGAGAGTCGAGTCCAAGTCGAGTCCGAGTCAAGACCGAGACCAGAGAGAGTCGAGTCCGAGTCAAGACCGAGTCCATAGAGAGTCGAGTCCAAGTCGAGTCCGAGACCAGAGACAGTCGAGACCGAGACCAGAGAGAGTCGAGTCCGAGTCAAGACCGAGTCCATAGAGAGTCGAGTCCAAGTCGAGTCCGAGTCGAGACCGAGACCAGAGAGAGTCGAGTCCGAGTCAAGATCGAGTCCATAGAGAGTCGAGTCCAAGTCGAGTCCAAATCAAGACCGAGACCAGAGAGAGTCGAGTCCGAGTCAAGACCGAGTCCATAGAGAGTCGAGTCCAAGTCGAGTCCGAGACCAGAGACGGTCGAGTCCGAGTCGAGACCGAGACCAGAGAGAGTCGAGTCCGAGTCAAGACCGAGTCCATAGAGAGTCGAGTCCAAGTCGAGTCCGAGTCAAGACCGAGACCAGAGAGAGTCGAGTCCGAGTCAAGATCGAGTCCATAGAGAGTCGAGTCCAAGTCGAGTCCGAGACCAGAGACGAGTCGAGTCCGAGTCGAGACCGAGACCAGAGAGAGTCGAGTCCGAGTCAAGACCGAGTCCATAGAGAGTCGAGTCCGAGTCAAGACCGAGACCAGAGAGAGTCGAGTCCGAGTCAAGACCGAGTCCATAGAGAGTCGAGTCCAAGTCGAGTCCGAGTCGAGACCGAGACCAGAGAGAGTCGAGTCCGAGTCAAGACCGAGTCCATAGAGAGTCGAGTCCAAGTCGAGTCCGAGTCGAGACCGAGACCAGAGAGAGTCGAGTCCGAGTCAAGATCGAGTCCATAGAGAGTCGAGTCCAAGTCGAGTCCGAGTCCATAGAGAGTCGAGTCCAAGTCGAGTCCGAGTCGAGACCGAGACCAGAGAGAGTCGAGTCCGAGTCAAGATCGAGTCCATAGAGAGTCGAGTCCAAGTCGAGTCCGAGACCAGAGACGGTCGAGTCCGAGTCGAGACCGAGACCAGTGAGGGTTGATTACCTAATTTACTTTTATTTACTTAGAGAAATCCTTTTTTTTTTTTTACTGAATTTACTTAGAGTTTAAAAAATATGATCAGTTTAGGGTAAAAAGGCCACATAGTAGGTGGTGTTAAAAGTAATTTTATTACAATTTGTTGCGCACTAGAAAATCACCAATCACTGGGCATGTCAATCAATTTAAAGAAATATTTTATTAATAATCATGAAAAATATTTTGAATTGAACTCGAGTGGACTCGGGAATAAGTCCGAGTCCTAAAAAAAAAAAATGTTCGAGTACGAGTCAATTCCGAGTCCAAATGGACACGAGTCCATGACAAGACCAAGACCATTAAAATATGGTCTCGAGACCGAGTCCGAGACGAGTCCGAGTCTCAAGTACTACAACACTGTTAAATGGATCAGTTTATTGAACCTTTAGACAAAGAAGTTTGCATATGTGTTTTATTGTCGAGTATCATATTTGATTCACCAGGCTTTAATGGCTCATTTAGTATGATAAATGAGAATAAAGAGGAAAGAAACGTCAATTTTTTTATTCAGAGGCACGAACTGAGCAAAATATTGTGTTTTCATGTTTTATCAGGACTTTCAATAGACATTTTAGACAGATTTTTTTTAAAAATCTTCCATTACACTAACCCAACACCTAAACCCACCCACCACACACACACACACGTTTGAGTGGGTGATTAGAGCAGCTGAGGTCTCCTCTCTGATTTACTGTGTTCTTCTGAAGGACTTAATGACTACAGTGGCTGACAGCTCTTAACCCTTTGAGACTCTGAGGATAATGTAATGTGATACACCCTCCCCAGCTCTCACACACACACACACACATGTTAAACTGAGGCCTGACTCGCACCACCTGTACGCAGTCGGGCCGTTGAAGGTCCTCTCACATCTCTCGTCCGCACACTGCCCCCCTCTGACTGCACACCACGCCATTAAAGGAACAACTCGGCAACAATGGACATCTGTAATGCACACACACACACAGTAATGTTCACACATCCTCATGTCGTTCCAATCCTGTATGAATTTCTTTCTTCTGCACACTGTAAAAAATATTGATGGTTTAACTTAAAAAAGTAAGTAACCTGGTTGCCTTAAAATTTTAAGTTGATTGAACTGGAAAAAGTGAGTTAATACAATGAAGGAGATTAATTTAACCATCAGAAACTCAAATTTATATGTTATCTGAACTAAATAAATTATTTAAGTTGATTTGACAAAAGAAAAAATGTTGTGATTACTACACTGTAAAAAAAATATTGATGGTTTAACTTAAAAAAGTAAGTAACCTGGTTGCCTTAAAATTTTAAGTTGATTGAACTCGAAAAAGTGAGTTAATACAATGAAGTAGATTAATTTAACCATCAGAAACTCAAAATAATAAGTTATCTCAACTAAATAAATTATTATAAAGTTGATTTGACAAAAGAAAATCTGCACTATTTTTTACAGTGCAGAACTAAAAAAAAGTAAATTATGGTTTAAACCATTTTTAATAAACCAATTCATTTCACAATAAAACAGTAATACTGTGACACATTATAAATAACGGTTTTCTATATGAATGTTAAAATGTAATTTATTCCTGTGATCAGGAATTGTCCTCATCATTACTCCAGTCTTCAGTGTCACATGATCCTTCAGAAATCACTCTAATATGATGATTTGATGCTGATGTCCCTTATGATCAATTTAAGGCATTGTTGAATAATCGTACAGACGACACCAATATATATATTAGTGCTGGGCAATGATTAATCACAATTAATGGAATCCAAAATAAAGTTTGTGTTTACATATTATATGGACCACAAAACCAGAAATTTTTGCATCTGAATGCTGAATAAATGCTTTCCATTGATGTATGGTTTGTTATGATAGGACAATATTTGAATATATGTTATATACAACTATTTGAAAATCTGGGATTTGAATCATTGAGGCCATTCACTCACAAAAACAAATGTTTTATATATTTACGGTAGAAAACACACTGTACACGAAGCTCTTTTATCGCAATGACGATTGCTATGAAATTTCAAAGATAAGAAAATTATTTCAAATGTTTATTTTATTAATCTTTTAGCTGTCACTTTTGAGAATGGGGGTTAAAATGCACTGTAATTTAAGAATGCTTTGGAATATATACCCAAGTTTGGTCTTGTTTTAAAGAAAACACTCAGCAGAATATTGCTGAAGTGAAAACACTTCAAAAAATGAAAGTATGAAAAAGTTAGGAAAGTTTAAATTTACAGTAAATCAAATATACTGTACTATATATTTTTTATTTTATACAAAATATATGAAGAGTTCAGATGCAAAAGCCTCTAAATGCCATTTGAAATTTTCTTCTTTAATGATGATTTTTATCAAAATTGTATATTTAAGTTCAGTAATTTCACTTAAATAACAATTAATAGGTAATTATCATTGCCATTTAAGTGAAATTACTGAACTTAAATATACAAGTTTGATAAAAATCATCATTAAAGAAGAAAATTTCAAATGGCATTTAGAGGCTTTTGCATCTGAACTCTTCATATATTTTATAAAATATTTTTTACTCTAAAATTTCTATAAAATCAAAGCCATAAATCTTATCAAGTTATGTTCCAAATTTGAAGTTGATATCACAAAAATTGAAGTTCCCATGAGATTTTGTTTAGGCGTGGGCTTAGTACCAAAAATAGCCACCGGTTGCCATTGAATTCCGTTGAATTTCAACTATTTGAAAATATGGGATTTGAATCATTGAGGCCATTTACTCACAAAAACAAATGTTTTATATATTTACGGTAGAAAACACACTGTACACGAAGCTCTTTTATTGCAATGACGATTGCTATGAAATTTCAAAGATAAGAAAATGATTTCAAATGTTTATTTTATTAAAATCCATTGCAAATGGACACAGCTGAATGGGAAGCTCTTGTCGCCGCTCCAGAAGCTCAATGTAAAGCAAATGTGATGTCTTGCTGAGCAGAGCATGTTACTCTTTCTCAGGGGTCAGAGGTCACTCTTTCTGTTGGCACCTTCACGACGCTCATATCCTCTCGCTGTCTCTGTCCTTCATTCTCTCAAACTCTCGCCCTCCCTGCACAGCTGCACAAACACTCAGCTCAGGGATTAGGTGTGCCCTTGTTAACCTTTGACCTTTCTTTGGTCATTTCTAATCTCAGCTCACAGATGCCCAGCTACACAATGTTGGTGTGAAATGGAAAACTGCAACCATTAGCCGAATGAATCTTTAACACACTGGTTCTCAACTGGTTTTCTGGATGTACGTTGGACTCGACACACACGGTTTATCATTTAAAAGTAAAAGTCCTTAACGTTGAACGTTGATTTTCGATGGCAACTGGTGGCAGCCGTCACAGTCAGATTTTGACTTGAACTGAACCAAAACCAACTTGAATGCAATCAGAGACCGCTGGAATCATCTGTTAAATGGCTGTTATTGGAAAGATGATGGATCCCTGGAGCTCATGAATTAGAATTACACTGGCTGTGGGAGAATGAAGCATATTCTGGTTGAGACACACGCCAAACCATTGTGCCCAGCTGCCAGAAGGAAAGCCTGCCAAACACGTTCGTAAACTCCAAGAGACAGACAGCCCTAAAGAGAGACATGAGAGCCGAATCATGGCCACAATTGTGCAACGCAATTGACAAAACGCTTTGCTAACGTTTCTGTCCATCTCTAAATTAACGGAGCCATAAATTATCATGGGTGTAAATTTGATACATGAATTAAAAAGTAATCAGTATTTAAAGGAATCACTCAAGTATAAAAAAAATCTGTCATTATGTATACTTACCCTTACGGAATGAAAAGATATTGGTAACACTTTAGAATACGGTTCCTTCGTTAATGAATAACTACACAAGAACTAATGAGTAACACAACATTAACAATCTAGTAACTATTATTAACTAACAAGAAACTCTGATTTAACGAACTAGTAAGTAATAGCGCACAGACGAAAGTGGTAGTTCACTATTAAGTAATCAATAACTACTATTTTTTTAATACTTCCCAGAGAAGTACTGAAAAAGTTTATTAACAATAGTAACTACTATTAACTAAAATAAACTCTTATTAACGAATTAGTAAGTAATAGCTCACAGATGAAAGTGTTACTAGATACTTCTGTGGGAATTACTAATTATTTGGATTCGTATTATAAAGTGAAGATCATTGGAACTAACTAGTAATTACTCAAGTGTTACTAAAGACATTTTCTAAAAGTTACTAAAGTTCACCAAAAAATCTCAAACATTTGCACAAATCTTGACTAGATCATGTAGTAACACTTGAGTAATTACTAGAACTACCACTTTCGTCTGTGCGCTATTACTTACTAGTTCGTTAATCGGAGTTTCTTGTTAGTTAATGATAGTTACTAGATTGTTAATATTGTGTTACTCATTAGTTCTTGTGTAGTTATTCATTAACGAAGGAACCGTATTTGTATTAAGTGTTACCAAGATATTTCCATATATTTACGATCAATATATTAAATAGCTTAAATATATTGTAAAAAAAAATGTAAGGATAATAATAACAGGTGGTTGAATTATTAGAAAAATAATGCACACAAACCTCGGGTACACACAAAATAACAATTCGTGCCTCAGTCGTGCGAATTAGTACGATTTTGCTAAATCGTACATATTTTACGAATTGGCCAATTCGTATGAATTCATACGAATGACCTACCCCTTACCCCGCCCCTAAACCTACCCATCACGTGGGTTTAGACAAATCGTACAAATTCGTACGAATTAGACACTTTTTAATCATTCGTCGAATCCGTACGAATTGGTCGTGAGATAGCGTTGGATTTTTCCCATCCTCACTGACCTTGTCTTAAAACTGATCTTATGATGCAACGCCTCCTCGATTGGCTTGATGACGGTGCGACACTGGTGGCTGGTGTTGCCAGATTGGGTGTTTTTTCGCTACATATTAATGCCTGCTTGTGTGTGTTTTAGCCGGATTTTCGTCCAGCAGGGAAAGTAAATTTAACTTACTTTACCGAGAAATCTGGCACCCGATTGAACGAAGTTAAACTGAGAGAGCGTGCGTTCACAGACACCAGAATGAACGCGTTCACAGTAACGTTCATCAGGCAGTAATACAGTACGTTTAGTTCACGTTCGCCCAAAATAAAATGAACTATCGTTTAATGAACGAGTTCAGGCTCAACGTTGGTGATGCTGTGGCAGGAGAGCCAGCAATTTTCTGGCAATAATTTTTATGTGCAACATTAAGAATCAGCATATACGTAAATCTCAACAATGGTCACATGCTTCTGCAATGCATTCTGGGAGCCATTGGTGAGTTTTATTATATGATGCATAGCAGCATGAAGCATGTCACCAAAGTAACTAATGAGAGAATTTTAATTTTTGGGTGAACAAACCTTTTAAATAGATTAGGCTATTTGTTTAAAAGGGTCATATAAATGCTATTTTAAAAAGGTCATTATTTTGTTTATTGGGTGTAATAGAGTACGTTTAATAATAAACACAGTATTGTACATTACTGCAGCGCTTCTTTTCCCAGTCTGTCTGTAACGTGCTGATTTCTACGAAGCCCTACGAGTGCTCTGATTGGCCAGCTGACCCAGTTTGTTGTGATTGGCCCAACATTTCAAGCGTGTGTTGGAAATACAACACCCCTTACTTAAACAGTCAACAAATAATCAAACAAGCTAGGGCTGCCCATTAATTGTTGACTAAACAATAGTGAACATAAAGAGGCTTAGTCGGATCATTAACGGCTGGAGCTTTGGTTGGCATTATGTTAATATTTCACATTGTGATGTGGACCTTTGAGGAAATGATATCTCGTCTTGGATCGAGGTGATTTAGGTAGGCCTAAGTCTGAGACAGTGTTCTCTGTTAGATAGAATAAATCTATGAGCTTTGTAACTTTGCAGATCTTATTTATGCACAAACAGATACATTACACATTAAAGGGAATGGAAAATGTTGAAAATCATCATGTGACCACTTTAACACCTTACAGTGCACCAGTTATATACTTTATGGTGCTTTTGTGGTGTATTTTTTGGTCTCATCACAATATGGAAAAGTGTATTGTAAACATTCAACACATCTCAATCTGTGTTTACAGGACACAATAAGTACAATTCGGTATATCAAAGGGTAAATGATGGCAGAATATTATTTTTTGGGTGAAATATCCCTTTAAGACACGTCTATGCAACAGTATCAAACACAACACAAATAACCAGGATGTTTACTGGTGTGTAACACATTTTTAACATTTATCCTTCCCTATTCACCCCACTTTACTCGCGCACATTAATTTGACTTCATTGCACTTGTTCAGGAACACCGGCCATGCGTCTGTCGGCAATTTCCTTCGGGATGCCCGTCAGAGATGTGATCCCGGTCTGGCCATGGTGGATAAAACTGCCCACAGTGTGACTTGCCTGCCATATTTATCATCAAGTGTGTAAATCAATCGCTTTTTTACCACCTCAGTGTGTGGGAACGCAGTAAAAGTCATCACAGATCCGGTGCGGTCGACTGGAATTTATAGTGCCCCGTTGGATTGTGGGAAGGATCTTGGACACCCGACTCCAGCGGAGACCTTGAGAAGGGTGACGGGAAGAAAGTATCTTTTCACTCTTCCAGTGCCTCCCCTTCTCTTTCCTCCTTTTCTCCATCATGCAACTCACTCAACTTTGACATTTATTTGTCTCAAGTGTTGTTTTTTAGTGAAACTCTTTGTTATGTTTGTCATATTGTAAACTGCTTTGGAAGCATTGAACAATTTCGCCAGTCAACATGGACGAAAGCGCCGATAGCTGGCAAACCCCAAACAGTTTGTTTTATAGAAACAGGAAAAGGGAAACTGTAGGCGGCATTATTATATAGCTTTGAACAGGTGACATTTACACTGGCTTGTTCCAATGACTGCCAGGACTTTGTTTGCCAGAAGCGCCTATTAGAACAATTGAAGCGTGACACAGAACAGCCAGAGGTTAGCAGTGTGTGTGTGTGTGTGTGTGTGTGTGTGGATGCACAGCACACTCATACTGTACATGGATGTTTGCAGCTTTATGATGGTGGTGGCACACTAACACTATGCATCCTGAGTTACATTAGGGGTTCAGTCCAGTCTGAATGAAACACAGCGATCCACCTCAGTCACACACTGTGTCTCTCTGCGCTATAGATGTGTGTGTTAGTCTCTAGTGCATCTGTGAGCCAACTTGTTCTCACCCCAAGGCGTCACCTTTTGACCATGCTTCAATATTTGACGCTTTAGGCGCCCTTTAGCGTCAGCAGTGGTGGAGGAAGTACTGAATCTCAGCACTGAAGTAAAAGTACAAATAACCAGATAAATATTTACTTTAGTAAAAGTAGAAGTAACACAATGACAACCATACTTAAGTAAAAAGTAAAAAGTACCTGATTTTAAATGTACTTTAAGTATTAAAAAGTACTTGCATAACAATTGATTCTCTTAATGACTATTTTCTAATGATTAATAAAACATTTAATTCTAACTAATTCAACCTAATCCTTCTATAATGATGTTCAATAATGATGGAAAAAAAAATTGTTGTCACCATTTCTGAAAGAAGCTTGCAATTAGGCAATATAAACCATGCTTAACCTTATATATTAATAACTATGTTTGGCAGTAAACACGATTAATTTATGGTGTAATTCTGAACCTCTTGGCTTGCCATAATCCTAACCAAACGTATATTACACACGGTGTGTTTCCTATGCACGTAAAAACAAATTTTCGCGTATAAATTGCACGATAAACACACTACGTGCGAGACGCATTTAGTTGATGTATCTATGGCAACCAAACGTCACTGGTGAGACAAACATGCAACGAACGGACGGTCAGATTACGTTTTGGCAGGGGAAAAACTGATCAGAAAATGTAATGAAAATGTAACAGAAGTTGTAGAAATGTAGTTGAGTAGAAAGTATAATAATTGCTGCAAAATGTAACGAAGTAAAAGTAAAAAGTATGCACTATTTATTTTACTTAAGTAAAGTAAAGATACGTGAAAAATGTACTTAAGTAAAGTAACAAACTATTTGTACTTCGTTACATTCCACCACTGAGCGTCAGTTACATGACGCGATCCTACGCGATCATGTCCTAACTACACGCGACGCGATAAAATTCCAGCGACAGCAAGTGTGTCTGTCCACACTAGACGCGACGCGACTGTGAGATGCCACACATTCAGAACAGCGTATGGGCAGAGTCTCTCTAAGAAAGCGCACTGTTGGCCCGCACTCGCATTGGAAATGGGTGAGGAGGACATAATCAAATCAAGAAATAACATTATTAAAAATCTAAACATTAACAAAATATACTCATTGACTAATTTTGTTATGAAGTGCAGTTGTATGTTTGCATAGAATTTATTTTGAACGCTATTGTTACATGCTTTCAAAATCTGAGGTAAATTATCTGTTATCGCTCTACCCCAGACCTAAACCTAAACCTAACTGACGTTAAAGGTAAAGCGTCAGTTGTATGACGGCCCGGGATCGCCATCTACCGACGTTTAAGGGGGCCCTAAAAAGGCGGATATTGACGTATGGTCAAAAGACGTCCCAAGACGTCAGTTATATGACTTTTTGGGATGAGACTGTGTTGGACTCAAGGCTTGATTTGAAAAGCTACTCCTTATATGAGCTGATATCGGTGGAGGACTGGCTTGCTCGAAATCCCTAAAATACGTAAAGTGTTAACGTCGATAACGACATGGGAACTTGCGGAGTATCATTATTATAAAGCGCTGTTTTTTGTGAGCATCACACTGTAATAAAAAACATGATTAATGAGTTATGACAACACATTGCTTGAAGTCATCATTTTCAACTTATTTTAAGTTATACATTATTCAACCTATTATTTTAAAGGCCTTAAAGAAGTTCACTTTTTAAAAAAACTTTTGCTAATAATTTACTCACCCCCATGTCATCCAAGATGTCCATGTCTTTCTTTCTTCAGTTGAAAAAAAATTCTTCCCATTCTCACTTGTAATATGTATATTGTTATGAATAAAATAACACTTAATAACATACAATAAACATAAATGTAACAGTGTGTCTAAGTTTGATGTCTAGCAGAGGTAAGGTGTACACTGGCCCTTTAAATGAGGCTTGCTGTGAGTTTGGCAGCCTGATGGATGCAAGTGTGTGGTGCTAATGGACGGGAGCCTGAAAAATGGCCTTATCTGAAAGGTCCAGGACAGATCTAGATGAAGTGGCTGCGTTATACACATTTATCTGTGTCCTGGTCAGAGGGAGAACCTTAGAGAACCCACTTGATCAAATCTCTTCAGTCTCCCTCACACACTCAGTGTCTGTCTCTGTTTATAGAAATGTGTGTGAGCATGTCTATGGCTTCTAATAGGGTGTCTACACTCACCTAAAGGATTATTAGGAGCATGTTAACGTTCTCATTAATGCAATTATCTAATCAACCAATCACATGGCAGTTGCTTCAATGCATTTAGGGGTGTGGTCCTGGTCGAGACAATCTCCTGAACTCCAAACTGAATGTCAGAATGGGAAAGAAAGGTGATTTAAGCTATTTTGAGCGTGGCATGGTTGTTGGTGTCTGAGTGTTTCACAATCTGCTCAGTTACTGGGATTTTCACGCACAACCATTTCTAGGGTTTACAAAGAATGGTGTGAAAAGGGAAAAACATCCAGTATGCGGCAGTCCTGTGGGCCAAAATGCCTTGTTGATGCTAGAGGTCAGAGGAGAATGGGCCGACTGATTCAAGCTGATAGAAGAGCAACTTTGACTGAAATAACCACTCGTTACAACCGAGGTATGCAGCAAAGCATTTGTGAAGCCACAACACACACAACCTTGAGGCGGATGGGCTACAACAGCAGAAGACCCCACCGGGTACCACTCATCTCCACTACAAATAGGAAAAAGAGGCGACAATTTGCAAGAGCTCACCAAAATTGGACAGTTGAAGACTGGAAAAATGTTGCCTGGTCTGATGAGTCTCGATTTCTGTTGAGACATTCAGATGGTAGAGTCAGAATTTGGCGTAAACAGAATGAGAACATGATCCATCATGCCTTGTTACCACTGTGCAGGCTGGTGGTGGTGGTGTAATGGTGTGGGGGATGTTTTCTTGGCATACTTTAGGCCCCTTAGTGCCAATTGGGCATCGTTTAAATGCCACAGCCGACCTGAGCATTTTTTCTGACCATGTCCATCCCTTTATGGTCACCATGTCCCCATCCTCTGATGGCTACTTCCAACAGGATAATGCACCATGTCACAAAGCTCGAATCGTTTCAAATTGGTTTCTTGAACATGACAATGAGTTGACTGTACTAAAATGGCCCACAGTCACCAGATCTCAACCCAATAGAGCATCTTTGGGATGTGGTGGAACGGGAGCTTCGTGCCCTGGATGTGCATCCCACAAATCTCCATCAACTGCAAGATGCTATCATATCAATATGGGCCAAGATTTCTAAAGAATGCTTTCAGCACCTTGTTGAATCAATGCCACGTAGAATTAAGGCAGTTCTGAAGGCGAAAGGGGGTCAAACACAGTATTAGTATGGTGTTCCTAATAATCCTTTAGGTCAGTGTATAAGGAAACACCAGAATTAGACCAAACTGCACATTCTGTTGAGATTCTGATATATCATCAATTATTAATTTGCATAATAATGCCATTCAGAATTCCTATATCTGAACTGTGTATCAATGCTCACAGTCTAAACATCAGTCAGACGTCTAATGAGAAAGTATGTCTGCTAAAGTGTGTTGCAAATGATAAAACACTATTAACTGTTATAAATAAACTAAATTATTGATGGCTTCTAAAGATCAATCATACCTTTAAGAAAGAGCAGATTTTAAGGAAAAGCGTGAACATATGTTGGCCTATCAATCATACTGTATAAAATGTATTCCTCACATGTTTGTTGTGACTTTTAGCAGCCGAGTAAACAAATAAAAGTGTCATTTGATGTAATTTAATCTTCCAGAGACATTTACTAGCATTGCTACAGAAAGGGCCTGTAACACCGCAGTAACTCAAAGCAAGTGTCCCGTCACAGGAGGCTGTTTGTGTGACTGTTGATTAAGAGTCGTTCATAAAGAGGTCATAAATGAATAAGAGAGGACGACGTCCTGTTTCCTTGATGTAATCAAAAACCGAACAGAAGAATCATTGTTTTGGGTGGACGGTTTCATTTTGCACTGAACCATGTGATCCTTCTCAAATGCTTTAAAAAATTAGTTATAAGACTTCTTGTTCTAAATCTCCCATCATCAATATTAAATCAGGCTGGAAGGTTATTTTTATTTTTATTTTTTAAAATTACAATTTTAGTGTATTTGTATTGCGTATTTCTTCTCAATTATCAAGTGCATTGCTGGATGAGAGGAAATGATGACAGAATAATCCTGATGTTGAAGGTTGCACAGGCTGCACTGCCCCCTATCTGATCATTAAAAATACCAAAATACTCAAAAATACCACAACACTGCCATCTACTGGGTATTTATAGTTAAGTCACTATCCGGTGATGTGGGTTAGGGTTAAGTTATAGTATCTATAGCAGAATGCACATAAAAGCAATATAAATCTATGCAATATCCCAATGTAGATAGTAAACTTGTGTGTGTAGCCTATATGTCATACAGTTTAATTTTCTTTCATGTTATTTTTCACACACACAAAAAAAAAAATCTAAAAAGTAAACACTAAAAAACGAAACAAAAAACCGCCCTGCATTGTTGAAATAGTGCAGCCTAGAGAAAAACAAAAAAAGTGCCATTATAACCATAACATTTGACTTTACGAGAATTCAAACTTAATTTGCTGTGTCGGAGGACAGACACATTTAAGCCCAATCCACACCCAGAGCAATAACTATAAAGATAACTATATTAGCGTCAACACCAGCAGACGATAATGTTGCTTATTATAAACTGCCAGTTTGTCGTCTGCCACTTTAAATGCTTGAGCTCTTTAAAGCAGGATTGATGATTGTGATTCCAGCGATATCGTTCCTCTCTGTCATTATCATTGTGTAGACTGTGCTATTCGATTCAAAAGTGCATTCCACTGAATCATTCATGGGATACATCGTTTTTAAATCGGGAGAACAAACCACGAATGCGCCGTATAGGCTTGTTTGGAAAAAGGTGGATAGAGGGTACATTTCAGACATGTCACTCTCTACTACCACTTTATTTATAATAGCCACTTTAATAATAATCAAGGTCGTAATCAAATTAATAATACCACTTTATTATATAAAAACAGGGTTCTCAAGTTTGAGCAAAAGCTTGGCGTGAGATCACATAATGAAGCCCCGCCTCACCCATCCCCACCCCAAATTTTACCCATTGTTCATAATTAACCGGAACAAATTAAAATTATAACAATTAGTAAATCTGATAAATGACAGAGCAATTCATCACATCAAATATACTCTTTAATGCAGTATTACAAATATAGCTAACCAAAAATATAACAAATTGCTCCAAACAAATCTTTAAAAATTGCATTTTGATTTTTGAATGCGTCTTCTATCTAGACGAATGATTTATTGTGTGGTGGGACATTGAGAACAAATGGACAGATTAGAGTGCACTAATCTGGCAACCTTTTTAGGGGGCTTACCCTTTGGTGCCCAAAATGACAAAATATCTTTCTGCTTTTTTCCTGACATCTTTGAAAAATACAAATGCAACATTATGACAATGATTAAATATTACCCAGAGCAATCTGCTGTAATACATCCTTAATGTAACTAGAAAGACTATTAATATTACAGTATAATATAATTTAAAATAAAATCAGTAAATCTTCATTCCTTTCCATACCCACTAACATTTCTCTTAGTTTCAGATAACGTAAGATAGCCAAACTGAGCCTGGTTGCAAAGTAGTTGTAGAGTTTTTGACTGCATCAATAATAATGTACGATGGGCTACATATTAAATGTTCTAGCCCAAAAATGTTAGACGAGCTTCTTCCAACTTACCTTCTTCTCCATCACGACACATGTGTTCGCGCGATGTTGTTGGTTACCTAGTAACGAACGTACGGTGGCCGAGGATGTTCCGTCCATTTCCGTGTGTTCGCGCTACTGAATGACATGTCATGTATAGATCAGTGGTGCACGCAGCGCGCATATATATGTTGCCTAGTAACGAACGCAATCTGGCGGAGATACGCGCTGGCGGCAGGAAACTTCACTTTGTTTGCCTGCGCCTCGTATACAACGTTAGAAAGCTTTCAGCCAGGACAACTTGGTTGGCATTGCCTTTTCAGCGTGAGAAATACCCCAGATAGCAAACTGACATTGAATCAACGTGGAAACGACGTCTCTCATGACATTGAAACAACGTTGATTTGCTCATCGAATTAACGTTGAACCAACGTCAGACGCGGCATTCTTCAAAGCTAAATGAAATCGAAAATTGGTTTGCTTTCATAACGTTGAAACAACGCGTTGATTTCAAGTTGATTTTCCGTTAGTTTTGAAAGAATGACGCGTCTGACGTTGGTTCAACGTTAATTCGATGAGCAAAACAATGTCGGATCAACGTTGTTTCGATGTCATATTTCCACGTTGATTCAATGTCAGTCTGCTATCTGGGACACAGTGTGGCGTGTGCGCGTGTGAACCGGTCGAAATGCGTGTCTCACGGCCAATGCGTGAGACTTGAGAACCCTGTATAAAAACCAAGGGGGCAATCCATCGACCAGAAGTTGAAGCCGGCCGGGTGCCGCCATCTTGTAGCAGAACCTCACTTGAGTTAGCATTCCCATTGACTCCCATTCATTTTGGCGTCACTTTGACAGTGAATAACTTTACATCTGAGGTGTTTGAAGACCCCATTTGTCATTTATTTATTTCTAAAGAAACACGACAATGTATAAAATGCTCCATTACCTTGTAGCTTATGTTATGGCCCCGTAGAAGCAGTTTTAGTGAAAGTAGGCTAACGATTGCGTCATAACCACGCGACTCTCTGTCACACAGTAGAGAGATTACCGTATGGACAGGAGGAGAAGCTCGCGCACAATCGGGGAAACGTTGAGGCAAAATGACAAAATAATTAATCCGAATACCTAGCAAAAGTTTCTCCTGCTCCTCGCTCATGGACAGCTCCTACTCACACTCTCCGCCTCTGCGAGTTTCGGATGGGAATGATTCAGATTTCTCATGCCACAGCCACTAGAAGACAGACGGGTTGCTCTCGTCACAACCATAGATATGTATATAAAGGCTAGATGTGTTACGGCAGAGTTTCCATCGTCATCACCGGCGGCCATCTTGTCACAGACAAGCTGATGTATGATGACCGCACGAACACAAATACTCTTATCTCGTTGAAATCTTGACGGATTTACAAACGGTTTGGTTTCTTACAAACGTTATTAACGTGGCTATAATTATCTGGATGATTATTTATTCATACACTTTTTATTCATAAGTATGCAGTGTCATAACTACATCTCTGCTGTTTATAACAAAACAAACCGTTTGAAAATTGGTAGAAAATTGAGCAAGTTATGGTCATTTAAATAGTACATGTACCATTAACACAATGTTACGAGTGAGCGAGCTGCCTGTGACAAGATGGCCGACAGGTGAAGACGTCGACCTCCATTGGCCAGCAGTGTGGACGACATATCTAGCCTTTATATAGATATCTATGGTCACAACTATGTCGTCAAGCTCTGTTTGAGTCAGTTTGAGTCTACGTCAGGAACGGAAGTCCTAAAAAATCGCTAAAAATGGGCTTCACTTGTCTCAATTGAGTTTCAATGAGATGGCTCTGTCCACTTCTTATACTGTCTATGATTTTGATACTCCCCAAGAAACATTTGTCTGACTGTATAACTTTGCAACTATAACATAGGCTACATAACATATTCTACCTAACCTCAAGTCTACTAATAAAAGATAATGGGTTAATTGATGTGTAGTTGCAAAGTTACTTATAGTTAGTAGTATGTCTAAAGTGCACAATTGAACAAAAAAAAGTATAACCTGGACTTGTAACATTGCCTATATATGAGGTCACAGTGCTGAATCTCAGCCATGAATGGTTTGATGTTTAATCCTTAAGACTCGGTTTTACAGAAACGTGTCAACCACTTCCACCTATACAGGAGCTTAAGAAATCAGCTGATTGGCTTATTGTACATAGTGTAAACACAGGATTTGACTTGGCCTGCTGGTACAGAGGGAAATGTAAGACTCAAAATATCCTTAAAGGGCCAGTACTCACCAAATGAAAACTCACCCTAATGTTGTATGCTGTTTATTATTATTAACTTTGTTGTAAATTTTCATTGTTTGTGGAGCCAGATGTGGTCTGTGATGCCAATGATGGTAATTAAAGCGTTACGCTGTCACTGTCTCAGTAGTGAAGTACCTTTGTGCACAAACGCTGCTTGCACAGTCTTTGCGTGATAAGAGTGCTGCCTAATCTTTCAAATGCAGACTAGCTCAGAGCCTAATGACACACACCTGAACCAACTAATCAAGGTTGTTAGGATTACTAGAAACCCCCGGACAGTTTAGAGCCAAATAGGGAAAGAGGGGAAGTCTCTCGAATGATTTACCATCATTGACTACGTTTACATGCAGCCAATAACCCGTTCAAAACCGGGATATTAGCAATAACCCGGTCGCGAACGGCCATGTAAACACCGGCAAAAACCCGAATATGCTCATATCCCAGATTTTAAAAACCGGGATATTATACCTGGGGTACCCCTTTTCTAGCCCGAATTTTTGGTCGTGTAAACGCGTATCGGTGATTTGTGTTCTGCGCATGTTCTATTCGCAAGGAATCTTGGTCTTTTGAGTAGAGAAACTTCTCAGTGCATACAAAAATCCGCGTGCAGTATACCGGAATTAAACATGGCGAGACACAGCACAGCGGAGCGAGGTCAGTAACGTTACCAGCAAAGCGCAAACAAAGGCGATCACTTTCTGCCCCGAACTATTCACTATCCGCGGGCTGCTGTTATTGTCTTTGGATACAGGAAGAAGAATAGAAGAATCGGAAATGACGCATATTGCATCTTAAAGTTGTCCGTACGTCTAGACGCTAACCGCACGTCGCCGTTTACATCAGGATACTGCAATTCCATGTATACAGGAGAAACTCTCTCTGCTCACGCATGTAAACGGCTTATTCCTAATGTTTCAGAAACCCGAATAGTGACCTTAACCCAACCATAACCCGAAAATTGGCTGCATGTAAACGTAGTGATTCCTTGTTGTTTATATTGCTAAATATAACTTACTCAACAACATATATTAGATGTTGTCTAATATTGACTATCATGGTAATCTGACATTGCTAGCTTTATCTAAATTGTTATCGCTAGCACAACATGCAAGTATTTCGCTAGCCTGTTAACCTGCCATCCGTGCTTGCCATCTTTTTTTCCTCTCTCGCACACTCGCGCTTTACATATGCGAGATAGTCAGGCTGACAGAGAAGATTTCAGAGACGCAACCAAACTTTAATCGAGGATAATTAATTTGGTCCAATGTCGGAAAAAAGTGAGCCGTACCTAGCCAATCTAGCAACTCGTCAATTCGAGGCATTGGATATGTGTCGAATTTAGGCACAGCATTCACCTTGCGGTAGTCGACACAGAAACGCACTGAGCCGTCCGTTTTTGGCACTGTGACTCTTCTATTACTCTCAGGTCCAGCATTGCTTCCTATTCCATCTGAACAACCTTTTTTTTGTGTTCAGGCAACCGGTATGGCCGGGTGCTCGCTGTCACGCCCGGCTACGTCTCAGTATGGTGATGAATCAAATTGGTTCAGCCAGGTAGGGGCGAAAATACGTCAACAAACTTTGTTTGTAATTTTACTAGATCAGCGAGCTGCGAAGGCGCTAGGTGATCTCCTTCCAGGGCCAGAGCAAGAGACTGTACTTTGTGGCTCGCCTCTGGTCCAAGATCTTCCTTTCCACTCACTTCTGTTGTTAGCATTACTGATTCCCCTTCACTCCATTTTTTGAAGAGGTTGAGGTGGTTTATCTGGCGTGGTTTATCTGGAGATCTCCTATTCGCTGTGTATCCTCAAATAACACAGTCTCATCCCAAGACGTCATATAACTGACGTCTTGGGATGTCTTTTGACCATACGTCAACATCCGCCTTTTTAGGGTACCCTTAAACGTCGGTGTGGCGAGGGGTGCGTGGTTTGGCGAGATCTGCAGCGGGAGAGCGAGGGCGGAGCCAGGCGGTGAGTAAGCGGGTCAAGTTCAAATGACGAACACCTGTCTGTGATTGCAGTAATTGGCGTGAGGAGACCGCATATAAGCAGCCCTGGCAGACAGCACTTTTGGGAGAGAGACTGGGAGCTCGTGCACGGACCGGCCAGACACGACGAGTGACGTCTTCATTGAGATTGAGCCTATTGCGAAGCTGTAGCCAGCGGGAAGAGTTTGTTTTGCCCATTTACTTTCTGTTTGTGATTTGTTTATTTGAGTTACGTTATTGTGAGCGCGGAGGGCGCTGTGGAAAGAGTGAAAAATAAAAGTGCACGAGCCCCAGATATCGCCGACCCTGTGTCTCCTTCCATCACCTACACTTCACACAGAACCTGATCTGTATCACAGTCGGTTACATGACGATCCCGGGCCGTCATACAACTGACAGTTTACCTTTAACGTCGGTTAGGTGACGGGGTAGGTTTAGGTCTGGGGTAGGGTTAGAATCCGATAACGTCATCTAACCGACGTTTAAGGGTACCCTAAAAAGGCAGATGTTGACGTATGGTCAAAAGACGTGACTGCGCTGCCTCAAAAGGTCCTTGCCACTTCTCTAATAATTTTGAACTGGATGTTGGGAGCAATACAAGGAGTTTCTTTCTCGGTGTAAATTCTCGTTGCTTGGTTCCCCTGTTGTACAGCTGGCTTTGTCTGTTCTGAGCCTGTAGCAAATTCTCCATAGAGTGTATGGAGTCCCATTGTATGGAGTAGGGCTGGGTATTGAGATAAATTTCACAATTCGATTCGATTTCGATTCACAAGCTTGCAATTCGATTCGATTTCGAGTACGATTCGATTCGATATCGATTATTTTGGATATCAGTTACAATAAATGGCAATTTTTCTCAAGGGAATCAAATCTCTTAAATACTGTAAACTATGCTCTATATATATAGTCTAGTTGTAGCCTACTAGGCTTCATTAGCCTAATATGAAGGTAATAATTAACTGTTTTGTAGCTATACAAACACTTAAATTACACTTTTATTTATTTTTATAATAAGAAGATTATATGAAATATAAACATTTAAATGGTGGCTGTCATAAAAACTTGCCAGATTTATTCAAATATGCATTAAATATTGAAGAACACTAACGAGTGTGGACTAACGAGTTTATGTACGTTTTCTGAGGTAAATATGACGATACATGACATTGATTACAAGCTGTTTAACTGACGTCTTTCCACGGTTGAAACGCAGATTGAGCGAATCAATGTGACATGATCCGGATTTCGATAAGTTGTACTCGATCTTTTAACACACTTTCAGATGCTCATTCATGTTTATTTGGTGCTGTGACTGGTATTATTAAGCCGGAAGAGAGATCAGCGCTGCTGCTTCTCCAGAGCGATCTCACGCCACAGCGACAAAACAAATTTTTGAATTTCTAAAGAAAATGGACGTAATTTGAAAATTGAGACTTTGTTTCATATCAATAGTAACAAAGGACAAAGATTATTGCGATTTGTTGGATGCGCGCAGCCGCGATACAATGTCTCATTCATTCAAATGAAACAGGATGACTAATCGATTCTTGAGATTTAAGAATCGATATCGGTTTGTAAAAATGAGAATCGATTAATATCGAGAAATCGATATTTATTACCCAGCCCTAGTATGGAGTGTATGGAGCCCCAGTGTATGGAGTTGTGCTCGCAGGTCTAGAACATACTGAAGTTAGTTAACATGTAGTTGCAAAGTTACTTATAGTTATTACAATGTCTAAAGTAGACCATCGAAACAAAGTGAAACCCAAATTTGTGATAATATAGTAATCACATATAACCCAATATTTTAGGGGTTAATATTAAATGATTAGCATTATGGATGTAGATTTTAATTACTGTTTTATTTTAGCTCAAGGATGGGTTACTGACCATCAGGTTCCTCTAGTTGAGAGGTCAAACACCTGCAATTTCCCACAATGTAAAATACAGTAAATGCAGAAATGAATGATTTCATCTTCCTGGCTCCTCCTCAGAACAAACAAAGCCATTAAACTCTCACAGTGCTTTGCTGTATGAGTGCTGGGATGAGCGGATGTTCATTCACTGAGGAAAATAAGTGACAGTCATGCGGGATGCTGAGTAAGCTGTTAGAGCTCCGAAAAGTTGGGGATTGTTTTTGGTTTATGCAAATGAAAAGTGGCAAACAATGGGGAGCCATGGTGAGAGACTTAAAAATACATACAATAGTCATTTGCAGTCATTTGTTTTCTGTAATATAATCCTTGGAATTAGAAAGGAGTTGTTTAAATGTCCAACTGAAGACTTTAGGCACAATGCCTCATGTGGTTTTCTATCTTTGATTTGCCTTTCCCACATGAATCCAGATGATGAATTCAGGACACAGGCTGCTGTTTACTCTCTGTTCATGAATGGTGGTGAGCGTCTTTGGTTCTTGTGTGTGTCATAAGCTACCTGGGAACATGATCAAATGTGGATATTGAAATTACAACATGGCTTCTATTAACTACTGTTAGCTTGTATACAATAAAAAAGTGTGTATATTTTATGTAATATACAAATTTTTGAGTGACCTAATCTTTTCAGTTTCAGTCTGAGGAGGAAATCCAAAAAGAGCACAGAAAAACTTGATTTACAACCCACTTCGGGATTTCCATATTTTGACCAGAAAAGCTACGTCATGGTAGAGCTGTGAGCCATGCAAATATAGCATTAGTACAACCATAACAACTTGATTGTTGGGAATATGTATGAAAATAGACTTTTGACAATTTGTGCATGTGCACTTTTGGAAGTTGCACATCGTATCAATAGCAGAAAAGTAATTTTCTGCAAAGCATTTACATTTTTTATTTACACACAACATGTTTGCAGTTGTTTTATTAGGGGTCCAGCAAACATTCAAAAAATTACAAAACCATATAAGTTGGGGGAAAAAAAAAACTCTAAATCCCTCAGAGCCTTTGAATAACATGAAATACAATGCAAAAAATGTCCATATTTGCATTTTTTTTTTTTTTGCAAAGTTTCTGGGTGCCTTAAAGTGACTATACACCTTTATCTTCTAAATGCAAAGTTCCACCTTAACAAAACTTGCAGTCTTGACAAGGACAATTTGAGGTTACATGCAATATTTCAGTAATAATAAAAACCATAAACTCCAAAATTGTTTAATTTTGATCTGTTTGACCCTTGGACAAAACAACAAAAATGTCACCGATCGTCAATCAAATTCAGCAGGCAATAATGTAAAAAGTGAGACAATCATCATCATCATCATGATGTGACCTACAAGCAGGGTGTCAACAACCAGCCGTAAGGAGGAGCTACAATAAGCAAATTTAAAATAAGATATCAAAAGTTAAATTCCTCTCTTATTTCTATCATTAAGAGTGCCAATCTAGTCTTATCATAGGATTTCATATTTCTCGAAAAAAAAACTGAAGGTTTTGTATGAACTTTGGAGTGCAACATCTTAGAGACTAAAATAAATACAACACAATAATACATTAATGACCATACATTTTTCAGATATTGATCAAGGTTACTAATTGGTCAGAATTGTGGGAAAGACTGTATATAGAGTGTGGTAAAGAGTGTGGTTATATGCAAATATATATTTAAGCAATACCACATAAAGAGGATATCTCCTGAATAATAATAATAATAAAAACAACATATTTACATATTCACCTAATGCCTATAAAATCTCTTTTTAATATTGATAGGCCATTACCACTCCCACGCATAAACCTCTTCTGACAAAAAAAACAAAAAACTGTCATTCAAAGTATAAATTAATGTTGTGTTTTATGTTAAGGATTAGGCAGAATAATTTTCACGTCATTTCAACTTGTGTCTTGCGGACACATATTTAGTATGTGTTTTGTGGTCTTATTTCAGCAACTTTCATTTTAAATTTTTTTAATAACCACGCATAAACATTATTCTCTTAAAAATACAAACATGTACTTACATGTTGTTCACATATTATGGTAGCCCAGTTTGTGCTATATAGAGTGAATTTACACCTTTGCCATTAAAATGTTTATAAATAACTGAAAAAAGCACGGCTGTCAGTGCATTTCAGAACATCCCAAGGACCCCAAATACATCTTGGTCCCCAGGGGGTTAATAGAAATGGTCCTCACCCATTTATTGTGTATGTGTGGTTTTGTAGCACTGCATAACCTGTGGATTAGTCCGGATTTGGTCTCTTAATGACACATATATTTACATATTCCTTGTTTTCTCTTTCTCGAAGTTTCAGTAAAATCAGGAGCTTAACCTTTAAAATATTGTTTGTTCGCCTCTAAATATTAATTAATTATTACTACGCTGGGATAGGCTCCAGCATGGAGTGAAGATCTATATATATTTTATACAAGTCACAATTTTTGCGAGCCTGTTTAAAACCCTGATTTGTGTGATTTTTTTTTAAATTGTTTTAGAAATAAACATTAATTCCAAATTAAACGTAGTACATGAAATCTGGAACACTCGATTCTGATTGGTAAACCACAGCATTAAATAGTTGCCCCTGCCCGTTTTCAACAGTGCTAGATTCATGTCTATAGGTTTACTTCATAATCTCTTTCTTCTTACATAATCAAATAATTGAAACACAAATTAATGCATACTGCATGTTGATTTATTTTTATAAGATGATGTACAGGCATATTGTAATGGGTTCATGATCAGATTGGTTAGGTTTATTTGGCGATAATGATCAGTTTACTGTACATTATACATCGCAGTTTAATGAAATGTGAAAGTTTCTGGTGGTTAAATAAAAAAAATGGAGCCGAATGGGTAGGGGGAAAATTACATACAATGTTATTATTTTTTGTATTTTTAACCATGATTTTTTTTACATTTCTCTGAAAACAAGTCTGTGTAATTTTGCTCTTCAGGTATAAATCTTGTTTTAATGATGTGTGGATAAGCATGTTGCGATTTATTAAACTGGATGTTTTTGCGACGAGAGTAGCAGAGCTGGTGTTTTCAGGTCCTTCTCTAAGAGAGGAGAAAGTGGTGAGTGTCAAATTGTTTAGAAGCTTTATGCAAATGAAATGCAAACATGCTGGACGGCAGACAGTCGTTTTAAGGTTGAGGCAGTGTGTGTGGTCCGTCATGAGAATGTCAAAATATTTGTGGATTTACATCATATAATTACATATTACTTTGTATTATATTCAAATTAGATTTCAAATTTGTACACTTTCATTGCATCTTAATTGGATTAAATTGACACTATCTACTTTGGTCATTTATAAATAAAACCACATTGGTGCACATTTTTTAGCAGTCCATTTATCAGTTGTGTTTCCAAGGTACCAGTCTGACAGTCCACCAGTCTGATATAACAAGGACTTGTGAAGATGTAATAATCACAGGATTTGACAAATGTTGCCAGGTGTCTGGATTATGTTCAGTTGTTGTCTGGTGTTGTGTATTGCGCACACTGTTACGTTTGTTTTGCCTTCTTTGGATTATTTGCTCATTGTGCTTTTGTATAAGTTGTATATTAAGATTAAAGTACTGCATATTAGATCAATTTGGATCTCGACATTCACATTTTTGATTTGTTTTTCCTTTTTCCCTTGTATTTTCTGTACATTTTCTGTATTTTCATTCAACAGATCACCAATACCATACATTTATACACACTCACCTAAAGGATTATTAGGAACACCTGTTCAATTTCTCATTAATGAAATTATCTAATCAACCAATCACATGGCAGTTGCTTCAATGTATTTAGGGATGTGGTCCTGGTCAAGACAATCTCTCTCACCAAAATTGGACAATTGAAGAAAAATGTTGCCTGGTCTGATGAGTCTCGATTTCTGTTGACACATTCAGATGGTAGAGTCAGAATTTGGCGTAAACAGAATGAGAACATGGATCCATCATGCCTTGTTACCACTGTGCAGGCTGGTGGTGGTGGTGTAATGATGTGGGGGATGTTTTCTTGGCACACTTTAGGCTCCTCTTAGTGCCAATTGGGCATTGTTTAAATGCCACGGCCTACCTGAGTATTGTTTCTGACCATGTCCATCCCTTTATGGCCACCATGTCCCCATCCTCTGATGGCTACTTCCAGCAGGATAATGCACCAAGTCACAAAGCTCGAATCATTTCAAATTGGTTTCTTGAACATGACGATGAGTTGACTGTACTAAAATGGACCCCACAGTCACCAGATCTCAACCCAATAGAGCATCTTTGGGATGTGGTGGAACGGGAGCTTCGTGCCCTGGATGTGCATCCCACAAATCTCCATCAACTGCAAGATGCTATCATATCAATATGGGCCAACATTTCTAAAGAATGCTTTCAGCACCTTGTTGAATCAACGCCACGTAGAATTAAGGCAGTTCTGAAGGTGAAAGGGGGTCAAACACAGTATTAGTATGGTGTTCCTAATAATCCTTTAGGTGAATGTATATATATATATATATATTTGGTCACACTTTAGATTAGTCCAATCCTCACTATTAGCTACGACTTTTGCCTCAATAAACTCCTGATTACTGCTTATTGATAGTTAGTAAGGTAGTTGTTAAATTTAGGTATTGGAATAAGGGATGTAGAATATGGTCATGCAGAATAAGGCATTAATATTTGCTTTATACGTACGAATAAACAGCCAATATCCTAGTAATATGCATATAAGCAACTAGTTAAATTTCCTCAAATCATGTGATCACTTTTCTTTTTAAGTTACATCCTGTGTGTCCCAATTTTGTGGAATGTTACATTTTTTATATATCCGATATTGCTCGCCTAAAAAAAAGTAATAGTACACCCATTTCTACTGTATGGCTATAAAAGCTTATAGTATAGTCACTAATACCCTTATAAGGACAAAGATCAGTGGGTGCGAGAGGTCATTCGTCATGATAATCTGTACCTGAGCTGCAGGCTAAAGAATACATATTTGACTAGAAAATAAGGAAGGTAAAATAAGCAGAGTTTGAAAAACTCCTCAGAAACTACCATACAAAGGCACGGATTAAAGAACCAACTTGCACAACATATCAAGAATCAAAGAAACAACATATCAAAACATGTAGTGTATTATCTGTCACCATAAAAGAAAATATTCAAGAAGGGATTCAACAAGAGAAGTTAGACTGGGGCTCAAAAAGGAAAGAGAGTGAGAGAGAGAGAGAGAGAGAGAGAGAGAGAGAGAGAGTCAGAGTCTTGCTGTGTGTGATGTCAGCAGCTTGTTGGATTGAGGTGCTGCGCCCTGCTGAGTTTAATCCAGGCTGATTAGGAAGAAGCAAGCAGTCACCTGTGTGAATGCAGAGAAGTAGCTAAAGATAACCTAGTGTAGCCCGGCACTGCTGCTCTAACGATAAAACAACACAAGGAAACTCACAAGGACAACAGCATTGATCTGTAGTTGAGTCACAGTTGATAAAAAAGAAGAAGAAACGGGTAAGAAACTCCAGTTTTCAGAGCAGCAAAGAAGCTTTAAATTACCTTTAAATAGCATCCAAGGAGAGGTTCTTGTTTTTCAAGGGCATATTGTTCTCTTTTCAGCATTTTTAAACTAATCTAATACAATCCTTTGGGAATCGCTCTTGATCAGAATGTCCACGAACGGAATAAGCATGGCTCTAAAGCTCACGTTTGGACTCATTAATTACGAAAATCGTTACCTCACAGCAGAGGCATTTGGTTTCAAGGTAAACGCGTCTGGGACAAGCATGAAGAAGAAGCAGATCTGGACCCTGGAGCAAGACCAGGACAGCCAGGTGGTTTTCTTGCGAAGTCACCTCGGACGTTATCTGTCCTCAGATAAAGATGGCAAGGTGAGCTGTGAGGAGGAAGTGCCAAATACAGACTGTCGTTTCTTGATTTTGATGCAGTCAGATGGACGCTGGGCCTTGCAGTCTGAGCCATACTTGCGTTATTTTGGAGGCTCTGCAGAATATCTGTCCTGTTTTGGCCAGACCATTGGCGACTCTGAGCTGTGGGCCATGCATCTCGCCCTTCACCCACAGGCCAACCTGCTAAGTGTTGGCCGCAAGCGGTACGCTCACCTGTCCATCGCAGACAACGAGATCTCCATGGACAGCAACATACCCTGGGGTGTGGACTCCCTGATCACCTTGGTCTACCAGGATGGGAAGTACAGTCTGAAGACTTGTGACAGCCGCTTTCTCAGCAACGATGGCAAGCTGGTAATGGAGAACGGGCCAAACAGCAGTTTCACCCTGGAGCTCAAGTCTGGAAAGTTGGCGTTTAAGGACTGTGGGGGCAAGTACCTCTCCCCGACGGGCCCCACCGGCTCCCTGAAGTCTGGCCGCTGTACAAGGCCAGGGAAAGATGAGCTGTTTGATCTGGAAGAGAGCCACCCACAAGTTGTTTTCCAGGCAGCCAACAAGAGATTTGTGTCTATTCGTCAAGGTAACCAATGTTTTTACATTTGTGTTGATATATCATGGTCATTATTATTGGTTTAAAACAACACTCTAAACAAAAATGGTGCTAAATCAACACAGTCTCATCCCAAAAAGTCATATAACTGACGTCTTTTGACTATACGTCAATATCCACCTTTTTAGGGCCCCCTTAAACGTCGGTAGATGGCGGTCCCGGGCCGTCATAAAACTGACGCTTTACCTTTAACGTCAGTTAGGTGACGGGTTAGGTTTAGGGGTAGGTTTAGGTCTGGGGTAGAGTTAGGATCCTATAACCTCATCTACCGACGTTTAAGGGGGCGAATATTGACGTATGGTCAAAAGACGTCCCAAAACGTCAGTTATATGACGTCTTGGGATGAGACTGCGCTGGCTAAATAGCACTAAAAGTTGTTAATTGGCTTGTAATAATAACCACTTTAACTTATCCTAGTCAAGTGGTGCTATGTAGAACCATTAGAGGTGCCAAAGGGCACCTTAACCACCCCAGAGAACCGATGAAGAACCAAACTTGGTTTAACAGGTTCTTTAAATGGTAGTCGTGCTATATAGCACCATGACCACCACAAAGAACCCCTGAAGAACCAGTGAAGGGTATCTACCTACTTGCAGACTTCAGTTCCAACCATTAAAAAAACACAGTTATTCTTAGGTGCTCATGAAGATCTTATTTATCTAGTTCAGGTGAGTTTGATTGGGGAAGGTGCAGGGACTTGGGATACGTTCACTTCACACTGTTGGTCCATATTGGATTATTTGTGTATTCGATCTAAAATGAATCACTGTCCACATTGTGAATCACAACTGTTTAGATCCGATTCGTGTGTCTCATGCCGCATTTCGTTTTCTGGAATTTAGTTTTTTCAAAATATCTCTCGTTAGATTGTAATCTTCTACTAGTTTGGCACTTTGCATTAACACAACCTCGATTCTGCTGTTTCCTATAACAACGTTTGACGAGTTTACAGAATTACACATTTGAATGTAACCCAAATCGAATTTTTAAAGGTCGCTTTTCGTCTTATTCTTTTTGCCGTTCACACCTGCCATTCAATCTGATATGCATGGGATTTAGACTGACAGTATAAATGAGGCTATAGATATCAAGGCATTGGATTGAGCACGTGCTCTAAAACAATCTGTAGGTATTCAGCAACACGGCTGAACTATAAAAAGTGGGTTCTTGAACCAGTTTATCTATATTTCTAATATATGTTGCTCCTCATAAAACTGGTAAGAGGCTGATGTAGCTCTAGGTCTATGACAAGTCGTTGTTCGATTTTATTTTTTATTTTGTGTGTGTGTGCCATGCCAACTCAATTGTCTTTTTTAAAACTCATATTATGAGTCTAGTATAAATCATCGAAATTTGCACAAAATGACATTACATTTCATAAACCTACATAATGCACAGACTTTTAGACATATACATAGACTACTATGTTGTCGTTTCATGGATGATGCATGTATGTGCATTAGACTACCCAGCTAACAAAAATATGTTCAAAGAAAATATTTCTAATGTTCCTGTTAAATTATTATAAAATTATTTCGAAACTTTTTTTTCTGAATCTTATTTCTTAACGTAAAGCGAATCCAGCTTTTCAGGTTTGCTTGGAAATCACAGGCAGGTGTTCTGAAGCAGGTTGGACTTTTTTTTGGAGGACAATGGGTCTCCAGGAGCAGGGTTGATGACTTCTGGCTTTGTGGGGAGAAGAGGATGGTGACATTTGATACAGAGGGGCAAAGGGCAAGCTTTTAACACAACTGCTCTTTTAGCTATGAGCCATTATGTTTAATGCTGTTCATTGTCATAGTCAAATATTTGCAAACTCTTACCTCTATTATCATAGAGTAGAATACATGCATTAAATAGCTAACAAAGTACATCAATAAATAGATACATGTCAGCCTATGTTTTTTTTTCCACTGCTGGGTTACAAAATCAAGAAGATGTCCATGCAATTGGTCCATTACCTACTGTGTGTACGGTAAACAACATAATATGATGTACTGTTCAAGGCTAGATTGACCATTTCTTAGTCACCCAAAGGATTTTTTTATGAATATTACAATGTTTACTATAAATGATTTATCCATGCACATCATTTGTTTTTTAATTCATGTGCCCCCCGCAATGACATCTCTTCTCTGATGACGTGTGCAGGCTATAGTCCCTTCCCTCCAGGTCTCAATCCCTGCTCCTTCTCACTTATTTACGCATCCCCATTTCCTTTCCTTGCGTCACAGCTACTTCTCCCCCTAGGAAAGAAAATGAGGATGAAGGGAAGCTTATTTGCATATTGGAATATTCTTGATCATTTGAGTGTCACTTCACAGTGTCATCAGCTATGCTCAAAGGATCTGCCCTTATGTTGTTGAAGTTTGGCCATTTAAGAAACTCTTAATTGGCACAAATTAGAATTGAGAAGCACACTAGCTCACCTGGAGCAGGGTTTGAGACCCCTCTTTTAACATCATTCCTATAACGAATGAGAAAGAAATGGAAGGCATGACTTCATTTTTTTCCACCATAAATTGATTGAATAGTTGAACATTGCAAAATTGTTACTAAAAATTCCTTTGGGTGACTAAGAAAGTTGTCAATCTTGCCTTGAACAGTTCCTGCTACATCCCATTATGTTGTTAACCATACATAGGTAGTAGACCAATTGCATGGACATCTCCTTGTCTATAACCAAGCAGTGGGAAAAGCATACACTGACATTTATCTATTTAATGATGTATTTTGTTAGCCATTTAATGCATGTATTCTACTATTTGATAATAGAGGTAAGAGTTTGCAAATATTTGACTATGACAATGAACAGCATTAAACATAATGGCTCATGGCTAAATGGTTGTGTTCAAAGCTTGCCCTTTTCATCATCCTCTTCTCCTCACAAAGCCAGATGTCATCAACCCTGCTCCTGGAGACCCATTGTCCTGCAAAGTTTATTTCCAACCTGCTTCAGAACACCTGCCTGCATTTTCAAACAAACCTTAAGAGCTTGTTTTGCTGGTTCAGGTGTGACTGATTAGGATTGGAGCTAAACTGGAGCAGAACATTGGTTCCCCAGGAGGAGGGTTGAAGAATTCTGCACAAGGCCTTTCAGAGAGACATATATATGACTTGAGTGCTATATTCCAAGTGCAGGGATAACTTCCCTTGCTTTAATTGGCATGTTCATGAGAAACTTGTCAGCTGGATGTTAATTTGAGTTAGACGTCGGTTTATAAAACATTCAAAAGTAGCATTTCTATAATGTTTGCAAAATTATGAAATGGAATGTTCCCATAATTTTTTAACTGACGTCAATAAAATAACACTCAGAAAAAAACTTGATAGGAACATTAGACAAATTTTCTTAGAACATATTTTTGTTCGGTGGGTAGTCTAAAATATTTCTTTAGTTTGACATCATTACAGATGGATTTCTTTGATCGGTTTCCGATCAACGAACACGCTGCAAAGCATGATTTTCTGCATATTAAACTGAAATAGGATGGATCAAGGCACCAGCTGCTTATTAGGCACTGCTAGGGTGAGTGTTAGGGATTACTCCAGTAAAAGGCTTATGGACAGTCAAGGGATATTTCTGAAGCATCTAATTTGAACCTCAACCTACACAATCTGGTCGTTTTGACTATTTGGAATAGACATTTGCTGGTAATGTTATTTAAACCACAGGTTCAGAGAGAGTCAAAGAGATAAACAGCATGATTACTGGTTTAGTGGGACTCAGGCAGGAGCACAAAGTACTGAGGTGTTACCAGTGGATTAGCAAAAACCCTTTGAGTCACAGGTGCTAGTGAAGGCAGCCTAGCAAATCATAATCAAGGACTGAAACCATTCATTTTATAATTGAATTTAGAATGGTTTTTTAAATAGAATTCCTGAATTTAGGTAGCAAAATAAGATGCAGAATTGAAATTGAATGAAGAATTCCAGATCTCCTCAAGCAGGGGAATTGCTCCCTCAAGGATCACTTGAGGGATTTCTTAGATCTGGTGTGCCTCACTTACTATCCTGAAACATTTCTATGAGTCTTTTACAACACCTGCCTCAATGACCAGTCGAAGGCACGCCTGCCGTGGAAGGTCTTCAAAGGAGCTTTGCAGAATCACTGCTTTAGTCCAATCCTAAGTCGTCTTCCTCACCACTGGTTCAGTCCAATCCCATATCGACTTCCTCAACACTAGTTCAGTCCAATCCCAAGTCATCTTCCACACCACTGGTTCAGTCCAATCCCAAGTCATCTTCCTCACCACTGATTCAGACCAATCCCAAGTCATCTTCCTCACCACTGATTCGGACCAATCCCAAGTCATCTTCCACACCACTGGCTCAGTACAATCCCAAGTCATCTTCTTCACCACTGGTTCAGTTCAATCCCAAATTGACTTCCTCACCACTGATTCAGACCAATCCCAAGTCATCTTCCTCACCACTGGTTCAGTCCAATCCCAAGTCATCTTCCTCACCACTGATTCGGACCAATCCCAAGTCATCTTCCACACCACTGGCTCAGTACAATCCCAAGTCATCTTCTTCACCACTGGTTCAGTTCAATCCCAAATCGACTTCCTCACCACTGATTCAGACCAATCCCAAGTCCTCTTCCTCACCACTGGTTCAGTCCAATCCCAAGTCATCTTCCTCACCACTGGTTCAGTCCAATCCCAAGTCATCTTCCTCACCCCAGGTTCAGTCCAATCCCAAGTCATCTTCCACACCACTGGCTTAGTACAATCCCAAGTTGTCTTCCTCACCACTGGTTCAGTCCAATCCCTAGTCATCTTCCTCACCACTGGTTCAGTCCAATCTCAATTCGTCTTCCTCACCACTGCTTCAGTCCAATCCCAAGTCGACTTCCTCACCACTGGTTCAGTCCAATCCCTAGTCATCTTCCTCACCACTGATTCAGTCCAATCCCAAGTCATCTTCCTCACCACTGGTTCTGTTCAATCCCAAATCGTCTTTGCCACCTCTGGATGAGCCCAGTCCACAATCCTCTCCGTCACCACTGGTTCAGTTTAGCGTCAAGTCTTCTTCATCGTTGTATGGCACAGCACCAAGTCTCCTTCATCGTCTAGCATTGAATCGCCTTCATTATATTGGCTATGCCAAGTCATGCATTCCTCTCCCTCATCCTCTGCCAAGAAAAAGTTCCTTGTCGTCGCGTCTACTGTCTCCCTTCAGTCCCTCGGCTCCTCCTTCAGTGGTTCTACCCAGCAGCTTGGATCCACCTACGGATCAGATCCATCCTACATGAGCTCCTCCTTGGTCTAAGGATCTTTCAGCCTCACCTCAAGCCACAGAGCCCCCCGACCCATCGGCTCAATCTTGGGTCACTGCTACCTTGGCTCTCCACTACAGTCTGTTATCCCTTAGGCTCCACCGACTTCATTGTCACTCTGGTCCACCTTGGTCAATCGTCTCTCTGGATTTGTTTTGGAGTTCTGGATCTCCACCTCTCTGCCTCTGGGCTCCTCCTTCCCTCTGGTTCCACCATCATCCTCAGTTACCAAGTCTGTTCAGGTCTCCCAAGCCCATATCTCCACCGTGGTCACACATGCCTACTGCTCCACTTTGGCCCTACAGACCTTCAGCTACTCCCTGAGTATTTGTCTCCTCGGCTCCTACTGGGTCTCCAATTTTCACAACTTAATTTCTGTCATTCAGACTCCTGGCTCCTTCTTTCATCATCTCCACCATGGTGTTTCCCTTTGCCAGTCATCGCCCTCTTCCGAAACCTCATCTTCCCTGCCTCTGTTGGACACTGGTTCCCTGTTTTGTTAATGATCATTCCCAGCGTATTTAAGCCCACGGTCACCTCAGATCATGATTCTGTGTTGTTAATGGTTTTCTAGCTATTGGTGTTCATTAAAGTCTCTACTCATCAGTTATTCTGGATCTCTGTTTTGGATTAAATAATACAGCCACCGTAACAACTATAGAAATGTAATGCTGTGTAAAATATAAATATTGTTGAGTGCAAGAGCCTTTGAATTTTTTGTATTTATTAATTTCAGTTTAAAATGTTAAGTTAGAAGTAGATTCTCAGAAAGTGCATGCAATTAGCCAAAAATAGAATAATCCAGAAACAGTTGGAGTTTACCAGTCAACAACCTGATGCATTTACAGAACTATACATCTACTGCAGTATTTGTTTGCTTTGCAGTTTTGTAAAGGAACCAAGTCTCAGTCATTGAGAAAGCTTGCCATGGTAAATGTCTTTGTTTCCAGGTGTTAGCATCTCAGCTAATCAGGATGATGAGACAGACATGGAGACATTTCAAATGGAGATTGACAAAGAGACTAAGAAGTGCATGTTCAGAACCAGCGGCGGAAATTACTGGACACTCGTTACTCACGGAGGGATTCTGTCTTCAGCCACAGAAGTGTAAGGAGTTGTTTTATACATGTATCCCATCAAACAAAACATGTATGGTAAAACTTGAGAAACATGACTATTTAAACTTAAAAAGTTTTAGAATATTGAAAATAAATTATATAAAATAAGTTGTGATATAAAAGGAAGAATAGATATTTAAGATTCTGTATTTATTTAAATAATCAAATAAAAATTGTTGTGACAATTTTAATACTTTCACTGAAGCACAGTTGGGCAAAAATGATTTGAGTGCATTTTTTTTTATCAAATGATCATTAATTTTAAACTACATATGGCTGCTTTCTGTAAAAATGAATGTGTTGCAATAACTGTTAAATCAGATAATTTACCCAAAATTTTAAATTCTGTTATCATTAATCATCCTCATTGTAATGACTTTCTTTCTTCTGTGGATCATGAAAATATTAAATAAAAATTTTTTTGAAGAATGTTGGTAACCAAACAGTTTTGGTGACCATTTACTTGGGTGAACTATCATTTTAACGTGTAAATATAACATAATATATCATATGCATAGCAATGATTTTGAATATGTGTGTAACTGACAGAGAAGAAAACACCATGTTCGACATTGAGTGGTTGGGCCGACGAGTCGCTTTGAAGGCAAACAATGGAAAATACGTCTGCACAAAGAAAAATGGACAGCTTGCAGCTGTGAGTGATTCTTTGGGTGAGTTCACACCGATTCTTCTCTGGCCTTTTACTAAACTGCCCCTACTGGACACAACACGAGTCAGATTAATCCTCTCATGTGTTCGGCAGGGGAGGACGAGCAGTTTGTGCTAAAGCTGATTAATCGTCCTATCCTGGTCTTGCGTGGGGAGAACGGCTTTGTGTGTCACCACAAGAACTCCAATACACTGGACGCCAGTCGCTCTGTTTATGACATCTTCTCATTGCTTTTCAGCGATGGCGCATACCATATAAAAAGTGAGTCATATTGTGTGAGCTGAGAGTTTCACAGAGCAACACTGACTCTGTTGGGCATAAATTCCTGATGCATGCTTTTTCCCTTCTCTACCACAGGTGGGAATGACAAGTTTTGGTATGTGTCCGGCAGTGGTCTGGTGTGCACAGATGGGGACAAACCTGAGGATTTCTTCTTTGAGTTTGTGGAGTATGGACGGGTTGGCATCAAGGGTCAGAATGGCAAGTATCTGCGTGGAGACCAGGGAGGCACGCTGATGGGCGATGGGTTAAGCGTGGACGCCTCTTCCCTGTGGGAGCACTGAGTGCTGTACAGAACCAGAGACACAAATACTGACTCACTCAGAAACAATCAGTTCTGGAACTGACACCTGTTAAACTAATGACTTTTCAGGAGTACATTGTTCATTCTTGTTCTTTCTTTTTTGTGAATAAGTGAAATATGTGTGGTTTTATCTGTTTCTTATCCTGTAAATGTTAGTGTCACCCTTTGATTCATCAGAAAAATAGAAAACTACACTCCTTGCAGTGGCGGATCTAGAATTTTTACCACAATCGGGCCAATCTTTACAGAGAGGGGCCAAGTTTAACACAAATCATGCACAATTCTTTAATCAATGAGGTTTGCATACATTTCTCTGATTTTCTTTGCTACTGGCGTTAACTGTTCTATACAGCCCTAAATTCAAGCAGTTTTGGGATTAAGAAACTACTACAATAACAGCTTAAAGGAGTAGTTCACTTTTAAAAAAAACTTTTGCTGATAATTTACTCACACCCATCATTCAAGATGTCCATGTCTTTCTTTCTTCAGTCAATGGGAACCAAACGGATCAAGGTCCAAATGAAAGTTTCAGTGCAGCTTCAAAGGGCTTTAAACGACACCAGACGATGAATAAGGGTCTTATCTAGCGAAACGATCGCTCATTTAAAAAATAAATACAAAAGTTTAAGTTTTATAAGCACAAATGCTCACCTTGCTCTGTTCTGTGATGCGCGTTCGTGACTCTCCTGTTCGAACTCGTTTATCAAAATGAACAAATCTTTTTTTTTGAGTAATTTAGTTCGTTGAATGAATGAAATGACTCGAAAAAAGATTCGTTCATTTTGATAGAGAGAAATCCTGGAATGTTTTCATCAAAAGCCTTAATTTATTTTCGACTGAAGAAAGAAAGAAATGGACATCTTGGATGACATGGGGATGAATAAATTATCAGCAAAAGTTTTAGGAATAACATTCATTAGGAATAACACACATAATGAAATATAAAACAAAAAGCTTTAGATCAAATTTGTAGTTCTGTTTTCACACTTTGCTGTGTTTTGGGTTCCAACAAGAATATTTACGAGCATATGATAAAATAAAATAACTATAGTTTAATGTTGTTCTGATTGTGTTTTATTTCATATCTGAGGATAACTTTTAGACCATGCATGCCATGTGATTTTGTTTTGAGGAACCCCAAAGTCTAATTCGCTGCTCCTTCGAAATTTTCCTAGGGGTTTTGATAATGGGGTTTTCTGATTTATGTGTAAAATAAAGCTTGTGGTAAACATAAGTTTGTTCTACAAAGTAAATTACATGCACCCATAGCAAAAACATGAACAGTTATGTTCATTTTTGAAAATGTACGTTCTTAATAATTACCAAGAAAAGACAGTTGAGCTTTGAGTGTGTGGCAGATTACTTTGTGGAACAAAACAAAGTATTGTCAAGTTGTTTACCACAGGCTTTATTTTACTCATAAATTGAAATTACAATGAACATTAAAGCTGTGAAACATTACAACGCCACAGAAACAGATGCAAAAGCCAATTAAAATATAAAGTTAAGAATGAAAGGATCAAGACCCCAACTAAAGCAAACACTCACCTCCATAACGGTGACCTGAAAGTTAGGTTTTCTCCTTGTAATTCTGCTTTAGGTGTCTTCAATAATGCTCAATCATCACTCAACTAATCACTTAATTATCTCATTAACTCTAACACTGCCTCAGTGTTACTTTTAACACCTTGCTGGTGGTTCCCATATGAACACCTAGTGGTGTTAATTTAACTCCGGGGAATTTACTGTGTGGCGTCTAAGCGATTGTGGTGTTCTGTTCTTGGGTGCAATAACAAAAACAGAAATCATTTTGATGTTCCTACATTTGAACCTCTGAAGACGCAGTGGCTGAGTTTTGTTTACGAAGGGAATATTCCCCACGTTCAACGTCAATATTTTCTTGCTTGCGCGAATCATTTATCGTAGACTTCTTTATAAACAAGGTCTTCTTTATAATCAAGCTGGTTTTGCTAAGAAGCTGCTCCTGAAAAAATAATCAGTACCAGCTATTTATGTTCCCTCTGCACCTCCAGAAGAAGGGAGTGTAAAGTTTTATTAAGCTTTATATTACTCTTTGAAAATCGGGAAAAAGTTTTTCATGACCATTTACTGTAACATCAATCTGTCAACGTATTCATCAGTAAACACTCAGTGTTCGTATCTCACTCCTCTACCCTGCCAGTGCATATTAAGATAGATCAAGGTGACATTACGTTAACCAACGATTCAGAAATATCCTGTTCGAGCCTTATAGTCGAACTTCTTCGCGGCCGTCATCTTGTTCCGGGTCGTATACGGTTGCACAGATGTGTCCTCAGAGACTCTCACTGCCATTTTTTCTCCAAAATATACCCTCAGATGTTGTCAAGGCAACACTCCATGTGCACTGTGTCTAAACGCCCACAGAACAGAGGGGCGGGGTTTATTATTTAAAGGCATATGCACTGAAACAGCATGCTGAAAATAGAGCTGTTTTTGACCAGGTAAAATTAGTGTTTTCCTACAAAATGAATGAGAATTTTTAATAAAAGTATATTACAAAGTTTTCATTTAGACCCAAAACATTCATATCAACTTGTACAAAAGTGGCATTATATGACCCCTTTAAAGACTTTTTATAATACAATAAAGAAACATTGTTATTTATTTTAACCTCCTTTCTGCCTCATGTGTTTCCACGGTCTGCTCCTTGGGCGGTGTTTCAGTTTTGGGGTGGGTGGCCTGCTGGAGCTCACCTCGACCTGTGACAAAGTGGCGTAGTTGGCGGGATCCACCTGAGTTGAGCAACCATGGACCATAGGGCGACCAGTTACTACATACTTCTAAAGAAATTTTCTAAAAGTATACTAAAGTTCACCAAAAATTTCAAACGCTTGAAATGACTTTAGTGTTTGGTTGCACAAATCATGACTAGATCATGTAGTAACACTTGAGTCATTACTAGTTAGTTCCACTGATTTTCACTTTATAATACGGACCCAAATAATTAGTAATTCCCATAGAAGTATGAAATACCACTTTCATCTGTGAGCTATTACTTACTAGTTCATTAATCAGAGTTTCTTTATAGTTAATACTAGTAACTAGATTGTTAATAAACTTTTTCAGTAGTTCCCTGAGAAGCATTAAAAAATAGTAGTTATTGATGAGTTAAAGGGATAGTTCACCCAAAAATGAAAATGAAGTCATTAATTACTCACCCCCAAGCTGTACCAACCCCGTAAGACCTTCGTTCATCTTCGGAACACAAATGAATAAGAATAAGAACTCGCGCATGCGTCGTGGAAATCTCTTGAACTCTCGTCTCAGGCCCACAAGGAAGAAAAGGAATAGTCGAATAAAGTCCTTATTTTTGTTTTATTTACGCACAAAAAGTATTCTTCTGGACCGTCAAGTTTCGATCCATTAGGCAGCCTATGTAGCAGTGATCCACCTCTCAAATTTAATAAAAAATTTCTTCATTTGTGTTCCGAAGATGAACGAAGGTCTTACGGGGTTGGTACAGCATGGGGGTGAGTAATTAATGACTTCATTTTCATTTTTGGGTGAACTATCTCTTTAAAGGGTCACTTCACCCATTTGCATGAAGCTTTGTATCTTTAGAAACCCAGTCATATTTTTGAATGTTCATGGTTTATTCCCTTATTTTCCCCTGAGATGGGAGAAATAAGGATTTAAGTGTTTTGCTTCCTGCTTATTATGACGTAAAAATCGTAATTTTGTGTCACGATAAAAGGCAAGTCAAATTTCATTAAAATCTGTATAGACTACAAACATTAGCTCATTATTATTCCAGGGTGTGGGACCCACTCACCCTACAGGCCTACTTCAGATCAGTGGGTGGGACTTCACTTGCCGATACTGAATCAATAACCGCCGTCTTGTTTGGAAGCTAAGCTAACAAGCGCTGTGGAGATAGTAAGTTATGACAATAACGGAAGAAACTAAATATGATATGGAAGAAGAGGATTTTGACATTCTGCTGCTCGAATCTGATGTTTGTAGCTGAGGCTGATGGAGGAACAGGAGGCGGCTGCCTGTCGGTCGAGCAGCCTGGACTGACTCGAGCTGAGGTGGACTGCTGTTGCCTGTACTCTCGCTGCGTGCTACGTCCTACGGACACAGAGTCCGTCTGCTGCAAAGAAATTTCAACGATGGCAATTTCTCCTGAAGGAAATCTCTGAATCAGACGAGCACACGGATGTTTGTGTTGTGAGAGTTTCGCCTGACAGAACATCCAGGGATCATGCAGTAATTCACCAAACAGAACACACAACGTAACGTTACACACAACAGAAACAAAACATCATATAATCAGGCCTGTTTCTCTCTCGATCTGCCTTCGTCGCTCCCTGTTTTATGCTTTCGCTCCTCCGTGAGAGACGCGAGACCGGAGCGCGCCTCACAGGTGTCTTTCATTATCACTCACGCCACCGGCTGCGCGCTGCGCGCCGTCCTCTTACATCCCTCGCCCTCGATCGTCCTGCTCGCCACAGCCAACTAGACATTTTGTGTAAAATGAATTTCAAACTCTGGTGACAACTAATGTTAGCCTTGTAGACAGAAGAGTAAATTCTCTGTTTGCGCTGTTCCAGACTAGTGGGTGTGGCTTGCGGAGCTGCGCAATTTGGTGCATTGTGGGACCTGTAGTCTTTCATACAAATGAGCCCCTTGGTTCTTTTCTCGGTCAAGAGAGCACCAAATTAAACAAATCTTTTACATTTCGACTACATATATGATCCACTTTCAATAAAGAATAATGTTGCAATGGGTGAAATGCTCCTTTAATGGTGAACTACGACTTTCATCGGTGCACTATTACTTACCAGTTTGTTAATCAAAGTTTCTTGTTAGTTAATAATAGTTACTAGATTGTTAATATTGTGTTACTCATAGGTTCTTGTGTAGTTATTAATTAACGAAGGAGCCGTATTCTTTAGTGTTACCGAAACATTATACTCTGGAAAAAATTTAAACACTCTGGACAAATGTGTCAACAGGTTTAGGTACTTAAAATTGATGTCACTTTGAAATTAATTGCTTACATTTTTTTGAATTCATAGGACTAAAAATAGAAATAGGACAGCACAGCAGCTCAATGGGTAGCACTATCACCTCGCAGCAAGAAGGTTCCCGATTTGAGTCGCGGCTGAACCAGGAGTTAGCTGGTTCTCTGTCATTTCCTTCAGGTAAGCTACAACAGTTTCCACCACAGTTCAAACCCATGCAGCAAAGCTGAATTAGTGATAGGCTACTCGAGTACCTGTGTGTAAGCCTGGTGATGGATGGGCCAACCACATCAGGGTGATGTGAACATCCAAAAAACATTCCGAAATAACGTTTTTAAATTGTGTGAATGGAACGTTCCTGTAACGTTCACATTAACCAAGAAAAAAAAACGTTCTAAATGGACGTTTTCAATGTTTAAAATACATTCTGAAATAATGTTTTCCTAACCTAATGGGCAAAACGTTCTGCCAACTTCTTTTTGTTAGCTGGGTATAATCAAGATAACCAACGCATTCTCATCCCAAAGCGCCATATACGACGCTTTTGCAAAAGCGTAAATATCCAACGCACATGGCACCCTTTAACGTCTAATGAGACGCTTTGGTTATGGTTAAGTTTAGGTATGGTGTAGGGTTAGGGTTAGACCACTAGGGGGCGCCTTCTGCCCAAATATATCTGCGTCTCATTTGAAGTTAAAGGGTGCCATGTGCGTTGGATATTTACGCTTTTGCAAAAGTGTCGTATATGGCGCTTTGGGATGAGAACGGGCTCAGATAACTGCCCATCAAGATAATTATCATAGATGAACACAACTTTTATGCATTGCGAAGCCTGAATGCAGCTGCCAGAAGTAAAACGCTAAAGGTATGCTAAATGAACTGGTCTGGTCCCACGACTTCAATGTCACCATCACTAAGCTTCCAACAACTCTTTCAGTTGTTATCTATAAACATTTTCCCAGAACGTCAGAGTTAGAATAGTTTGTAAGAGCACAATTATAACCAACAATGCCGTAAAAGTGGACTGAGTTTACCAGTTCAGCGTGATGACTTTAAATCTCCTCGACAGACTAGTCACATTTAGCCACAGCTTAGAAAATGGGGTTAGTGATGTATTTTATGTCGTAGAATAAAAAAGTTAGTGTCTTGAGCTTGTGTTCAACACTGACCTTATTTCAGCTATTTAACAAAAATCCCATTAAAAAAAAAAAAAAAAAAAAACATTGACTTGTGGAACCACATTGTGGCCTAAAATGCGATTCATTTCTGCACCACCCTATTAGACGTCCAGATTTGGACGACGTTTGACAAGTACCACTTGATTTATTTTGAACACTTGTATCGCCATTTATTCCCCTTCTTTTGACATGTTAAATGTCCAAATGTGTTTAATGTGGTAAAATGACATGGGTGATTCTCTGAATTGGGTGCCCTTCAAGTCCCCCAAACTTGCTTCAAAGATTTCCAATTGAAGGAAATCACAAAATGCATTTTAATGCTGTGAATTAATATAACCAGGTGCCTTTGCATAATAATGCAACACAATTGCTTTAACAAAAATCTGAGTGATAGACTAACGATATAAGCGAAAGACATGGAGAGATGCTAAAAAAAGACAGAAGAAGAGCTTTGAAGAATGGTAAATGGACTGCATTTATATAGCGCTTTCATAGACCTAATGGCCACCAAAACACTTTACATATTGCCTCACATTCACCCATTCATTCATACACTGATGGCAGTGTCAGCCATACAAGGCACCATCCAGCTGGTCGGGAGCAGCTGGGGTTAGGTGTCTTGCTCATGGACACCTCGACACTTGGTCAGGTGGAACCGGGGATTGAACCACCAACCTTTCGGTTTGTAGACAACCTACATGAACCACTGAGCCACTGCCACCCTAGAGAATTTTGCCAGAGAATGTTGACACCCCTACACAAAGTCCTGATAATCAAAATGCAGAGCAACCATACAGTACAAGAAATGGACAGAGCGATCTCATTGGAACTCCATTGAGACGATTGAAGCCCGTTTTTGGTGATTTTTTTTAGCACTTCCGTCCCTGACACGCAGACTCAAACAGAGCTTGACTACGTAGATGTGACAAGAGCAACCCGTCTGTCTTCTAGTGCTGTGGCATTAGAAATCTGAATCATTCCCTTCCGAAACATGCAGAGGCGGAGAGTGTGAATAGGAGCTGTCCATGAGCGAGGAGAAGGAGACAATTCTGCTAGGTATTCTGATTAATTATTTTTGTCATTTTGCCTCCACGTTTCCCCGATTGCGTGCGAGCTTCTTCTCATGTCCATACGGTAATCTCTCTACTGTGCGACAGAGAGTCGCGTGGGTATGACGCAATCGTTAGCCTACTTTCACTAAAACTGCTTCTACGGGGCCATAACATAAGCTACAAGGTAATGGAGCATTTTATACATTGTCGTGTTTCTTTAGAAATAAATAAAGGACAAATGGGGTCTCCAAACGTCTCAGATGTAAAGTTATTCGCTGTCAAAGTAACGCCAAAATGAATGGGAGTCAATGGGAATGCTAACGCAAGTGAAGTTCTCCTACAAGATGGCAGCTCCCGCGAGGCTTCAACTTCCGGTCGATGGATTACCCCCTTGAGAGCAACCTAGATCTGGGTCCTCAAGGTCAGTTAAGACCTAAGGAGTTAATTTAGATTAGATAAAGTTGACTGTAAGTTAGTGTGTGTTAGAGAAATTAAGGGCCCTATTTTAACGATCTGAAACGGAAGTATCAAGCACGAAGCGCAAGTAACTTTGTGGCCGGGTCTCGGTCGCTTTTGCTATTTTACTGGCGGGATAGAAAAACTCTTGTGCCCGGCGCAAGTTTAAAAGGGGTTGGTCTGAAGTAGCTTCATTATTCATAGGTGTGGTTTGGGCGTAACGGAAATAACCAATCAGAGCGTCATATCACAATCCCTTTAAGAGCACGATGAACAAGGTGAGCTTGTTCCATGGTGCAATAGGCCTACTATTATAACGGCGCATTTAGCAGACGCGCTTCAATCGGTCCACAGCCGTGGAGATCGATGTTCTCGTCAGGGCCGTAAAAGAAAGAGAAGAGAAGAATTAGACCCACCCAAATTAGCTTTGGTTGAACATGCATACAATAATTTGGGTAAATGCGTAAGCTTTGTGCTTACACAACAATGATTTCCCTCGTGTTTTCACATTTTTCCTTATAATAATGTATCATTTGCAAAAAGTAAAATGCATCTGTGTAGCTGAGATAATCATAGATGTATCACACCCACTGTGTCGATCTGTTATTGCTCCTCCCATCACAAAATACATCCATTCATGAAGGTTTACAATTTTACATGAACCATTTCAAATGGACGTTTAGCTAATACCAAACTTAATGATTTTGTTGACAGAAGACGCTAGAGAATTATATAGAGACGTGACCCTTTTTGTTTATTTTATTCTCTTTAATTTTTACATATATTTCAGTTGTCTGTTGGAAGAGTGACTATTCAGCTGACTGCATGACTGATATGGAGAAGTTACATAACAGCATGTTCATTTTTGTTTGTGTATATTAACAGATTAATCCCCAAATGTTCTTTCAAACCTTTCTCTTTCTATAAAAATAGTACAGTGGGAACGAAAACATTTTTTTTTTATGGTCTCGCATTTGGCCCTGTACTTTTTTTCCTCGTTCCAAACCCGGAAGTGTGAAAAGAATCCATTCGAGGAGGAGCTGCTTTATTTACCTTTAGCCTACCTGTCTCACAGAGTGAAACCGAAAGCAGCCGATTACTGTGAAGACGCCATTTCGGGAGATAGAAAATCAGCAATCGATTCACATGTGACAGGTAAGTTCCTTACATTTTTCATAGCTATATCGATAGCGGTTTGTGTTTAAAAATAAATTATGACGAAATCAAACTCGAAATACATGACGAAGTTGAAGTTACTTTGGTTATAGGCCTACTTCACGTCAACTGTAACAAAATGGATACACGTAGTTTTTCCTTTAACAGGAGAATATAATGCTTAGATCTTCGGTTGGCGATACGTAGGCTATTTAATTAATTTTATAATTACGCAGTAACACATAGCAAATAGTTATTGAAATGGTGTTAAATCAACATCGCGCTGTCAACGAAAAAGTCATTGAACCAACGTCGAACTCTGATGTTGATTCTTCATCATGTTGCACCCTCTATTATCATTCAAACAACGTTTAAATCATACCCAGATCAACAGAATTTCAATGGTGTTTCGATTACAAATGTTGAAATCCCAGCATATCAACAAAACTTCAATGTTGTTTTAGTATACCACGGGTTTAATCTGAAGGTCTAATTTTAATATAATATTAAAAACATTATTATAGGCTATAATCCTGCTTTATCGACAGCCAGGGTGGGCTAGCAAGCAAAATATAGAACATATAAACTATACCTTTATGCTAGACTAGGACAAATGACACCATGCATTTTTTAAAAATTAAACAATCATTTTTATTTTAATCATTTTTAAAATTTTAATCATTTTCATTTAAAAAAAAATCATGTTTATTATTTTATTAAATCAGAACTAATTGTTAACTCAACAAATTAAATATAAATAACTTGATACTTGTAACTAATTAAATAGTAAATGTATTGATTGGACTTGTACAAAATTTTTTTCTGGTTGACTAAATTGCACATTAATTTCTGCTTAAATTCGGGGTGCATAGAAGAATAGGATTAAATCTCACCGCAAAAACAGGCTAATAATAAGGCTATGTCTTTAAAATGAACTAGGCATTTTAATTGCTTCTAAATAAAGTATGTGGGGCTAAGCCACATACCCCCCCCCCCCCCCCGCCTTCCCCTCGCTTCCCCGTGCTCAGAAAAAGTGCAGAAGATCATCAAAAATCGTGTTATCGCATAAGCACTATTATAAAACGAATCCGTTACCTAACGTAACCTCGGTTCTCTCTAGATGAGGAAACGAGTATTGCGGGAAAGATTAATCTTTTCTGAGAAGTTGAAGCCAACAAATTATCCTTTAATTTTGTATCGATTGTCAACGCAGTTCACTGCAGCAGACCATGAGTGGGCTAGCTAGCAGCTCATAGGTTCGCTCAGGGAGAACTGCTACAGCCTATGAGGGAAGCAAGAAGAGGTTCCTGGATCTGACACCGCCCTGACGGTTGAGATAGGAGACTATGCCCGCATTGTCCGAGCGGATCAATACGTGGTGACCCCGAATGCGCGGGAGGAGAAACGTGAGCGCGTTCTCGACCGCAATCCTCTCCAGACAGTTTATGTGTAGGGAGCTCTCTTGAACTGACCAGTGGCCAGATGCCGCCCGGTGAGCCCTCGCAGACCGCACCCCAACCTGAGTTGGATGTGTCTGTCGAAATGACTTTTCGGCGAGAGACGGTCCCCATGGTAACGCCCCGCTGAAACCATTCTGCCACTGTCCATGGCTGCAGAGCTGAGATACAGGTCTGCGTAACTTTGATCAGCTGGTGGCCCGTGGTCCACGCACGGTGAGACACACGGCTCTTCAACCAAAGCTGAAGGGGGCGCATGCGCAGTAGACCCAGCGGAAGCACTGCGGAGGCTGAGGCCATGTAACCCAGCTCCTTCTAAAAAGTATTCAGAGGCGTGAGGGTGTCCATCTGACAGGATGCAGCGAGACGCTGAACACGGCGCGCGCGCTGTGTAGATAAGCGAGCCGTCATAGCCACTGAGTCTAGATCTATTCCCAGGAAGGAAATCGTCTGACTGGGCTGAAGCAAGCTCTTTGTGCAGACAGAGAGACCCAAGGTGTTCAGATGGTCGAGGAGAACTGTACGATGAGACAGTAGCTCCGTCCGTGATTGTGCCAAAATCAGCCAGTCGTCCAAATTATTCAAAATTCGCAGCCCCTGACTCCGCAGGGGGTTGAGCACCGTATCCATGCACTTCGTGAACATACGGGGTGCTAAAGATAGGCCGAACGGGAGGACTGTGTATTGATCTAGGATCGGTCTGAGGCCGCCGTCTTTCTTGGGGACAAGAAAATAACGGCCGTAAAACCCAGACTCGCTCATAGAAGGCGGAACTCTCTCTCTATAGCCTTTTGGCACAAAAGCTTCTCTATCTCTGAGCGAAGCGTGTTTGCTGCTTCTGAACTCACTGTGGTTTCGAGCCGCGCCCGAAAGCGTGGAGGGCGGCGACGGAACTGTAACAGATAGCCGTATTCTATTGTGCTTGGCACCCATGGGGAGATTCCCGGAATAGCTTCCCATGCTAGAAGCGCGATGCTAGCGGGTGAATGGCTATGTCGCCCTGATTGTTGCACATAGCGGGCTGGACACAGTGTGTGGGCACGCTAGAATGTTTCCGGCAACGGGACTTACACTCAGAGAGGAGTTTATGGGCTGTGTAAGAGAGCGGGCAGAGGGGGGGCTTCTGCACTCTGACACTTGAGCGGGCTGTGTCCGCTCTATGGGAGTGGGCTCTGAGAGAGACACGGGACATGTGGTGCTTTTGTGTATGGGTGAACACTGGATTGTGGGCACATTTTTCTACACAAGAGGCTTTATGCAGAGGGACGCATGCACGGCTCGTGGGCGCGCTTATGAACTCTGACACTCGATCGGGCAGTGTCCGCTTTATGAGAGTGGGCTCTGACAGAGGCACGGGGAGTGTGGTGCTTTTGTGTATGGGCGAACACAGGATTGTGGGCACATATTCTACACAAAAGGTGTGTGTATACATACACATGTACTGTATGTGGATATACACATAGTGGGCTGTACAAGTGTGTGAGTGCGCTTACCGTGCTTGTGCGTGACGGCTCGCGGACAGCCAATGGCTGTTTAGTGAGTGACTTCCCGATAACGTAAATGGGGAGCGAGTCACGGTGTGATAAGCGAGCGTGGTCGCGGGCACGGGTGTGGTGTTTGTGTGTAGGAGTGAACACTGAGCTGTGGGCACATATACTACTTATCGCAGACCTTTTGCACTTTACAGACATTATGCACTTATGCCTGATTGCATTTTAACAGGTGCATTTTGCATTTTAGCAGGTGCATTTGCATCTATCAAATGCATTTTGATTTGATACAGGCTGCACAAGTGACGCGAGCGCAAGTGCGTGAGCGTTGTAGGCGGCAGAAGGCTATACATAGCCTGAAGGGCTGCACTTGTGACGCGCGCATGTAGAAACGTGAGCGCTGCAAGTGGGCACGAGACTGAAGAGGCTGGGATGCGGGCAGAAAGATGTGAGCACAGTTGTGGGCACATCTGTTACAGATAACACTCTAGCAGCATAGCCAGCTAAGAGAGTGGGCTCTGTTAGACACGGGAATGCTGTGTTTTAATATGGGTGAGCACATGGGTGTGGGCACCTATTACACTTGAACAGAAATAGCGTCAATCTAAATCTGTTGGCGTTATTGCAGGCGTTCATGTTATGACGGGCTCGTTGCTGCAATATAGACATTTTCGGCCGCTCGAACAAGGAATGAGAAACGATAGAGAGATGGGTGCTAGCCGGCCTCGGCGGGTTAAAAACACACTCGTTTCTCATGTCGCCGCTGACGCATATGCGCGGGAGAGCGCGGCCGCTTTCTGTAACGTAAGAAAGTTGGCCGCGAGCTCAGAGCTGCATAAAGTTATCTGCGAGAGCCGGAATCGAACACGGGTCGCTGGCGCGAAAAGCTGTGTGTTTTACCACAGAGCCACACCAGTAAAGACACAAGCTGACTAGCGCTAGCAGAGGGCGTGATAGTGGCGAACAGGTCCAGCCTCGGCGGAACGAACACACCATAAACCCATTTTCGGTGAAGTTATGCATGGGGGGGGGGCGTTTACGGCCGCTCGAACGAGGAAAGAGAAACGTTAGAGAGATGGGTGTTAACCGGCCTCGGCGGGCTAAAAACACACTCGTTTCTCATGTCGCCACTGACGCATGTGCGCGGGAGAGTGCGGCCGCTTTCTGTAACGTAAGAAAGCTCGCCGTGAGCTCAGAGCTGCATAACATTATCTGCGAGAGCCGGAATCGAACACGGGTCTCTGGCGCGAAAAACTTTATGTTTTACCACTGAGCCACAGCAGTAAAGACACAAGCTAAGCGGCTCGTCCCTCATACAGCGCAGGAGTCCGGCGCTTAGAGGGGATGTGTGCGAGGCATCTTTAAAAAGACGCTCGCTGCTCTTTTGTGAAGTTACACAAGCAAAATACAAATGTAAGGATACATCGCCGGATGGCGTTAGCTCACAGGATGGCTGAAGGTGGCGAAGACGACCGGCTTCCTCAGACTCTGTCCACGCTCGCTAAGAGATGCCTTCCCCACGGCGACGCAGCTTCCTCTCGGAGATCAGCAGGTGCGTATAGCCTCGCTGAATAGATGAAAATCGGAAAACAGCGGGAAACTCGCCTATTTATAGACTCGGGCCACGCCGTTTGGCGGGCTTTGACGCAATGAGAGCGTGTCTGCTTCTCATTGGCCACGAGTTCAACCGAGTTCCCTCATAGGCTGTAGCAGTTCTCCCTGAGCGAACCTATGAGCTGCTAGCTAGCCCGCTCATGGTCTGCTGCAGTGAACTGCGTTGACAATGGATACAAAATTAAAGGATAATTTTTTGGCTTCAACTTCTCAGAAAAGATTAATCTTTCCCGTAGCGTAAGCTAGCTTACGCAATACGAGAGAACCTCTCGTAAGAGAACGACTGTTATCATTTCTGAAAACAAACACAGTGGAGTTACAAAACTGTATTGCACATCGCATTATTAAAATTTTGCATTTGTAGGCTATTACGAGTCTACGAGAAGGTCTAATCTGTATTTCCAGTTCCAGTTAACGTAACAACTAGAGCCAGTTCTGCATTGAATAAAGTAAAGGTAAACCATTAAATGTAAGAAAAAACGGATTGTGAAAATACCTGTAAGAGTTCAGCAGTGTCAAATTGAAGGTCCAGTGTTTAAACTGCGTTTGAAACTGTGGCTGACATGTTAATCTTAACAAACACCATTAACTGGAGATTTTTTTTTTTACTTTAAGTTAAAATGAATTAAATGCCATGTTTTAAAAATCAATTGTATTTTGTGCATGTCCTCTGTGTCCACACACAGGCCTTTAAGTAAAGTGTCACATCAAGGAGGAGGAGAACAGTACCTCTAAAATGAGTGTGTGTGAGGAGAGAGAGGAGGAGAACCGTAGGCCTACCTGTAAAATGAGTATGTGTGAGGAGAGAGAGGAGGAGGTGTCTGTTCACACTCAGAGAGCAGCATCTCCAGGATCCAGCTGTGTGTCCATGAAGAGTAACATCTCTATGCGTGAACCCCCTGATCTCAGTGATGGACCATCTCCAGGATCCAGCTGTCTGTCCATGAAGACTAACATCTCCTTGCGTGAACCCCTAAATTCAGTGATGGACCATCTCCAGGATCCAGCTGTGTGTCCATGAAGAGTAACATCTCTATGCGTGAACCCCCTGATCTCAGTGATGGACCATCTCCAGGATCCAGCTGTGTGTCCATGAAGAGTAACATCTCCTTGCGTGAACCCCCTAATCTCAGTGATGGACCATCTTCAGTATCCAGCTGTGTGTCCATGAAGAGTAACATCTCCATGCATGAACCCCCAAATCTCAGTGATGGACCATCTCCAGGATCCAGCTGTGTGTCCATGAAGAGTAACATCTCCTTGCGTGAACCCCCAAATCTGAGTGATGGACCATCTCCAGGATCCAGCTGTGTGTCCATGAAGAGTAACATCTCCTTGCGTGAACCCCCTAATCTCAGTGATGGACCTGCTGTCACCTCTGACCCTGCGTGAGTATCATGAAGTTCAGGGCTGTCTGGGCAGTCAAGATATTATATTGGTTCATCCCCCTAAAAACTGTCAATAACACGCATAAAGACAAAAACAAGTGTGTGTATGGTTGCACAAATAGTTGTTAAAATAAAAGAGCAAAAAGGCTATGTAAAAAATGTATCCAAATTGAACGTATCTATAGATGATAGTCTTGAAATCCAGATAACTAGTTAGTCTCATCAACCTCAGCCTCCGCCCAAGTAGCAGTGCTTCGCCTTCTGAGAATATAGTTCCCAGGATGTATGCGGTTAAAAGATGGCTGTGTCTCATATGACCTTGTTATTTGTACACACTGTGACTATACAAATCACAACATATAAATAGGAAAATGTTGGCGTTATTTTGTCACTTATTGGGAGCAGTATGCTAGCTGAAGCCATTTACTTCCAGTCTTTGTGCTAAGCTAGGCTAGCGGTGGGTCAAACAGAGTTACAGCACGCATGGAGATGAGAAGGGTATGTATAGACTTATCTAACTCTGGGGGATACGGTGAATAAGCTAAAGTCCCAAAAATTTAATGTGTTCCTTTAATAAAAATACTGTCATTGAAACAGAAAAAAATATTTAAAAATTAAATATTCTGAAAGCTTTGAGGGCTTTACAGTAGTAACAATTATTGTGATATTATTGTGATCATATATGATATAATTTTTAACATTTAACATTTTTTTAAATATGATGGTTTCATTATAAATATGGTGATATCTCAAAGGTGGACACTCAACTTAATATATGATATTTACCATCTGAATCAAACTGTCATGTCAACAAATGGAAAAGTAAGCCAGCTGTTTATTATCATGTTAATTATTGTGCCTTTCGCTCCAGGAAAATATACCTAATTTGATCGATTCTTCAGAGTTACTGTTGATTTATTTATCATCCGTCATCAGTCGCATCAGTCGATTAAATTGCCATTTCACTTTTTCTTCATGTCAGTGTTTCTGTGATATTTTAAAATAATGGTTTCTGGTAAAACTTACTTACTTGAAGAATTTTGAGACACTCCTCGCTGCAGCTTGCAGCGCAATGACGTAGCTGGATCAGATCCAATACTTACTGGATAGGAAGGAAGGAAGGAAGGAAGGAAGGAAGGAAGGAAGGAAGGAAGGAAGGAAGAAAGGAAGGAAGGAATGAAGGAAGGAAGGAAGGAAGGAAGGAAGGAAGGAATGAAGGCAGGCAGGCAGGCTCCTAAGGGAATGACTCTTGTTGGCCCAGAAAGTCAATGAAGAAAATGTTTAAATATTCCATGTGCCGACAGTGGCTCAACTATAAGTTTATCAAGCGACGAGACTACTTTTTGTGGCCTGAAACGAGACTTCCTTAGATTTCCACGACGCATGCGCGAGAATTGTGATCTCCTTCAACTACTTCAGTTCAGTTCTCGCGCATGCGTCGTGGAAAACTCTTGAAGTCTCGTTTCAGGCCAACAAGGAAGAAAAGGAATAGTCGAATAAAGTCGTTATTTTTGTTTGTTTTTTCACACAAAAAGTATTCTCGTCGCTTGATAGACTTATTAGTTGAGCCACTGTAGTCACATGGAATATTTAAACATTTTCTTCATTGACTTTCTGGGCCGTCAAGTGTCATTCCCTTAGGAGCCTATGTGGTAGTTATACAGCTCTCAAATTTAATCAAAAATATCTTCATTTGTGTTCTGAAGATGAACGAAGGTCTTACGGGGTTGGTACAGCATGGGGGTGAGTAATTAATGACTTAATTTTCATTGTTGGGTGAACTAACCCTTTAATGGTAAATGGAACTTGAACATTTGACCTATTTTAGTTAAAGTTATACCTGTCGTCATTTCTTTGTGCCATTTTCTGAGTAGCTTTCTTTCAGCATCTGATCTTAAATTATACCATTTTCAATATTTTACTCTAGCCTGGATGCCAGCCCGAACTCCGCCCACAACATTTTTTGGTCGGGAAGTTCGGTCTGGACTCGATCCATTGAGGAGAAATTATGATCAGTCAAAAAATGATCGGGCCAATCAAATTGCCAGGGTGGGCTTTATACGATGATGGACAGATGATCTGCAGGGACGTAATCATCATGTTATCCAAGAGCGCTTAACTGGTTTCCCTCATGACTGCAGCTGGAGAATTGAGATGAGCGCATTAATTTTAATAGACAAACAGAAAACTGCAATCAAGGCATTTGTCGATCGGAAAGATATTTTTGCCGTCCTTCCTACATGATTCGGGAAAAGTGTAACTTATCAGCTGGCTCTGACGGTGGCTAAAAAGATGGGACGCAATGAAAAGCCTGTGGTCGTTGTGGTTTCTCTTTTGGTCGCACTCATGGAGGACCAAGTAAAATTAGCAACACTCGAGTTTCAGACTCACATTCTGGCCAGAATATGAGTATGACGAAGTCAGGCTAATTTTATTCCACACAGGGGGAAAAATCACCATAAATTACCAAATACTGTGCAAATTAACATTATTAAAGAGAGGATAAAAAACTGCTAATTCTGATAAAAATGATTTTGTGGTGAAGTAAATACTACAGAAAAAAACAATGTAATTTTACTTAATTACTGTAATTTAACTTTTGAAAAAAGTTAGTTCAGGCAAGAATAAAAAAAAAAAAAAGTAAATTCTAGAATAGTACTCAATTCAACCTTGTAGAAAGGAAAGTGTAAAATGTAAAATATCAACATTATAAAATTAAGTAAAATTACCAGTACACAACTTTTCTGATACTGGTGTTCCCATCATGCACTGGGCCATGAATAATTAATGAGGTTTATTTTTCACTGTTTTCCATATGTATTTACACTATTTTATCATTGCTTTTGTTGTTAGGATTATAAACTTGCCATTTTGTGACATTTGGAGTCCATTTTCTACTTAAAATGACACATTCAAACACAAAAACAATCCAACAAATGTGACCGTCATTGTGTATTGTCTACCAAGTATTGAGGTCTGCGTTCACACATAGAACTTCAGAAATGAAGATACGGGGACACACACTATATGTATTGTTTACTTAAACATATCTGAGTAAATCATATACTTAAAAAAAGTGTGGTCTAATTCAATGTTATATTGTTTGAGTGAAATGTTGTACAAAGAAATTTAAATTAAATAGATATTACTTAACCTTTAATTAAATATAAATTACTTAATTTCTTATGTTACTTTCACTTAACTTAGTTAAGTATAGTTTTCTTAATTCTATGTGTGAAATTTACTCAAAAAATATCTGCAATTTTTTTTTTTTAATTAAGTACGTTTTACTCATCGTTTTTTCTCAGTGTACTACTAATAAATATGTTTTATTTATTGGAAGTACTTGCAAATAGGCTTACTTCACAGGATGATTTTCTAGCAGGAGCAAGCACCACCATGCTGCAGCCATGTCAGACTGGAAAATATGTTTAATGTAAATCTCAATCACACTTTGAGAATATAATTTTTCCCAAATTATTAGTTTTGATAGCTCACCTCAACAAAATCAAAGAGATCTTCCATTAAAACAGCGAGTGTGTACTGTATAATTATTAGCAAGTTACATCAAAAAAGACATGAACAATAGTAATTAACTTAATTAAATTGCTTTGGGAGATTGCATAAATAAGTTTGTTGGATATGGTTTTTGCTCAAACTAAAAAAATAAATTAATGACAATCTGATAAAGCCATCAAAAAAAAAAATTGTTATCAAACGTTTCTTCCTACCATCAACATGCCTTGGAATGAAATAAATTGAAATAAATATGTTATAATTATTCAAAAATTAACCATGTGGTTCAATATCTAAAATGTTAGTGATTATGAATATCTAAAATGTTAGTGAATTAGTGATGGCAACAAGAAAACCGCATACGTTGAGATCATCACGTCCATACTCTTTCCACTGCCCAGGATGTAGTTGCTGTGCAAGTATTCTACAAAGCATTTGAACCACAACAACAATAAAAACAAAAATGGACTAAAAAATAATAATGAACTGCTAATAAACAAACAAAAAAACTAGGGTGGAACAACCCCTAACAAATGTTTGGCTCATTTATCATTGTTTTAACAATTGTATATATGAACTCAACTCAACAATTCAAAAACCCCTTAGAAAGAAATAGATTCAAGGACCGTTATGTCGCCCGGTATGCCACAGCCAGGGCCCCTGGAGCCACTCATCCGAGCCAGGCCCGGGGTTGGGGCTCGTATGCGAGCGCCTGGTGGCCGGGCCTCTCCCCACGGGGTCCGGCCGGGCTCAGCCCGACGGAGCGACGTGAAGTTGCCTTCCTGTGGGCTCACCACCTGCAGGAGCCGTAAGGGGCCGGTGCAGAGAGGATCGGCCGGCAGTCGAAGGCAGGGGCCTCGGCGACCCGATCCCTGGACACGGAAACTAGCCTTAGGGACGTGGAACGTCACCTCGCTGGCGGGGAAGGAGCCAGAGATTGTGCGAGGTTGAGAGGTTCCAACTAGAGATAGTCGGGATCACCTCTACACATGGCTTGAGCTCTGGAACCACACTCCTTAAGAGAGGATGGACTCTTCACCACTCTGGAGTTGCCCATGGTGAGAGGCGGCGGGCTGGTGTGGGTTATAGCCCCCCAGCTCAGCCGTCATGTGTTGGAGTTTACCCCGGGGAACGAGAGGGTCGTTTCCCTGCGCCTACGGGTCAGGGATAGGTCTCTCATTGTCGTGTGTGCCTACGGGCCGAACGGCAGTGCAGAGTACCCAGCCTTCTTGGGGTCTCTGGGAGGAGTGCTGGAAAGTGCTCCGACTGGGGACTCCGTCGTTCTACTGGGGGACTTCAATGCTCACGTGGGCAACGACAGTGACACCTGGAGGGGCGTGATTGGGAGGAACGGCCCCCCCGACCTGAACCAGAGTGGTGTTCAGTTATTGGACTTCTGTGCTAGTTACAGTTTGTCCATAATGAACACCATGTTCAAGCATAAGGGTGTCCACCAGTGCACGTGGCACCAGGACACCCTAGGTCGTAGGTCGATGATCGACTTTGTGGTCGTTTCATCTGACCTGCAGCCGTATGTCTTGGACACTCGGGTGAAGAGAGGGGCGGAGCTGTCAACTGATCACCACCTGGTGGTGAGTTGGATCCGATGGCGGGGGAGGAGGCTGGACAGACTCGGCAGACCCAAGCGTACTGTAAGGGTTCGCTGGGAACGTTTAGCTGAATCTCCTGTCAGAGATCTCCTGAGAGAAATCTCCTCCGGCAGAGCTACGACCAGATTCTGAGGGAGGCTGGAGATATTGAGTCTGAGTGGTCCATGTTCTCCACCTCCATTGTCGAAGCGGCTGCTCGGAGCTGTGGCCGTAAGGTCTCCGGTGCCTGTCAAGGCAGCAATCCCCGAACCCGGTCACCGGAAGTAAAGGATTCCGTCAAGCTGAAGAAGGAGTCCTATCGAGCCTGGTTGGCTTGTGGGACTCCGGAGGCAGCTGACAGGTACCGACAGGCCAAGCGGACTGCGGCCCGGGTGGTTGTGGAGGCAAAAACTCGGGCCTGGGAGGAGTTCGGTGAGGCTAGGGTTGGGAACCGAGAACCGGTTCTTATCCAGAACCGGTAGTGTTTCTAAAAAAAATAACCGGAACCGTGCAAAATTCCTAAGTTTTGGTTCCGAAAATGGTTCTGTTGCGATATGTGGGCGAAGTGCTGGGAGTAACTTCAGATTATATTTAGCGTCTCACCTCAAGGCGAGAGAGAGAGAGAAAGAGTGTAGAGCTGCATGATTAATCTTTAAAAGATTTCGAATCAAACACCCACGCCATCTTATTCCTAAATGACAAAAACACCTGAAGTTGCGGTTTGCTCTCACACGCGCTGCATTTGTCACACACACACACACACACACACACACACACACAGCTACGTAATGCTACGTTATGCCTGTAATAAGCGTTAGTACTCAGACTTCTTGTTTAGCCCTGTAAGACCCAAATATAGAAAAAACAAGAAAAAAAATGTTTTCACCTATCAGATGTTGTTGTAGGAGGCCTCTGATGCAAATAATGAAGGATTTAAAAAAAATTATGTTTTAGTAAGTTTTTAAGGAAATGTTGTAATATTGCAATGTTGGGCCTATGGGGGAGCAGAACAAATATACAGAACAACTAAGGGCTTATTTGAAGTGTGGATTGCTTACATAGCACCAGAACAGTAAATAATATGAATAATAATAATAATAATCATCTGACAGTCATATTTTTATTATTTAGAATTTATTAAAAATAAACATAAAATATAAATATTAAATGCAAAACCGATTGAAATCTGTCACATAAACAGTGTCCAGTGTTCACTTGCAATAGTTTTAATCCTAAAAGCAGTTCCTTTCCTCTGAAAAGCAGAGACGGAGATTGCACTTCTTGCAGAGCATATTCGAATATCCTTTTTTGCAGTGTGTGCAGTGTCCTTTCTGAAATGAAGATAATAGTTGTAAGAGTTAGAGTATGTTCAAGTATAAATAATTTTAAAGAAAACGAATCCTATTTATGTGATACATTCCACTGAAGTCTAGGGCTGGGACAGTTACAGCAATACTGCAGTCACCTGACGCCTACCGCGGGTCTGAGCTCATCACGTCATCACCGCAAAAAAAAAAAACATTGGCCTGCCCATGTGTGCACGTTGTGTCTAATGACATGGATTCATTGATTCAAATGACATGGATTATCTCTAATGACACTGTGTCTTACATGGATTCAAGGTTGTTTAACCAAAACTTATCAAAAAATGGAGCAGATCAGACCTTTCGCGAGTTGGGGAGCCGATGCCTAATAATATTCCTTTCGAATTAGAGATGCTGGGATGGGCTATTTATAATTTTTCCAACATGGTTAAAAAATCCATACTGTCCCAGCCCTACTGAAGTCACACAATTCTAAAAAGAATATACAAAACCCCCAGACCTCTTACATCCCCACATTCCAGAATGCAACCCCCTATGTCTGGACATCCACACCTTGAATAACCATCCTACACAGCAGTCTACAAACACTGTCTGCCTTGCTACAAGCAGATATTTGGGCAAACAAACAAAGATAAAAAAAAAAGAACTGCTAACATACAGAAACAATTTCAAGTACTGGCATTGACAGGAAACTCCAACCATAAATAATTAATTTATTCATTTAAAATTATTCAGATCAGATCTAAACTGAAAATTATAACAAATAACACATTTATTAGATATTATGAATAATCAAATACATCATATTTCTTTAAATATTTCTCCTGTATGTGAACATTTGAGAAGTGCAATGTCTCCATGTAATGTGCAAGGTGCGCATGCTATTTTGACTACCATTCTATCCCAACGTTGTAAAATTACAACAAAGACATAACAAGCTAAAAATCTAATTTGGCGTATGCATTCCACAATAACCAAGAATTTACATGAACTAGACATTCTAACAATGACAAAAAAATATTTCTGTTGTTTTACTTACTTCAATGTTGAGATATCCAGTCCAATGAAACAAGATGTGCTTCCAGTAAAATTTGCAGGTAATCCCTCAGAGATAGGGTGAGAAGCTCGGTCACTCGGGAGGAGCTCAGAGTAACGCCACTGCTCCTCCACATCGAGAGGGGTCAGCTGAAGTGGCTTGGGCATCTGTTCCGGATGCCTGGAAGAAGATGGATGGATGGATATATGAACTAAAAAACATAATACCAGCGATTAGATAGAGTTAAACATCAATGAGAAATGAGCCACAAAACAAAATGGATGCAAAAAGATGTTCACCAATTCTATTGTCGATGCATATGAAGTCACCAAAACACACCACCACGCATGAGTGTAACAAAATCCAGTACCTGATCCACTATGTGATCATGCTACAGGCTACAGCAAGGACTTCTTGAGAATTTTAGCCTTCTTTCTCTTTTTTTTAAATTCTTTTTGTATTTTACATTTTTACTACTGAAATATTGATGTCTCTTTACTTTTAATATGCAGATAATTATCTGCCCTTAAATGTCTGATGTGCATAATTTGCTGTTTGTTTAGAAACATGGGTATTCAAAATCTGTGTGAGAACTTTGAGAATCTCCATGTCGTACATTAGGCAGTCAGTTGGCCACAATAGAAATCTTTTGGAAAGATCCAACACTTATTTCTACATATGGTATGATTTTCATATTAGACATATTTAAATATTTTCTTTATTTTAACAAAGCTTTTTGTGTCTCTGTTCATCTTAATGTGTTTCCAGTGGTGGGAGAGCTGAGCAGATCAGAGATGTGTCCTGTCAGAAACACATCAGTCATCATGACACAGAAGCAGCACTGCAGCTCGATTCTCACCAGCCAGTGCATGATGATCTGCAGAGAGTCAAAGACCAGCACAAAACCAGCATGAAGAACAGATATGAGAGATTATTTGAGGGAATCAAACTACAAGAGAATCAGACTCTCCTGGACAGGATTTACACACAGCTGTACATCATAGAGGGAGAGAGTGAAGGAGTGAATGAAGAACATGAGGTGCGACAGATGGAGAAAAGTTACAAGACACTCCAAGACACTCCAATCAACTGCAATGACATCTTTGATCCTTCACCTGAACCAGGATATGAGGAGAAGAGAAGAGAGAAGAAAGACAAAATCAAGACTGTTCTTACTAAAGGCATCGCTGGAATCGGGAAAACCGTCTCTGTGCAGAAGTTCATTCTGGACTGGGCCGAGGGAAAAGCCAATCAGGATGTAGATTTCATGTTTGTGCTTCCATTTAGAGAGCTGAACTTGATTAAAGATCATCAATACAGTCTTCACAGACTTCTGCTGGACTTTCATCCTGAACTTCGAGATCTGGACTCAGAGATGTATGATGAATGTTCAGTTGTGTTCATCTTTGATGGTCTGGATGAAAGCAGATTGACACTGAAGTTTTCAGACAGTGAGAAAGTTTCTGATGTGACTGAGTCTTCATCAGTGGGTGTGTTGATGTCAAACCTCATGAAAGGAGATCTGCTTCCCTCAGCTCTCATCTGGATCACCACCAGACCAGCAGCAGCCAATCAGATCCCCTCCAAATACATCAACCGTGTGACAGAAATTCAGGGATTCAATGAGCCTCAGAAGGAGGAATATTTCAGGAAGAGAATCAGTGATGAGGATCAAGCCAGCAGAATCATCTCTCACATCAGAAGAGCAAGAAGCCTCCACATCATGTGTCACATACCCGTCTTCTGCTGGATCTCAGCCACTGTGCTTCAAAACATCCTGAAACAAGATCTGAGTGCAGAAATCCCTCAAACTCTGACTGAAATGTACATACACTTCCTCCTCATTCAAACTCATATGAGGAGCCAGAAGTATGAAGAGAGAGATCCAGAGAAACTCCTGCAGTCCAACAGAGACGTGATTGTGAAACTTGCTGAACTGGCTTTCAATCAGCTGATGAAGGGCAATGTGATGTTCTATGAGGAGGACCTGATTGAGAGCGGCATAGATGTCACTGACGCCTCAGTGTATTCTGGGATTTGCACTGAGATCTTTAGGGAGGAATCTGTGATTTATCACAGGAAGGTTTACAGCTTTGTACATCTCAGCTTTCAGGAGTTTTTTGCAGCACTGTATGTGTTTTTCTGTTATTTACACAAGAACAGTGAAGTTCTGAAAATGTTCCTCACAGGAAAGTCCAGAACCCAATCTGGGAATGTTCCTCTGGATGTGTTTCTGAAGGGAGCAATGAATAAAGCCTTGAAGAGTGAAAATGGACACCTGGATCTTTTCCTTCGATTCCTTCATGGCATCTCACTGGAGTCCAACCAGAGACTCTTACAGGATGTACTGATTCACACAGAGAACAACCCAGAGAACATCAAGAAAATAATCCAAAACCTTAAAAAACACAAACATGCAAAAAGTCCAAAAGACAATGTCAGTCCTGAAAGATGGATGAATCTGACACACTGCTTGATTGAGATGAAGGATAGTTCTCTTGTTGAAGAAATGCAGGCATTTTTACAATCTAAAACATATAACAAAAACCTTTCTCTTGCACAATGTTCAACTTTGGCAAACATGATCCTGATGTCAGAGGAGGTGATGGATGAGTTTGACCTTAAAAAGTTCAACATCAGATCATCAAAGGAGAGTCAAAGGAGACTGTTACCTGCTCTGAGAAACTGCAGAAAAGCTCTGTGAGTGTGAAAATATGAACATAAAACCTCTTTTGTAGGCTATTAGTTTAGCTAATTGCGCTGTAATTGTATTAAAAAAGTGCCTACAGACTAAAATATTTAAAATAAATATTTTAATTTGTAATTATAATTGAAATCCAAGTAATTACATTTCTAAAGGTTTAAAAGCTAAATTTTCTTCAGCAATTACAGTCTTTTCAACCAATGAATTTGCATGACTTTTCCATCGTTCATAATTTACTGGATAATGATTAAGCATTTTTAGAAAAATATATTTCTTTTTCTGGTTTAGAAATCACACTTTTAAAATTAGGTTACCTTATATATCTAGTTGCGGTGAGGATGTATTAAAATAGGAAATATCTTGGTCAGTCGTTCCCAACACTGGTCCTGGAGTATCCCAGCACTGTCCATTTTTGATGTCTCTCTTATTTAACACATTAGATGTCTTGGAGTCTTTTTACTAACTAGCTAATGAGTTGAATTTGAAAATGTGCAGTGCTGTGGGTACTCCAGGAACAGGATTGACCTGAAACTGTCTCTGAGCCTAATAGTCCAGTCCTTAAAGGGGTGGTTTACTGCTTTTTTTCTTTGCATGATTGTGTTTATGGGGTGCAATATAACATGTATTCGTGGTTTTTCTTTTTTTAAAAGTCTTATTTTTCATAAATTTCACCTTTATTGTAAGCCGCTTTCTCTTCTGTCCTTTGAACGATCGATTGACTTCCAGATTCTATGAAACCACTCCCTCAGAAACGGGCAGTGGGCTCTGATTGGTTAGTTTTTGGCCGATGTTGTGATTGGCTAAACTGTAGTGCACGTTGTCCGGAAAATTCACGCCCATTACCTTTACGGGCGAAGTTGCATGTGTTCCTGTCAAATGTACATAATGGTGTCGATACTGCAGTATCAGAGCCAGAAACAGACCCAGAAAGAGGCGATGAGAGTCAAGCAGAACCTCACCACACACGGCTCTTACAAAACGTTTCTGAATGGTAATTTGCCTAATTTTTTTTTACTTTCTACACGTTTGTCTTGCACAAAATAGCATCGAACTGACTGGCTACTATACAAACAGCGTTGGCATTGGTTTACGTTCTTGATCAAATCGAAAATAACGTCATAAAGTATATATACATGAAAAATACATTTACAACATTATTACATATTCAAAATTCAGGTCCATAATGTTTGTACGCGTTTGTCGTAGACACAAAATAGCATAGGCTAACTAGTAGTGGCTATAAAGCCAGCGCTGGCATTTGATAAAATTAAAACATTACGTCTGTAAGTTTTCCACATGCAAATACATTTAAATTGATTAAGTCTTAGCCTACTTACAGGTTGTGGCCCAACAACTGCTGCCTCTGGTTTAAAAGTTGGAACTGCTTCATGTTTTTGTAACAGTTTCTTGTTGAATCCGGCATTGAATTCGTGGGGATTCTGGAAGCTGTTTTCCTTAAAATGCGCAGCACAGAGAGCTAAATTACGATCGTCATTTTCAGGAACATAATCAAACATAGTAAGTCAGTAAGTAGTAAGTCAGACTTCTTCCCGGTGCATGTTGGACTCCGGCAGGGCTGCCCTTTGTCGCCGGTTCTGTTCATAATTTTTATGGACAGAATTTCTAGGCGCAGCCAGGGGCCGGAGGGTGTCAGGTTTGGGGACTACACGATTTCGTCTCTGCTCTTTGCGGATGATGTTGTCGTGTTGGCCCCTTCATACCAGGACCTTCAGCATGCACTGGGACGGTTGCAGCCGAGTGTGAAGCGGCTGGGATGAAAATCAGCACCTCCAAATCCGAGGCCATGGTCCTCAGCCGGAAAAGGGTGGCTTGCCCACTTCAGGTTGGTGGAGAGATCCTTCCTCAAGTGGAGGAGTTTAACCCCCTGAGCCCGACGGCGTCGTCGACGATGCCACACGTCACCTCCGATAAATGTTTACATAACTCGATGACAGATTTATCGATTTTCTTACCGTTTTTTCCAGCAGAAAGCTAACGAGCTAGCCATCACGGGGGTGTCTTTCGGGTCTTTCTAGCCTTTACAGAAGGTTTTCTATCCAGCCTGGAACTTGTGCTTCCTTTCAGAGGTTTTCAGCAATAAATCCAAACGCTTTATGTCAAACTTTGATAATCTTGAAGCCCATAATTCATAAATATTCGGTCATTTTTGCCGCTAGCTTGATGCTAGCGGACATCCTGGATATCACGTGATGTTTTCACGTGATGGTTTTTGACCAATTACAGGCTGATCCGTTGTAAACATTGGTGTGCGTCATTACGCATGAACCAAGCGCTGATATAGTGTAGAGAGATAGAGAGACTCACGGAGACGCGCGATTCACAGAGAAACACAGCGAAATGGACGTAAATAAAGCGCTGGTCTATTTTGGTGCATTGCAGGATGATGGATTTTCAGGAGAACAGAGCTTTTTGACAGATGAGGAACTAGATTACCAGGATAGACCCAGCTGAAGTGCCATTTATTTATTTACTGTAAAAAAGTATTATAGTAGTATAAATGTATTATAAAAGAATAAAAAGAACATAATAAATAAAAGAATAAATAAAATAGAAATGCAAAACCTGTGATGTGGCCCTCTGTGTGATTGCTGATAGGAACTGTTTTGAGGCTTGGCACCAGTGAATTTCATGAGGCCCCAAACGCCTGGACTTCTTTTGGAAAAATGTCAGTATTTTTTGTTCTGTACAAGTTATAATGTTTATTCCTGTGCTCCAGGACTCCAAAGACATGAACAAACTATTTTCCAGAGGAAAATTGCTTAGCTTTTATTTATTTGTGTGTGATTTCAATAAATAATTGAGTGATTCCATTTCCGATTTATTTTTTCATTTGTCTTTATGGTCCCATAACTTATTTTACATTCAGGTGACATCAATGTAACACAAATATGCTGAAAGTTCAATTTGTCCTGAAAAAAAAGAGGTGTGTCAATTGTCTGTGCACCAAAGGGTTGATATTTTACAAGCTTTTTTAGTAAATGACACCAGACGGAAAATTTATTGTAAAAATACCCTTAGGTCTCAGAGGGTTAAGTATCTTGGGGTTTTGTTCACGAGTGAGGGGATTAACGGGAGATTGACAGACGGATCGGTGCAGCTTCAGCAGTAATGCGGTCAATGTACCGGTCTGTTGTGGTGAAGAAGGAGCTGAGCCGTAAGGCAAAGCTCTCGATTTACCGGTCAATCTACGTTCCTACTCTCACCTATGGTCATGAGCTTTGGGTCATGACCGAAAGGACAAGATCCCGGATACAGGCCGCTGAAATGAGCTTTCTCCGCAGAGTGGCTGGGCGATCCCTTAGAGATAGGGTGAGAAGCTCGGTCACTCGGGAGGAGCTCAGAGTAGAGCCGCTGCTCCTCCACATCGAGAGGGGTCCGCTGAGGTGGCTCGGGCATCTGTTCCGGATGCCTCCTGGACGCCTTCCTGGGGAGGTGTTCTGGGCACGTCCCACTGGGCGGAGGCCCCGGGGAAGACCTAGGACACGCTAGAGAGACTATGTCTCCCGGCTGGCCTGGGAACGCCTCGGCATCCCCCCAGAAGAGCTGGAGGAAGTGTCTAGGGAGAGGGAAGTCTGGGCATCTCTGCTTAGACTGCTGCCCCCACGACCCAGCCCCGGATGAGCGGAAGAAGATGTATGTATTTGATTGCAGAGTGCCGTAGCGCATTCGCTCACCCGTACCTCTCGCGCTCTCTCTCCGTCATGGAACACCGCGGCACAATTCTGTCCAACACAGTGCTGTTAATGTTTGAGACCCAGCTCTAAAAAAAGTTATTAGCCAGCATGCAAGGAGCCTAGATAATAAGGAAAACTAAGTTATTGCTAGAATACAGCTGGATTTTCAAGGTTAGCATGCAGTATAATGCTGGTAGTCCACCCCTTTTTTATCCGCTTCATGTTTGGTTTATTTTTTGCTGCCTCAAGTTTGTGTCGGGTCTCTTGCGTGAGAATCTCGTGTCACGTTCGGAATGTTCGACAATTGATTTATTTATTGGCTAAAATTCTTGTCGACAATCAATCGATTAACCAGTTACATCCCTAGTTAGAACCTTTATAATCAGAGGTTAATTGCAGCATTGAAACGATGTGAATTCTGAAAAATGGAATACAAATAAAATTGAAAAAACATAAGAGATTCAGGCTGGTTCAAGGTCCCTTCCTGATCCTGTTCCCTTCTCTCCCATCTTTGTGTGTGTCACATAGGGTTGGGAACCGAGAACCGGTTCTTTTCCAGAACCGGTTGTGTTTTTGAAAAAATACCGGAACCGTGCAAAATTCCTAAGTTTCGGTTCCGACAACGGTTCTGATGCCGATGCGATATCATCATGTGGGCGAAGTGCTGGGAGTAGAAGACGCCGTCTTATTCCTAAATGACAAAAACTTCACTGAAGTTGCGATTTGCTCTCACACGCGCTGCATTTGTCACACACAGACACACGCGCACTATGCGCGCCGACCGCCGAGTCACTCTCTACATTCAAATCATTTTGCACTGAGAGAGAGAGAGCAGTTGTCGATATGAAACTGCTTTACAATCACACAGTAACAATATTTATTTGTTTCACATATTCAAATGATTTCCGTTACAGAATTAGTGAGATTATAGTCTGAGTAAACATTGACGGTAGTGGTCAAAACAGATGCAGTCCGTATATTTTTTTGTGTTCAGAATTTACAAAATATATACAATGAGCGAGTGCATCATAATGTTTTTTTTTTCAAACCGTGTTTTTGTCTTATCTTGAATCACTACGTAAAGCCTGCAATAAGCGTTAATACTCGGACTGGCCGGCGGATCGCAGCTGCTGCGGAGTAGCCCAATGCCTGCGTGACTCGTCATGGACATAAACAGAGAGAAGTAGCTCCGGCAACAATGTTCTTCCGCAAGACGCATGCAGTTCTGTTTATTAACTGCTAGAGCGCCGATTTATCCAGTAATGAAATAAGTAAAGTCTTTATGAATCAATCATTCAAACGTTTTAAAAAATAATCTGTTCTACACACATCTTTATTGTGTGTTAAAGCATATTCTACTCCTTCTGAGGGGGTATTCTTCACTGTTGGAGATACAATAAAGGAGAGGTCCTAAATTATTATAGAGAATGCTGAATTTTTTTAATTTCCTTTATATATATATATATATACATTTTTTTTTGCAAAGATTGCTTAATAATATGTTGAGTTTGTTTACATTAGCAGTCTGTTAAACTAATTTGTCAAGTACTATAAAAAATAAACACAAAAAGGATTGTGGATTTTTCTCTTACTTATATTTTTAATTGAATGGGAACCGGAATCGTTTGGCGGAACCGGAATCGGAACCGGAACATTTCTCACGATTCCCAACCCTAGTGTCACATCTTTGTGTTGAATCATTTCAAATGATACTCTTAAGCTAACAAGACGGGGGTTTTTTTCAGTAAAGGAGTATATAAACAGAAATAAAACATTATACATATAATGTTCATAAAATATGAAGTCGTGCCTACTTTAATTGTTTATCTCGCTGTCAAAAGACCAGAATGTCAATCAGCATTATCTTTCTTATATGTTGAATTTGGTTAACCAAGGAAGTCGTGCGATATAGTGAGAATACCAGCATGCCTTTTAATCAGAGTCTCTCTTTTTTTAGATTAGCAGCCTGTAATCTCAGTGATCAGCACTGTGAAGTTGTCGCTTCAGTTCTACAATCATCAAAATCCTCCCTGAGAGAGCTGGACCTGAGTAACAATGACCTGCAGGATTCAGGAGTGAAGCTGCTCTCTATTGGACTGAAGAGTGCAAACTGTCAACTCAACAAATTGAGGTATTTAAGGGGATTTCAACTGGCCTGTTGTAGAGTATCTGGAGTCTGTCAGGTGGGAATCCATCAAACCCACAACTGAAAAGCTTTTAACCATTGACTTCCACGTGGTAACTCACCAGTGAGCCCACAGGAAGTCACCCTAATGGTTCAGAGCAAACGTAGTTAAAGGGCTCATGAACTGGATTTAAAATTTTTATTATATTGTTGTCTGAGGTCAACTTATGACATTCTCTTGGTTTTTACATTCAAAAACATCAAAATGAATAAGTAATAGGCTTTTTTGTACCCAAGTTTTTAGCCTAGCTCAAAAACGCTCGGTTTTTATGGGCGTCTCGCATTTAAGACTTGGAAGTAAATGGCCACTGCTGTGAGTGAATAACAGTTTTGCATATTATAATGAGTTTCAACTCGCATGGAGGAAATTGTTTTGAAAACGTCCAATGTTGTAAAATGGCAACCAGAATGATTCGCCCATAAATGTTCAACCCAGAGTCCATGTCCCAGATAGCAAACTGACATTTAATCAACGTGGAAACATGACATCGAAACAACGTTGATCTGACATTGTTTTGCTCATTGAATTAACGTTGAACCAACGTCAGACGCATCATTCTTTCAAAACTAATGGAAAATCAACTTGAAATCAACGTTGTTTCAACGTTATGAAAGCAAACCAATTTTTGATTTTTATTTAGCTTTGAAGAATGCCGCATCTGACGTTGGTTCAACGTTAATTCGATGAGCAAAATCAACGTTGTTTCAATGTCCTGAGAGACGTCGTTTCCACGTTGATTCAATGTCAGTTTGCTGTCTGGGGTGTTGGACCATTCCTGTCGGATCTAATATAGAAGGCATAGCAGCGTTTTTTTATCTTAATCGGTCTGCAAATCCAGTCTCGACATGTGTCTTGTTTACAAAACAATCCTCAGTGAAATGAAGCAAACAAACGGACAATATTTTACCCTCATCAGCTGGAACGTTATTAAAAAATAAAGTTTAACCATGCAGTCCTATTGGAATCCAGAGGAGCGACTGTCTTCATCCACAACCAGGCACTGCACAATATTTTCTATTGCTTGGTAGCTGGATACGGTTTGTCATCACGAGGTAGGCCTATATTATTTAACTATGCGCGTAATATGCAAATCGGTGGGCAGGGCTAAACCGGCCGTGTTGAATTAGGCATTGATCATCTTCTTCGGGAGTGGTGTTTTATCATCTTTGACGTCATAGTTCCCCACTTTGAAAAATGAGTCGTTTGCTGAGCCTGGTGTAAATAAAAGCTTTTTTTGAACTAACAAGGAAGTTTTCAGTTCTATTCTTATAATTTGATAACCTCTTAGATGTCAAAAGCTCAAGGAAAATTTGATTTCTCAGTTCATTATCCCTTTAACCCTCTTGGCGCCACTGTCGAGTTTACTCGACAAGATGCGTCACTGAATAAAACGGCTGATTTTGTCAAATTGGGTGTTAAATTTCATTCGACATCCCCTCCACTGGATGGCAGACATGTCATACTTCATCCCCGATTCAAAAAACGTCATGTTTCTATACAAAATGTTGGAGTTACAGCGCATTGAATCAGTGCGATCAAAAGCGGAGCTAGTGTGAGAGTAAGCCATTTCATCAGAGCCTCTCCGCGATCGCGGCGACAGTATTGTGGTGGAGACTTTGTCTATTATCACTGGGTATGTTAGATGAGGTCGAAGTGTTTATAATACAGATAGGGGGTAATGTGAAGGCAGGGTGGGGAGTCGCAATAGTGTGCATACTCAGCACGCGCGCGAGGCAGATCTGGCCTGCTCGTATCATTACTTATGATCTGCGCTTTGCTGTAACGAGTGATCTTTTCAACTAAACAGGTCTTGTCTACTTCTGTTTGTGTGTCATATGAAAAATATATATGTGCCCCATACATGGAATCAGAGTGCGGAAAATCTCTACAGCAAAAGGCCAACCACTACATGCTACGGTTTGTTCTACCATTTATTAGCAATGATTTACACAGTTTGCTTACTACTTACTATATACCTGAGCATTCAGTATTGTGCAGTATAGCATACAGAAGGTGATGGACATTTTGGGGGGAAAGAAGGGATGCATTTTATCATTAAACTTGTGACTTTTCATGAAAATTCTATAATCCATGATTGCTGCCACCATATGACATCATAATATGCTAATTAGATGGGGAAATTTAATCCCTACATAAACTTTGGGTCATCCTTAATATTTCTCTAATTTACAGAAAGTATCTATCTTGTTTCACTTTTAAGATATAGTCTTTTGAAATTAAGATGTCAAAATCGAACGTTTTAGGAAAAAACCTCTGGCGCCTAAAGGGTTAACACAACCTGAATTGTTGCTTTGGTAATTTACGTCAAAGACCTTAAAACTTAATTTGAACGTTCGTACACTGGATCATCCTCAAACCACATGACGCTCCTACGACACACACGGACACAAGGCCACTCAACAAGTGCAGCTTCATTCATTAACACAAAGAGAACCATATACACTTGCAAGTATATTTCTTTATCGAGCTTTCAGAGCATTAAGATTGTGTTTTTTCGTGTTGGCTTGAAGGTTTAAACTGTCCAGGTGAATTTTGCCAAACTCTGCATACCTCAGTTGTAAAGAGTGGTTATTTCAGTCACAGTTGCTCTTCTATCAGCTTGAATCAGTCGGCCCTCCTCTGACCTCTAGCATCAACAAGGCATTTTTGCACACAGGACTATACTGGATATTTTTCCCTTTTCACACCATTCTTTGTAAACCCTTGAAATGGTTGTGTGTGAAAATCCCAGTAACTGAGCAGATTGTGAAATACTCAATACATACTCAAGACCGGCCTGTCTGGCACCAACAACCATGCAAATTGCTTTAATCACCTTTCTTTCCCATTCTGACATTCAGTTTGTAGTTCAGGAGATTGTCTTGACCAGGACCACACCCCTAAATGCATTGAAGCAACTGCCATGTGATTTGTTGATTAGATAATAGCATCAATGAGATATTGAACAGGTGTTCCTAATAATCCTTTGATGATTGGAACAAAACACTGAGGAGGACTTTACTTGTGTTTCATTTGAAGTCACCATAACAGGTATGAGTGTTTCCATTAGCTGGGCTCTTAACTCTTATTATATATTTAGTTCTTTTTGGCTCCTGTGACAGTGTGTTTGTCAAACAATTTGCAGCAGCAAAAAAAGCTAAAGTGAAATGACATCAGATGTTGACGGTTTTCTGTTGATGGATTTATAATCATCATGAAAAAGGCTGACTCAACAATTATGTTGCTTCACTAATATATTCACATCACAAACACTGTTACCGCAGCATGAGATCCAGCGTTATAACAACCGGGTTTAAATCTTTTAACAAACATGAAACATGGATTATGTTGACACACACAGATATCAAAAATCAGTATATGAGTCTCAACAATGGTGACAGTCACAAATATTTAGATAAACAGATTAATTCAGAACATCACTGAAAAGATACTAATTCACAAAAAATGACAGCAAAAAATAAAAGCAAACATTTAGAATCAAACTAAATTCTAGGATAATTCAGCTGCATAATGTATTCATGTTATAATGCATGCTGGGTGTTTTGTACTATGCTGGTACCCAGCATGCATTGCAGCAAAGTACTTTTGATTGTCAACATTGTTGAGATTTTTACGCTGATTGTTGATGTCTGTGTCATTGTAAACTGATTTTTTCGTGGTCATGTTTGCTAAAGTCTTATAACTTATTGTAATAATATTGCAGTAACAGGGTTTGTGTTGAAAATATGTGACCCCGCCTGTGAACCCCCGGTTAAAGTCGCAGAATCTAATTATGAATAAAAGAGCGTAGTCATAGCCATAAAAATGACAAAAATAGCTAATGTGTGTTTATTGCTGTAAATGATAGATTATTACAAGGGGTTTGAGATTCAATACTCAAATTTTAATTTATAACATGATAAATACTAAAATACTTAATGATTTTATTGACACTATGTTATACTTTTGCGCAGCAAAAAAAAAAAAAAAAACGGACGCAGGCTTTAACACTGATTTCAATCGTATCCGGGTTTATTTTTCGGCGTAACAACACTTGCTGATTCTTATCATTCAGTTCAGGAACTTCTTTTTGACTTATTTTCTATTAGAAAGAGTAAACAGACCTTAAAATCAATCCACACGAGTGGCAATCAGGTCAACACAATGAAAAAAAAAGCGACTTCAGCCGGCCGGTTCAGATCTGAGGAGGTGTTTCCGTGTCATCGCCAAAACATTTAACTTAAGAACAGCTTATGTGTTTTGTAGCTCTGTATTCTGCTAATAATATTGTTATATTATATTTTATTTGTGTCTTATAAGTGTCAATAATATAATTTGTTTGCTGGATTAACTGTTAACTGCGTCGTTTTGACATCTGACATGGCAGCACCAAAGCATGTGCAGGAACGTAAAATGTCTGATTGCTTAAACAGCTTGTTAGATATTAATCTCGGTGGAATTGCCCAAATTATGATTTAAGCGGTTTTATAGCGGATTATTTTCTGGAGGATAATGGTGATGATGAACAGGACACATTCTTTGACGAAACTGACGAGGAATTTGACGGTAAGTTTTTGTCATTATAATTTTTTTAATGCTGAATATGTAATATACTGTCAGTGCCAATGTAATGCTAACACAAAATTCAAACTATGATCCAAACATAGTGGATTTAAATGTTTATTACATGTGTTGGTTGGAATTGAGTCAGTTTAAATTAATAACGTTTATGACATGATGTTTATTTGTTTCATTACACTCTGAATTGAAGCCAGGGCCATGTAGCCATACCTGTTTCTTGTCCCTATGCCCTCCCCTCAATTAATCAGATCCAGTCTAATATTTTCATATAAAATGCTTCATTATCCATTTTAAATGTGGATTTAAAGTGGATAAATCCCCCCACCCCCCATGTTTAGTTCTCCATTTAGTTCTCTTGCTTTGAATTTAAAAAAAATATCCTTGTTTTTTCAGGCAGTGACCAACATGATGATGAGGACGAGCCAGTTTTGGTGATTGAACCTCAACCTATTAGTCTGGCGAATCTGAAGAGGGAACACCAACAAGAAGAATTTCCTTCTAATGCTGGAAGTCCAGATGTGAAACTGAAAATAAGTTTCTCTCGCAACTGCAAGTATTTCAATGCTGAAAAGTGTTCTTCATTTTTCAAGGAGGGAGAGTTGCTGTCACTCAGGATGAGTCATTTGGAGATGGACAATACTGTACTCGACATGGTAGTTTTAGTACAAATATGAAGTAACTTGCACTCTGGGGAAGAAACCACTAAATCAAAAAAAGGATCACAGACTTTTGTGAATAGAATCTATGAGATTATTTAATATTTTGCATCTAGACAATTTTAGAATGTGTACGAAATTTGAGACTGACCTGTTAAAGGGATAGTTCACCCAAAAATTTGAATTCTGTCATAATTTACTCACCCTCATGTTGTTCCAAACGGTTTCTTTCTTCTGCTGAACACAAAATAAGATATTTTAAAGAATGCTGGTAACCAGACAGTTGACGGCACACATTTACTTACATAGTGTTTTTTCGCCCCCTACTATAGAAGTCAATGTGTTCCGTCAACTGTCTGGTTACCAGCATCCTTTAAAATATCTTATTTTGTGTTCAACAGAAGAAAGAAACTCAAACTGGTTTGGAACAACATGAGGCTGAGTAAATTATGACAGCATAAAAATTTTTGGGTGAACTATCCCTTGAATTTTTTATTTTTTTTTACTCCAGATTTACTCAATGTTACACCGTGGCCCAGTAAGAGAATGAGATTTTCTGCCGAAATGTTACATGTTAATTAGTTGATATTGATATATTATTGATATTATATTTGCACTGATATTTCATTTTACTAATAAAAGTTATACAAATCATTCCACTGAATTGACATGATAATTGTTGCTACAATTAAGCTTGTGATGGCCCCATTCGTTTCAATGTTTTTAGCTTTTTGAACATGCACATCATAATAAATAGGCCTGTTTTATAAAACTTTAAAAATTTTCCCCAAAATGTGTCATATATCACTAAAAAAGGGAGAATCTCAGCTTTAATGTGGTGTATATGGCACATATGGAGGATAATTATGGATCAAATGTGTTGCAGTTTTAAAAATAAGCTTTTTTTAAAATTGGAATTTCTCCAAAACATGATTTTCTGAGCCCGGAATTCAGCAAATCTTTGACACAGCCTTACTCAGTCAATATTAAAGATATCAAGGTTATATTTTCAGAGAATGTTCTTTACATTATGTAGGATGATTGTATGTAGAAAACAGTGAATCACAAAAAAATGACTTTAGCTGGGTTTTCACAGGCAGGGTCACATATATGAATGTGACATGATTGTTATTAAAATGCCTCAGTGAATGAGTATTTCATGATGATTATAAAACCATTATCACCTGATCTCATTTCACTTTAGCTTTCTTTGCTGCTGCAATGTGTTTGACAAACACACTGTCACAGGAGCCAAAATAGACACTAGATGTTATAAGAGTTAAGAGTCCAACTAATGGAAACACTAATCACTTTTATGGTGACTTCAACTGAAACAGAGTTAAACCTCTGTTAATTCTCAATAAAATTTCTGTAGACGTCTGACAGAAATAAAGTCAGTCTGTTTAGTAATAAGAGAAGATGGTAATGCCTGGTAATGCTGTTTGTAGAGTTGTTTAAATCTGTGAAGATCCAAGCAGAGCAGGATTAATGTTTTATTTTCTCTTCAGTTGATTTAATACAAGACTTCGACTGAAATTACTCTATATTTAATATACTATTTTTTGGGGCTACTAAAAGGTCTAGTTCTCATTTATTTCTTTACTCCTGGCTGACATGTGGCATTGCTATGCAGAGGTGTAAAGTCCAGGTTCAGAAAGTAAAAGTCAGTATTTTGTTCCAATCACCTGGATTTGATAAGTCAGATAGGAGACAGGACTGGAATAAACATATGGCAGGACTTTTACTCTTTGGCTACTGGATTAGCCACCTCTGTGTGTGTATATGTATATATATATATCCTCTACATGTTCCCAGAACGTCCTGAATGTTCCCTGAAGGTCCTCCGAATAACGTCCCCAAACCCTTTAAAGAACTCCACATCGTGACTGTCTGGAAACGTTGTGGGAACATTACCAGGCGACGTCCTTGACACCAGCGGGACGTTCTCAGAATGTTTTGGAATCATTGGATTTTTGAATTAAATATTGTCCCCTAAATGTTCCCAGAAGTGTCACGGTGGGTTGTGGAAAATGGATGAAGGATTCAAGTGCAGAGTGAATAGATGAGATTTAATAAAGAAAACATGAAATAAACAAACCAACAAAAGAATCCAATGAATAAAGAACTAAATCCAAAACAGACAAGGCAAAACAGGACCGGTACAGACTTCCTCCAACTAACACAGAAACAGTAAATAACGTACGAGCACAGGACAGCAAACACAGGTAGATTAAATAGGAAGGCAAAAGGAGGGTAACGAGGATAACAGGTGGGACAAATAAACCAATAATCCGATAACAAGGGGGAGGGACCAGACAATAACAAGTACACATGGCCCAAGATAACAAACACTCATGTGCATAACAAAGACAGGACAGATATGTGACACTACCCCCTCCCTATGGAGCGGCTACCAGACGGTCCATAAAACCGGGGCGGGAGTGGAAGGAAACACCAGGGCGGGGCCGGAAGGAACACCAGGGCGGGACGGGAGAGACAGGCCAGGGCGGGACGGGAGGGACAAAGAGTTTAGTCCTAGGAGACCCCTCCGGTGGGCAGGGCGGTGCAGATCTTTCAGGTGGACAGGGTGGTGAAGACCTCTCGGGTGGCCAGGGCGGTGAAGATCTTTCAGGTGGCCAGGGCGGTGAAGACCCCTCGGGTGGCCAGGGCGGAGAAGACCCCTCGGGTGGCCAGGGCGGAGAAGACCCCTCGGGTGGCCAGGGCAAAGAAGACCCCTCTGGTGGCCAGGGCGGAGAAGACCCCTCGGGTGGCCAGGGCGGTGAAGACCCCTCGGGTGGCCAGGGCGGGGAAGCCCTCTCAGGGCCAGACACCGGCTCGGGAACAGACACCGGCACGGGAACAGACACCGGCTCGGGAACAGACACTGGCTCGGGAACAGACACCGGCTCGGGAACAGACACAAACACAGACACAAACACTGGGTCTGGAACCGACATGAGCTCCAGCTCTGGAACAGGCACTGATTCTGCCTCCGGCTCTGGAACAGGCACTGGGTTCAACTCCGAAACACCGGACACCGGCCTCTCCAATATCCGAGCCAGCCGCTCCAGATAGTCCCAGCACAGGAAGGTAGAAGGGACGTGAGCAGTCTCTCGCTGTGCAGACGGGACGTGAGCAGTCTCTCACTGGGCAGACGGGACGTGGACAGTCTCTCGCTGGGCAGACGGGACGTGGACAATCTCTCGCTGGGCAGACGAGACGTGGACAACCTCTCGCTGGGCAGACGGGACTTGGACAGTCTCTCGCTGGGCAGACGGGACGTGGAGAGTCTCTCGCTGGGCAGATGGGACGTGGACAGTCTCGCTGGGCAGACGGGACGTGAGCACTCTCTCGCTGGGCAGACGGGACGTGAGCAGTCTCTCGCTGGGCAGACGGGACGTGAGCAGTCTCTCGCTGGGCAGACGGGACGTGGACAGTCTCTCGCTGGGCAGACGGGACGTGGACAGTCTCTCGCTGGGCAGACGGGACGTGGACAGTCTCTCGCTGGGCAGACGGGACGTGAGCACTCTCTCGCTGGGCAGACGGGACATGAGCAGTCTCTCGCTGGGCAGACGGGACGTGAACAGTCTCTCGCTGGGCAGACGGGACGTGAGCAGTCTCTCGCTGGGCAGACGGGACGTGAGCAGTCTCTCGCTGGGCAGACGGGACCTGAACAGTCTCTCGCTGGGCAGACGGGACGTGAGCAGTCTCTCGCTAGGCAGACGGGACGTGGACAGTCTCTCGCTGGGCAGACGGGACGTGGACAATCTCTCGCTGGGCAGACGAGACGTGGACAGTCTTTCGCTGGGCAGACGGGACGTGGACAATCTCTCGCTGGGCAGACGAGACGTGGACAATCTCTTGCTGGGCAGACGGGACGTGGACCGTCTCTCGCTGGGCAGACGGGACGTGGAGAGTCTCTCGCTGGGCAGACGGGACGTGGACAGTCTCTCGCTGGGCACACGGGACGTGAGCACTCTCTCGCTGGGCAGACGGGACATGAGCAGTCTCTCGCTGGGCAGACGGGATGTGGAGAGTCTCTCGCTGGGCAGACGGGACGTAAGCAGTCTCTCGCTGGGCAGACGGGACGTGGACAGTCTCTCGCTGGGCAGACGGGACGTGGACAGTCTCTGACTGAGTGAATGTACTCTGCACAGTTTCTGACTGGGCAGGCGCAGGTCTCCTTCTCCTCCTTTGTCTTTTCTGATGGATGTGTGTAGACTCGGGGCTGGCTAAAACCATCGCTGAAGTCCCCACTCTTGATGGATCCAGAGATGTTGACTTCCTTCCTGATGAGACCCATGAGGAAGACTCTGCTGCCCTCCTTTCCTCATTCCTTTGAACGCACATGGAGCGATATTTGAACAAAGAAATCCCATTCTCTCTCTCCTCAGGAGAGAGTTCACTCCGCTGAATCCACATTGGCTCGTACGTTCTGTCACGGTGGTATGTGGAAAATGGATGAAGGATTCAAGTGCAGAGTGAATAGATGACATTTATTAAAGAAAACATGAAATAAACAAACCAACAAAAGAATCCAATGAATAAAGAACTAAATCAGACACAGACAAGACAAAACTGGACCGGTACAGACTTCTAGTGATGTGACCTTTGAAGCGAGGCGTCGGAGCTTGTGTCGAGCAAAAAGGGGCGTGCCAGATGAAGCCGCGATTCGAGGCTTGTGTTGTTAACGTGAAAATCACGTGACTGATGACAAACGAGGCCTCGGTTTGTGTGAAAACGTCATCGGTTCGGTCTGAGTGTCGTTTGTTCGAATCTCGCGCCACCTTGTGGGTGTTGTCAGGAGTAGTTGAATCAGTTGAAGTAGTGTCAGGGAGTCAGAGTTAGAGAGATGTTTCATCGTCGTTATTGTGCAATATATGTGTTAGGGCTGTATATTATTACATTATTAGGTTAGATTAGTTATAGTTTATTGTTAGTATTAATTATAGCTATATTATAGTATTGTTATATTAATTAGAATAAGATTATTTGGATTGCTTTGGATTTGGACTGGACTGGTTTTTGATTTGGATTGCCCTTTTAGAATTGTTTGCTTTTTGTGACAATCCTTTTTTCTTGTAATGGAGCCAGCAAGAATTTTATTTTACTGTCTTGATGTAGCTAATAATCCTCACTACATGGCTGTGTAATATTTAATGTCTAAGCCTGAACACACTTGAAAAAATTCTGTTCCTCAATAAAAATAATTTCTTATCCTTCCTTCGGTCCTCTACGTCCCCAGTCCCATAAGCACAACGCTGCACAAAAATAGTAACAGTTCAATACACAAAATCACCAGAAACAATTCTTAACGTTTACCACACCACACTTTTCTGTTGCACTTTACTTTATTACACTCCCTCCACCATACGCACTGCACTCAACAGTGTAACTTTTATTGTTCATACTGTCACTATCCAAATCATTTATGAATAATTAATTAACTATGTGTGTGTGTGTGTGTGTGTGTGTGTGTGAGAGAGAGAGAGAGAGAGAGAGAGAGAGAGAGAGAGAGAGAGACAGTTGTCTCTGTAGAAGTAAATTCAGACAGAATATACATATTTTATTTTATTCCCAGGCAATGGACAAATGTCTGCTCAGGTATTTTTATTATTGCAAATGAAAGGTTACAGACATTAACAGTGAGAAGAAAAAATAAAATGAACAGGGGGGGGGGGGTATACGGACATCATAAGTCTGCTCAGGTCATCGCTTCAGAATTAAATAATTTGTCTGCTATTTCTTTGCACAGTAGCTAGGTGTCACTAGTGAGCAATACTGAATGAAGCTTCGAGTAATGAACCTTTGGGTGAAGCAATGGGCTGCGAGGTCTCAGTGGTTCAGGAAGCCTCATTTTGCCATCACTACAGACTTCCTCCAACTAACACAGAAACAATAAATAACGTGCAAGCACAGGATATCAAACACAGGTAGATTAAATAGGAAGGCAAATAAGGAGGGTAACGAGGATAACAGGTGGGACAAATAAACCAATAATCAGATAACAAGGGGGAGGGACCAGACAATAACAAGAGCACATCCCAACATGCATAACAAAGACAGGACAGATATGTGACAAGAACATTCTGAATTAGGGGTGGGCGATATGACCAAAATTCTGTTTCACAATATGACTAATTTTATTTCATGGTAACGATATATTTCACGATATAGTTATTTATATAGTTATCAAAAAAAAATCGACAAAAAGGGCTTTGTATAATAAATAAACCCAAATACTTTAGAAATGAAAAGTATGTCACCTTGTTTTATTTTTATTTTATTTGGTAAATTATTTATTTGGTAAACTATTTTTCTAGCAAAATATAGTAAACAAAAAAACACTCATCAACTTTTAGATGAACTTCCCACAACAGATTGATATAAAATACAACTCATAGGTGCATTTCAGCTTTAAATAATTTTTCAATCTCATACATTGCTTTACTTCATCAATCAGTTTATGATTCTTACTAGGACTAGTTGTTGAGGATCCCTAATTTTCAGCACAGCAATTGAATATAAGAATATATATAATTCTAATATATTTTTACCATATGTGCTTTTTATACTGTGTTTTTAAGGGGCTTGTTTTGCTCGTTTGTGATATCTGGCAACCCATCACCCTGATCTTTAATCAAGAGGAGTTCAGAAGTGTCAAGTTCATCAAGTTCAGAAGTGACTAGAAGGAGAGCAGCAATATGAAAACCAAACAGCAGCTACTGTTAGTGTCGACTAAGTAGTTTAAATTATACACACCTTATAACAGTGCATCGTTATTAGACCTTAGCCCGGTGAACACCGCGCTCCCTCTCAGTGCATGTGCACGCGCCCGTCTTTTGTATCAACAAAATGCGATCGATTAATTTGAGAGTCAAGTTGTAATCACGGATCGAATCAAAGGAAGATTTTATCAACTTGTTCACTAGGCAATTGTTTGGAGTTAAAAATATATAACTCGTGCTGCATATTTAGTAATTTTGCCTCAGAAACAGGATTATACATTCGTATTAACAAGCAGGATGTTCATTCATGCTAAATGTGATTTTCATGTTTAAATATATAATATATAGCCTATGAAATGTTGTTATCAAGGAAACTTCATGCTTTCCCCGTTGCGAACGTGCACTTGTCTAAACTGTAGCCAGGGTGCTGCTGCTCTGCTCTAGTTGACGGCTGCCTTTCTCCCTGAACATATCACGTTAACAACAACCCTTTAGAAAACGTAATTCCTTTGTGGATCCTCTTGATCTGCTTTCTCCATGTTTCTCTGACAAATTTCAACATCAATCTCACGCGCGCTGCACGGGAGTTAACCACGCCCACTTATTTACATTTCGCGGTATACACGTAATAAAAAAATCTGTTATGACTGACATTTTCTACCGAGGTAACGATATATTTCGTCATATCGCCCAGCCCTAGGTCCTCCAAATAACGTCCCCAAACCCTTTAAAGAACTCCACATCGTGACTGTCTGGGAGCATTTTGGGAACGTTACCAGGCGACGTCCTTGACACCAGCGGGACGTTCTCAGAATGTTTTGGAAACATTGGATTTCTGAATTAAATATTGTCCCCTAAACGTTCCCAGAACGTCCTGAATGTTCCCTGAAGGTCCTCCAAATAACGTCCCCAAACCCTTTAAAGAACTCCACATCGTGACTGTCTGGGAACGTTGTGGGAACGTTACCATGCAACGTCCTTGACACCAGCGGGGACGTTCTCAGAACGTTTTTGGAACGTAAAATTTCTAGTTCTTCTCATTTCTAATTTGTGCATCCTCGTTTCCTTTCTTTGCTTCCTTTCCTCGCGTATATTTAATAAATTCATAATAAATAACAGTAAAGATAGGCTGTACTGTTGAAATATGTGAGATGTATGGTTTAGATAAACTGCAAAGGAAAAGGATAAATTAAAATGATTTTGTGATTCTATTTGTGGTGATTCTACAGGTGTTCATCACTAATGCTCAATCATCACTTAATTAATCACTTTATTATCTCATTAACTTTAACACTGCTTCAGTGTTCCTTTAACACTATGTAGAGTAGGACCATATATGCTCTGAGCAGTGTTGATTTAACACTGGAGATTTTGCTGATTATTATGAGTGGAAATATCTTACCTCAAAAATCGTTCTCATCTTCAAATTACGTTCTTCTAATTCTTCTGAGGTAAATCCAAGGTAAACAACACAGCACAAACACAACGTGTCTTCCAAACTCGATTAAAAGCAGAGGAGGACTGAAGTCTCTGACTCTTTGTTTTTGAGGTAATTAACCCTGTAAGACCCGTGGTTGTAAAATTACAACATCACTTTTGATTCACTTCAAAAAAACTCATCTGCAAGTTTTTTTTTTTTTTTTTAAAGACCACATTTACATAGCTAATGAGTCGTCTTGCAATGCCATTGGATAGTATATGTGTATGTAGGTCTTGCCATAAGGTCATGAACTCGTGCAACCTGCAAACTTTACTGGAAGAGCATCTCCTTGTTTCATTGGACTGGATATCTCAAGTAAGTAAAACCCCAGAAATATTTTTTTTGTTATTGTTAGAATGTGTACTTCATGTAAATATTTGGTTATTGTGGAATGCATGCATCAAATTAGATTTTTAGCTTGTTATGTCTTTGTTGTAATTTTACAACGTTGGGATAGAATGGTAGTCAAAATAGCATGCGCACCTTGCACATTACATGGAGACATTGCACTTCTCAAATATAGGCTACAGGAGAAATACTTACAGAAATATGATGTATTTGATTATTCACAATATCTAAGGCATCGTTTACACTGCATGGTTCAAGTGACCCAAATCCGATTTTTTTTCCTCTCAAGTGGCACAGATCGGATATGACCAGTGAACGTGTAAGCAGGAAAAAAATGCATGGATTCTGATTTTCTCAGATCGGATTCAGGCCTCATTCATATGTGGTAATAAATCGGATATGAATCGGATACGTGCATTTGCGTGTGCCATGTAGGCAGACAAATCGGATATTCCCCAGTAAATGCGAGTCGTACGTCATTAAAAAGTGCCCGATGGAAGAAAGGATACGCACAGTGGAGCAATGCGGAGGTTTCATGTCTTTTGAGTATTTGAGGTGAAGAGTGTAGGCAAAAATGCAGGGTTGTTACAGAAATAAATCCGTTTTAGAAGACATTTCACGAGATATGAGGCATGAAAGGAGATATTAAGTGCTCGTGGCTAGAGCCTCTCCTCTATTTTTCTTACCGTACGAGACCAATGTTTTGATCACTTATTGAAATATTATGGAAAGAAAACACAGGATAATTTTTGCACCCATTGAATTTCGTGCTGTTTTGCTTAATTTCCCGGATCAGAACGTCTGCATTTGGTAGTTTCAGCAGTGTATAGTGTAAATGCAAAAATCGGATGTGGGTCACTTTTAAAAGATGATGTAAGCAGGTTATCAAAAAAATCGGATATAGTCAGAAAATCAGATTTGGGCATCAAGACCTGCAGTGTAAATGCAGCCTAAATGTGTTCTTTGTTATAATTTTCAGTTTAGATCAGATTTGAATAATTTTAAATGAATACATTATTTGTGGTTGGAGTTTCCTGTCAATGCCAGTACTTGAAATTGTTTCTGTATGTTAGTAGTTTTTTTTATTTTTTATCTAGGCTTTGTTTGTTTGCCCAAATATCTGCAAGGCAGACAGTGTTTGTAGACTGCTGTGGAGGATGGTTATTCAAGGTGTGGATGTCCAGACATAGGGGGTTGCGTGGTCCATAGGCCTATTTCACAAAAATGGCCGCCGAACCGGAAGTAGGGTAAACTTTTTTCCGGTGACAGCGCTAGCAGTTACAGTCAGAGGACAAATGCAGAGACTAAAACGAGACTCTGTCCCGTTGCTTACCTTTTTAATCTTTCAAACCAAAGAAGAAACAACCATATGGATCACTTCACAGCTTTTCGTGTTTTGGGGGTTTTCATGGAACAACTATGGAGAAGTTTAATCATGGCAGACGCGTGTGAAGGAGGAAGCAGATGTTGAAATGTAGTGTTGATGCCGGTTCGGGACCAATGCTTTGAAAAAAAATGTTTATATTGCACTTGATTATTATCCGATTTGCACGTCATGTAGTTTTATGTATTATTATTAAGTATTGGCAAATTAAAATTGTTTGTTGAAGATGTTTTCTGTAACTTTCTTCTAACTTTCTGTAAGTTTCCTTTTACCATGGGTGCGCTTTGCCAGGCCTGCTGTTTACGTGTGTGTGCAAGGGCTGGAACATTTATTAAAAGTGTAGAATACTTTCCAATCCGTATATAATCTTATAAAGTCTGACGTTTTTGATATAATAAAATAAACATATTAGAATAACTTTTAAAGTTGTGTGAACAAAAGCAGTTTTTCCCGTGAGCGGGAATGGAAAACCAGGAGTGGATCACGAGCGGAGTGACAACAGAGCGGTAAGAGTGGAGAGAGGAACGTGATTTTGCTCCAGTCCAGGCTTTGATTACATCTCCATAAGCAGGGTGAAACTTCCGACCCATTCAAACTAAAATTAAGACATTTGTTACACTATTTGACAGCCTTAAAATAATGAAAAGGGGAATTTAAGATAAGGACAGGGGGACCTTGACATTGACGGAAATCCCATAACGACGGATAACGTACATGCCTTGTATATTAGTAAATGTATTGTCTCATTTTTTTTAAATACATGAAAATTGCTTATGTAATGTGCAATATATGTATTAGCACCGTATAATTCTGTATGTTTTCAAATATACTGTTAAACCATTTATGATAAGATTTAATTTATTTTCATTAGGGAACCCCAGACAGTTAATATTGTGTAACATCATGTTTTTACCAATTAGTCCAGGAGATTGCATGAATGAAGTGAGTGATATTACATGTTGTTGTTTTTTTAAAATCATGATATTACACAATAATATTTAACTGTCTGAAAGATTTTAGCTGTTATGAAAAGATCATATAATTCCATGTGTATATATATATTTTGTTTTTTTTACAAAAGAAACTAGTAGATTTCACTCATAGCCTACAATCAGACATCATTTCAATTTATTTATTTATTTATTTATTGTTTTTCGATATATTTACGTTGAATGTGAGCAGTTATCAAGTGTCATGACTAGTGTTAATGAATGAAACTTTATGTAAGAAAACGTCAAGAATTTGTAACCTTTGTCCAATTTCGATGTTTTCATAGCTCCCAGAAAACTATCATCAAAACTCAAAACATCTGCTATTCTTACTTTTGTCAGATATATGAATGATTGAGAGAAAACAAGCTGTTCAGTCCATTTTGAGAATGAATGTCGATCGTAGCTGGTCGTATTGTTGTCGTCTGTGTCTGACGTGATTTACCTTCTCCCCAGTTGTGCCATGAAAACACGGAAAGCTGTTAAGTGATAAATTAGGTTGTTTCTTCTCATAAACAGGTAAGCAACATGACAGACCGCTTTTAGTCTCCGCATATTTGTCCTCCGACTGCAGCTGTGCAAGCGCTAAACGCTTTCACCGGAAAAAAAGTTTACCCTACTTCCGGTCTCGGTCGCCATCTTGTGAAATATGCCTATTGTTCAGGGACAGGTGTTAATGTTATGGAATGTGGGGATGTAAGAGGTCTGGGGGTTTTGTATATTCATTTTAGAATTGTGTGACTTCAGTAGGGCTGGGACAGTATGGATTTTTTAACTGTGGTTGAAAAGCAAGAAATAGCCCTTCCCAGCATCTCTAATACGAAAGGAATATTATTAGGCATCGGCTCCCCAACTCACGAAAGGTCTGATCTGCTCCATTTTTTGATAAGTTTTGGTTAAACAACCTTGAATCCATGTAAGACACAGTGTCATTAGACATAATCCATGTCATTAAAATCAATGAATCCATGTCATTAGACACAACGTGCACACATGGGCAGGCCAATGTTTTTTATTGCGGTGATGACGTGATGAGCTCAGACCCGCGGTAGGCGTCAGGTGACTGCAGTATTGCGGTTACTGTCCCAGCCCTAGACTTCAGTGGAATGTATCACATAAATAGGATTCGTTTTCTTTAAAATTATTTATACTTGAACATACTCTAACTCTTGCAACTATTATCTTCATTTCAGAAAGGACACTGCAGACACTGCAAAAAAGGATATTCGAATACGCTCTGCAAGAAGTGCAATCTCCGTCTCTGCTTTTCAGAGAAAAGGAACTGCTTTTAGGATTAAAACTATTGCAAGTGAACACTGGACACTGTTTATGTGACAGATTTCAATCTGTTTTGCATTTAATATTTAATTTTAAGTTTATTTTCAATAAATTCTAATTAATAAAAATATGACTATTGGGTAATTATTATTATTATTATTATTATTATTATTCATATTATTTACTGTTCTGGTGCTATGTAAGCAATCCACACTTCAAATAAGCACTTAGTTGTTCTGTATATTTGTTCTGACAGTGTGAGTGCAAATGCTGAAATTCTGCTCCCCCATAGGCCCAACATTGCAATATTACAACATTTCCTTAAAAACTTACTAAAACATAATTTTGTAAAAAATCCTTCATTATTTGCATCAGAGGCCTCCTACAACAACATCTGATAGGTGAATTTTTTTTTTCTTTTTTTTCTATATTTGTGTCTTACGGGGTTAGGGCATTTACAGGTTACAGTCATCACTCCTCCTTTATGCCTCTGCTCCTCCGTGAGAGATACAAGGCTGGTGCGTATTACAGGTGTCGCTCATTATCAATCACGGCACCAGCCTTGCGCCGTCCTCCCAAGGCCCTCGACCTGGTCCTGCTCGCAACAACACAATATATTGTTTTTATTATGAGTGTACACAAATGAAAGACATTTAACAGTTTTAAATGATGTATAACACTTGCCTCTATGACAAAAATCTACAGAGTTATTTGAATCTCTTTTGCACTAATAAGATAAAAAAGCTAGCTGGTCATACCAGCGTGACCGCTGACCCCAGAGGGTTAAAAAAACAGAATGTCAATCAGGATGATCTCTTTTGTTGAAGTTGGTTAACCAAGGAAGCAGTGTGATCTGGTGGGAACACTAGCATTACTTTTAATCAGATTCTCTCTTTTTTCAGATTAACAGACTGCAATCTCAGTGATCAGCACTGTAATGTTCTGGCTTCAGCTCTACAATCATCAAACTCCTCCCTGAGAGAGCTGGACCTGAGTAACAATGACCTGCAGGATTCAGGAGTGAAGCTGCTCTCTATTGGACTGAAGAGTCCAAACTGTCAACTCAACAAATTGAGGTATTTAAAGGGGTCATGAACTGGCTTTTTAAATTTTATTATATTGCTGTCTGAGGTCAACTTATGACGTTTGCTTGGTTTTTGCATTCAAAAACATCAAAATGAATAAGTAATAGGCTATTTTGTACCCAAGTTGTGAGCCTACCTGAAAAACGGTCGGTTTTTATGGTCATCTCGCGCTGAAGACTTGGAAGTAAATGCCCACTGCTGTGAGTGGATAACAGTTTTACATATTATAATGAGTTTCAACTCACCCGTCGGTGCACGTGGCAACCGGATTCGCCCATACATGTTCGCCCCAGAGTCCGTGTGTTGCACAATTCCTGTCAGACCCAAAATAGACGGCACAGCACTGTTCTTTACTCTTAATCGGTCTGCAAATCTAGTCTTGTTTACAAAACAATCCTCAGTGAAATGAAGCGAACAGACGACAATGTTTTACCTCATCAGCTGGAATGTCATTAAAAAAAAAGTTTATTCATGCAGTCCTATTGGAATCCAGAGGAAGCTTATGCAGGGACTGTCTTCTTCCACAACCAGGCACTGCACAATATTTTGTATCGCCCTGTAACTCGATCCGGTGTGTCATCACGGGGTAGGCATGTATGTTACTATGTGTGTAATGTGTGAATCGGTGGGCGGGGCTAAACTGGCCATGTTGAAGTAGTTGTTGATCTTCTTCTGCGGGGGTGGTGTTTTATGCTCTTTGACGTCATAGTTTCCCACTTTGAAAAATGAGTCGTTTGCTGAGGCTGGTGACAAGGATGTTTTCAGTTCTGAAACTTACAGGATATTCTTATAATATGATGACCTGTTATATGTCAAAAGCTCAAGGAAAATTTTATTTCTCAGTTCATCACCTCTTTAAGGGGATTTCAAATGGTCTGTGCAAAATAATAGTACACCGTCATATATGTATATTTGTTAATGTGACATATTCAAATTTTCTATGCAACTGACAAGGATATTTCACCCAAAAATTAAGTAATAATTTACCCACCTTGTTATTGTTCTAATGCAAGACCACAGAAGGAGAATTATTAAAAAAAAAAATCCGCTCACACCCATTCACATAATGTAAGTGAATAGCGAATAGCATCAACATAGAAAAGAAGCAAAAATATCACAGAGTGGTCCCATGTGTCGTATATCCCAAGTGATCTGGAGTGTATACAGTATTTGGTGAAAAACAAACTTTTATTTGTTACTTAACAAAAGCATGACTGCATTCATAAGACTTGATTAGTGCTGCTGTTACCTCCGACTCACCCAAAAAAGCAGACAAATGAGAAATCAACATTATTAAAAAAACGTGACAAACTCATTAACCTTGAGAAATGCCGTAATTATTAATCAGCTGGAGACAATATGATGTGGGAGTTTTTTTTTGTCTTAAGATTTTGAAAGGACCCACATACCTGGAGCTGAGCTTCTTGCAGGGCAGGCTTACACCAAGATCCGGAGTTGAAGGCCAGAACCACTGTCCTGGTGCATAATTGGGGTTAAAAAAACCTGCTTGTTTCTTCTATTTGCTGCACGTTGAAGCTGGACGTGTGTTTGGTTTCACACTGTCTTGCTCTGTCGGAGCCAGTCATTAATTGCCAGTACCTCAGAGGCTTCCCTTGACCAGGGAAATAGAGGCGGTTGAAATCCCAGAACACATTGGAAAGGGGTAATGCCAGTGGAGGGTTTCTGAAGGGAATTTTAAGCATATTCAGCCCAGTGTAAGAAGCTGCGCCAGTCCCACTGATTCTGCTGTCAGTACATTCTTAGAAACCTTGTGAATTCTGGGTTTAGGCTTTTGCTTTGACCACTCGATTATGAGTGATATCTAGTGTTGCCTCCGTCAACGAAAATTATGACTAAATATTGTCGTCAACAAACCTTTATCACGTGACGAAAACGATACGAGATGCAACGTAAATACTGGTCGTGTGACGATGACTATAACTAAATGTATAATGCAATAATGTTGACGAATAAAAACGAGACTAAATGTGGTTTACAAAAATAAAAACTATGCTAAAATGTCTCTTCATTTTTGTTGACCAAAACGAGACGAGATGTTATTTAATGTTATTTCGTCTCGTACTTGCATTATTATTATGCAGCATTTCTGTTTCCTGTGTCACTTCAGGGGCTGCATCAGATCGCACTGTGCAAACGCATGCGACTTCAGATCCTCAAGCCCCACTCGCGGCATTATCTAGAAGAAGCAGGTGCGTGAGTTACAGCTGTTTCACACACACACCGTGTGTAGCGTGTATGCGGTGCGTGTTGCAGTGTCTATGCAGGAGCAGCGTGCGTTATTGCTTTCACGTGTGCTGCGTTTCTCTATTTTTTATTTATTTCAAATCAGTATTTTAGCCTACATCCATTTTGTCGCGTTGTTAAGGTAGCTGTTATGCTGTTATGCACGCACCGCTCCTAGAGCGCGCGGTATAAGCGCTAATCTATTACTGTAACATGTGCGTGGAAAATACGCACTGCAAACAGAGAATGTGTGAAACAGGCGTTAGCATAAATGACAACAAACAAAGTTAAGTCTGACACAGAGAAAGGGATTCGTCTTTGGGAGAAAAAGAAGAAATGACATTTGGAAAAACTTTCATTTCATCTTGTGTGTAGGCTACTTCTAACATGTTTGGTTGGTAAATATGTTGTAAATTCAATTCAGAGCGTCCTCAGTGTCTGGAATGGATGTATTCTTGAGTCTATAAGGTAACAATAATATAAGAAGATAATAAGAAGATAAGATTGTTTGAAATGGGTTTGGCTAAAAGAAAAATTTGGTTTCGTCTATAGGCCAGCCTACTAGGTAGGCTACTTATATATTGACTGGGTTAAATAGAATTGCCTACTAAAAAGAGACTAAAATACAATTTTCATTGACTAAAACTAGACCAAAATGTCATCGGTTTTCGTCGACTAAAACTAGACTAAAATGTCATCAGTTTTCGTCGACTAAAACTAGACTAGACTAAAGAGTATGAACGTGACTAAAACTAACAAAAACTAAAATGTCAGCTTGACACAAAGACTAGACTGAAACTAAAATTAAAACAGGCCGCCAAAAACAACACTAGTGATATCTAGCTTATATTTAAATTGAATTGGTGGAAGGCCATCCAGACCCGAGATGTGAACTGGGAACCCCAGTCTGAGACAATATCTAGAGGTAGTACATGATAGAAAAGCATGTAGTGGATTAAATGTTCTTCTGTTTCAAAAACTGTTGGGAGCTTAAGTAGAGATGTTAAAGGGTTAGTTCACCCAAAAATGAAAATTAAGTCATTAATTACTCACCCCCATGCTGTACCAACCCCGTAAGACCTTCGTTCATCTTCGGAACACAAATAAAGATATTTTTGATTGAATCTGAGAGCTGGATCAGTCCTACATAGGCTGCCTAAGGGACTGGCTCTTGACGGCCCATAAAGTCATTAAAGAAAAGGTTTAAAAATTCCATGTGCCTACAGCGGCTCAATTATAAGTTTATCAAGCGACGAGACTACTTTTTGTGAGAAAAAAACATAAATAACGACTTCATTCGACTATTCTATTACTTCCTTATGGGCGCATGCGCGAGAACTGAGACGAGGACGTTCTCCTTCGACTACTTTTTGTTACCGCTGCTCCGCTTAGGATTATTACCGCCACCTACCGTATAAAATGATGCTCCATATATAAGGCGCTCCGGATTATAAGGAACAATGTCGTTTTTGAGAAGATTAAAGGCTTTTAAGTGCTAATTGAAAAGCGTATGTACAGCGCGCATCTTCCTCTGCTTGTAAACAGAAAGTTTTGCGCTTCCAGCTATATCAGCACATCATCTTGTACGGTAGGTGGCGGTAATACTCCTAAGCGGTGAGCAGCCGGTAACAAGTCGAAGGAGAACGTCCTCGTCTCAGTTCTCGCGCATGCGCCCATAAGGAAGTAATAGAATAGTCGAATAAAGTCGTTATTTATGTTTTTTTCGCACAAAAAGTAGTCTCGTCGCTTGATAAACTTATAATTGAGCCGCTGTAGGCACATGGAATATTTAAACCTTTTCTTTAATGACTTTATGGGCCGTCAAGAGCCAGTCCCTTAGGCAGCCTATGTAGGACCAGCTCTCAGATTCAATCAAAAATATCTTTATTTGTGTTCCGAAGATGAACGAAGGTCTTACGGGGTTGGTACAGCATGGGGGTGAGTAATTAATGACTTAATTTTCATTTTTGGGTGAACTAACCCTTTAATCGACATGCATTAAAAACAAATCATGACTGTAGAAAATTGGTGTTACCCTGGGAGGCCAGGAGATCGGTGACAAAATCATAAACACAACGTATCTTCCAAACTCGATTAAAAGCAGAGGAGGACTGAAGTCTCTGATTCTTTGTTTTTGAGGAAATTAGGGCATTTACAGGTTACAGTCATCACTCCTCCTTTATGCCTCTGCTCCTCCATGAGAGATACAAGGCTGGTGCATATCACAGGTGTCGCTCATTATCAATCACGGCACCAGCCTTGCGCCGTCCTCCCAAGGCCCTCGACCTGGTCCTGCTCGCAACAGCACAATATATTGTTTTTATTATGAGTGTACACAAATGAAAGACATTTAACAGTTTTAAATGATGTATAACACTTGCCTGCAAGGGCGTAGATTACGCGGGGGACGTGTCCCCCCCACATTTTATAAAATGTAAATTTATCCCTTGCACTTTTTCATAGGGGAAGTGTTCACGACATGTTGAGGTTTTCGCAAGCCAGTCTGTATTTATAGATACAGATTTAAAATTCAAACAGAAAAGATCGCCTATCTACTGTATCTACACGTGACTTTCACGTTGCCATGGTAATCAGTCACTCGCGCAGTGACTCGCGCTCGTGCATCACCACACGCCTGTGCTCGCTCCCGCACTGAATCCATCGTCGAAGGTCAAAAGGAATTCAAAACGGCGAAAAACACTTCACACTTTTTTTTCGCAAAAAATCAAGAACTGTAAGTTGTAATGTGGTATCCGAATTTGGTTGCTCATTGTCATTGATGAATAACTTTGCCTAATTTTCTGCCATTATCTAACTTATTTGCTTGAATCATGCAGTGTGTACCTAACATGTGTACATGATGTTTACCATATAAGTTATAACCAGAAAGTTTGAAGAAGTTTTAAAAGCATGAAGTTTGAATGTTTTCAATATGAATGACAGTTTTGGTTAAGACAGAGACAGACAGACAGACAGACAGACAGACAGACAGACAGATAGATAGATAGATAGATAGATAGATAGATAGATAGATAACTAATGAAACCTTATTGTAAAGTGTTACCATTCAATATAAATGCAGTATGCAATTGTATGCATTAATGTTCTGATTTAGGTCTTAATTTATAGGGTTCAATAATATTATTGCACTAATTTAATGTTTTTTTTCTTCTTCTGTGTTGTCAAGATTGATCAAGAAACAGGGAGTGTAGGGTTGTCAGGCCAGAAAGAGGATGACACTCAAAAAAAAAAAAGAAAATTCACAAGTGAAAAGTAATAGACTGGCTTTTAAAAAAAGCTTGAATCATGCAGTGTTGTACTTGTAACATGTGTACATGATGTATACCATATAATAAGGTAACACTTTACAATTTGATTAAAAAAGTTTGTAGACAAACGTTAAGTTTTCTTTAAAAAGCCTAACCGAAAGTTTGAAGAAGTTTTAAAAGCATGAAGTTTGAATGTTTTCAATATGAAAGACAGTTTTGGTTAAGTAAAACAGATAGATAGATAGATAGATAGATAGATAGATAGATAGATAGATAGATAGATAGATAGATAGATAGATAGATAGATAACTAATGAAACCTTATTGTAAAGTGTTACCATTCAGTATAAATGCAGTATGCAATTGTAAAAAAAAAGGTATAATGCTTGACATTCTGTACCCCTCACTTTTGAAATGATTGCTACGCCCTGCTTGCCTGTATGACAAAACACAGAGTTATTTGAATCTCTTTTGCACTAATAAGATAAAAAGCTAGCTGGTCATGCCAGCGTGACCGCTGACCCCAGAGGGTTAAAAAAGACCGTATGAAAATGACCGTGGAAAATTGGTGTTACCCTGGGAGGCCAGGAGATCGATGACAAAATCTATAGCAATGTGTTATCAAGGTTGTTGAGGAATGGATTGTGGCTGCATGGGTTGTCTAGATTAGAAGATTTTGCATTTTGCAGAAGATTTTCTGCACAAGCAAATGTTTATATAAACATAAGCATTTTATACCGAATATGTATGTGATGTGATATGTTAAAACCCACCACATGGTGAAATTTGACATATTATTTTATTATTTTATTTATTTTATTGTTTGTCTGTAACAAAAGTTATGGTTCCCTTTCGTAGTCACTTCGAGTTACGTCAGAAGTGACGGAGATTGGGGGTTTCGCATAGAAAGCCAATCCTCTTCGAGTATTTAAACACGAGCCAATGGCATGCAATGCCTTGGGGCTGCGGAAATTTGCATAGCGTACTCCGCCCTACTCCGTGAGTATAAAAGGAGGAAGTGAACGCAACCGCAGTATGTTTTCGCTTCGGAGCCAAGAGAACCTCTTCACTCCTGAAAGCACTGTTCAAGACTCTTCGATACGAGCATCCTCTTCAGTGTTGGTGTGACGGCGGTACCCAGCGAGATTCTGCATCGCCTGCGATCTGAGCAGTGGTCTGCCAGACTTTGCGCTTCTCCCTGGTCGCTTCAGCGCTGAAAGAGTGAATTTCCTCCTCTCATTGAAAGAGCTGCACGCGCACGTCTTTTTAAAGACGGTTCGCCCGTGTTCTTCTGTGTGTGGTTGAATTCTGTCGTCATCTGATGGTCACGATCGCTGCTTTGTATGCCTGGGCTGTCTGTGGGTACGCTGGGGCTCCCCCGGTCAAATGGCGGTTGCTCTCAGATGCCCCTCCAAAGCCTATGGGTTCTCGTCGTCTATGGCGGCGCGATTCTGTAGAGCGGCGGGACAGGCAGCCTCCGCCCTGCATATGATGAGCACCTACAAAGCTAGCTGCTCAGGAATGTGCACGAGGAGGTGACGGACCAAGCGAGCTGCGAGCCTGCCGCCTACCTTGTCCTTAAACGGGTCACGGAGGCGGTCGCTCGCTCCCTTGGTCAGGTGATGCCCACTGCTGTGGTCCAGAAGCAGCATAATGTTCGGCGGTGCGGTCCAGGACTTTGCCCAGCACTTCTCGACCGCCTAGGAGCAGACGAAGGCGGTTTCTCTGCCCCGACGGCCAGCTGCTGCCTCCAACCAGCCGTCGGCTCGGACGCCTCCGCCAGCTCGCCGCCGAGGACGCCCCCCTGCGGCTCCCTTCCCTCCCACGCGGCCCCAGCAGCAGCCTTCAGCCGGTTCGCGTCGCGGAGGAGGCCACAGGTAAGCGTCCCAAGAAAAGAGCCCCCCCCTCAGGCCGCGTGCCCCGCTAGACGCCAGGCGAAGCGATGTTCCTGAGGCGGGCCGCTCAGTGATAGTGTCATGGTTTTTCTCAGGAGGCGGTGGCAGGGCCCCTCCTTCCCCGGTGGAGGGCCGGTGGAGAATCTTTTGTTCTAGCTAGCTCCCTGAGCTGGTTGAGGAAAAGCTGACACTGTCATTGGCACACAGACTGGAATGAGCGCGCACGACGTCCAGTGCGTCGCCCCGTTCATTCCTCTCTGTCTCGGAGGGCGCGGAAGGGTGCGTGCGTCGTCCCCGGGCTACGCCAATCCCTTCCCCCTCTGTCGCCAGACCCCCGGCAGAACAGACCCCCGTGGAACGCTCTGCCTTCCCTGGTCTCTTCTGTCGGGGAGCGGGTTTCGACGGTGCATCCGGACGGGGTAACTCCTGCACGCATGCCGGTCGACCCGCCTCGCTGCCCCTCCGGGGGGACGTCTGTGGTTCGCATGACCCCGTTGGCTCACTTCCTGGAAGCCTGGCTAGCGCTTCCCGGGGTTCCCGCTGGGTCATCAGAACGATCAGATTCGGCTACGCGATTCAGTTCGCACGGTCTCTTCCCCGCTTCAGGGGAGTTCGCTCCACGATGGTTGGTGGCAATGCCCCAGTCTTGAGAGCGGAGATTGCGACCCTGCTGGCGAAGGGTGCAATCGAGACGGTCCCTCCAGCCGAGGTGAGGTCCGGGCTTTACAGCCCCTACTTCATTGTCCCCAAGAAGACCGGTGGGTTACGACCGATCCTAGACCTGCGCATTTTGAACCGTTCTCTCCATCGACTACCGTTCAAAATGCTCACGGCCAAACGCATTTTCGAATGTGTTCGGTATCAGGATTGGTTCGCAGCGATCGACCTGAAGGACGCGTACTTCCATGTCTCCATTCTCCCTCGACACAGACCGTTTCTTCGGTTTGCCTTCGAGGGCCAGGCATACCAGTACGCCGTTCTCCCATTCGGGTTAGCTCTGTCCCCTCGCGTCTTCACGAAGATCGTCGAGGCAGCCCTTGTTCCCCTTCGCGAACACGGGGTTCGCATCCTGAACTATCTCGACGACTGGCTGATACTAGCACACTCTCGAGCTCAGGTTTGCGAACACAGAGACCTGGTGCTACGGCACCTAGCCCGTCTGGGCCTTCGGGTCAACCGGGAAAAGAGCAAACTTTGCCCCGTGCACAGGATCTCTTTTCTCGGCATGGAGATAGACTCGGTCGCCATGTCCGTGCAGCTCACGAACGAGCGCGCGCACTCACTGCTGGCTTGTCTTCGACAGTTCGAGGGCAAGAGTGCGGTTCCACTGAAACTATTTCAGAGGCTCCTGGGGCATATGGCATCCGCGGTACGCCGCTCGGTTTGCTTCATATGAGACCGCTTCAGCTGTGGCTTCGCGATCGAGTCCCGAGGTGGGCATGGCATCGCGGCTCGCTCCGAGTTCCAGTGACTCCGACGTGCCGCCGAACCTTCTTCCCGTGGTCGAACCTCAGCTTTTTACGGACAGGGTCCCTATTCAGCGAGTTTCCAGGCATCTCGTTGTCTCCACGGATGCGTCTACCACGGGTTGGGGTGCCATGTGCAATGGGCATGCAGCCGCCGGTTCCTGGACAGGAGCCCAGCGCCTCATGCACATCAATTGCCTCGAGCTGTTGGCAGTACGGCTCGCCCGGCACCGCTTCCGAGCGTGCTCTAGGGCCAGCATGTGCTTGTCCGCTCAGACAACACTACGGCAGTAGCGTACATCAACCACCAGGGGGGGTCTACGCTCGCGCCGGTTGTCGCAGCTCGCCCGCCACCTCTTGATATGGAGTCAGAAGCACCTGAGGTCCCTTCGTGCAGTTACATTCCTGGAGACCGGAACCGGGCAGCCGACGAGCTGTCCCGGGGCCGTCCCATCTCCGGCGAATGGCGACTCCATCCCCAGTCGGTCCAGCTGATTTGGGACCAGTTCGGGGAGGCACAGATAGGCCTGTTCGCCTCTCGGGACTCGTCCCACTGCGCCCAGTTTTTTCTCTGACCCGCGGCTCTCTCGGCTCGGATGCGCTGGCGCACAGCTGGCCACGGGGCCCACGCAAGTGTGCGTTCCCCCAGTGAGCCTCCTTGCACGGGTGTTGTGCAAGATCAAGGAGGACGAGGAGCAGGTCTTGCTGGTAGCCCCCTACTGGCCCACCAAGACGTGGTTCTCCGAACTCATGCTCCTCGCGACAGCACCTCCTTGGCCTATTCCTCTGAGACCGGACCTACTCTCTCAGAGACGGGGCACTCTGTGGCGCCCTCGTCCCGATCTTGGAGGCTGCACGTGTGGCTCCAGGACGGGACGAGGCAGGTTTGAGTTCGCTGCCACCTGCGGTGGCGGCAACCATCACTTCCGCAAGAGCGTCGTCCACGAGACACCTTTATGCGTTGAAGTGGAACCTCTTCGTCAATTGGTGTTCTTCTCGCGGAGAAGACCCCCGGAGATGTTCGATCGGAGTCGTGCTTCCTTCCTGCAAGAGGGGTTGGAGCGTAGGCTGTCGCCCTCCACCCTTTGGATTTATGTCGCGGCCATTGCCGCGTCTCATGATGCAGTGAAAGGTAAGTCTATGGGAAGCATGACCTGGTCATCAGGTTCCTGAGGGGAGTGAGGGGGCTAAATCCGCCTCCCTCCCCTCCTGCCCTCTGGGGACCTCTCAGTAGACCTGGGTGCTCTGCAGAGGCCTCCCCTGGAGCCTTTGCAGTCGGTAGAGTTTTTGCCCTGTCCTATGTGACAGCACTCCTGATTGCATTGGTCTCCATCAGGAGAGTAAGGGACCTGCACGCACTCTCTGTTGACGAAGTGTGCCTGGAGTTCGGGCCGGCTTACTCTCACGAATTCCTGAGACACCGGCTTGGATATATGCCCAAGGTTCCTACCACTCCCCTCCGGGACCTGGTGGTGAACCTGCAAGCGCTGCCCCTGGAGGAGGCAGACCCAGCCTTGGCACTGCTCTGTCCGGTACGTGCTCTCCGCACCTATGTCGACAGAACGCAGTGTTTCAGGACCTCAGACCAGCTCTTTGTCTGTTATGGGGGGAGCCAGAAGGGAAGGGCTCTCTCAAAGCAACGGCTGTCCCACTGGAAAATAGTGGATGCTATTGCTTTGTCTTACCAGCAGCAAGGCCTTCCGTGCCCCCTTGGTGTGACGGCCCATTCCACTCGGAGTGTAGCCTCCTCTTGGGCTTTAGCGCACGGCGCCTCGCTAACAGACATCTGCAGAGCTGCAGGCTGGGCGACACCCAACACCTTCGCCAGATTCTATAATCTGCGAATTGAGCGGGTATCCTCTCACGTACTCGTTTCGGCCAGTTCTGGATCCGCTCAGGTGTCTTCGCTTGCTCGCCACTCCACTCCCCGGACTGGATAAGTGCGATATTTCCTCAGTTCTTCCATTGAAGTCTTGAGTCCTCCAGCACCGACGATGCGGGCACCACTGCTGTTGCTCTGGATGCTGGCTAGGTGCCTCCATGCGCACGGTTCCCCTTGGTAACCGTCTCATGTGTATTATCCACTGTAAGCCTCTCTGAGCATGTGTCTTCCCTTGGCAAGCCATCTGCCACCCCTGGAGTTGAAATTAGTAGCCACCTGCGGTTGGTACTCCAGTGTTCCATATGTGTTCCTATGTGGCCATATGTGTATTCGTAAGTCCTCCCTTCGGTAGGCAGCTGGTAGCATGTCCCTTCCGGGATATGTTTCCCAGTGTACCTTGGTAATCCTGTGTCAAAGTCGGATCCCCAAAAAAAAAAAAAAAAAGAGGTAAGGCTCGGGGGTCCAGACTTTCGCAGGGCACTGGAAGACAGCTTGAAGATGGCGTGATGGCACAGACCCCCAATCTCCGTCACTTCTGACGTAACTCGAAGTGACTACGAAAGGGAACGTCTCGGTTACGTATGTAACCCTCGTTCCCTGAGTAGGGAACGGAGACGTTACGTCTCCCTGCCACTTCTGCTGTATCGCTGGGTAGACGCCGAGTTCAGTCTTGGCTCCTCAGCGAAGACATACTGCGGTTGCGTTCACTTCCTCCTTTTATACTCACGGAGTAGGGCGGAGTACGCTATGCAAATTTCCGCAGCCCCAAGGCATTGCATGCCATTGGCTCGTGTTTAAATACTCGAAGAGGATTGGCTTTCTATGCGAAACCCCCAATCTCCGTCACTTCTGACGTAACGTCTCCGTTCCCTACTCAGGGAACGAGGGTTACATACGTAACCGAGACGTTATCTAAAGTCGGCTGATCGCTATGATTTTCAGAAATGGAATTCTGAGAAAAACAGGTATAATTATTAGTCACGTCCTGCTAGTGGGACGACTGGCGCTCCCTCTTTTATTGACTTTTTAAAATTGTTTGTAATCATCATAGATTAGGTATCATTTGAAAACTTACAAACTCAAAATTCAACCTGTGAAAACTGTTTTGAAATTGGACGATTGAGAGGCGAGCAAGGTCTTTTAAACGAGCAGCTTCAAACTCTGTTGTTCTCTTGTGCTCCGTATCACACCACACGATAACGCTAGATAAAAATAAATAAATTGTGTGCCGTTGTAGTTCACCCAGGACTGGACTTTATTCTGTTATGTTGTTTATTTTGATAGGTGAAATGTCTTTGTAGTGTTAAGAGAAGGAGAGCTAAACGGGAGATATTGTGTTTTGCCCCTCCGCTCCGACCTGCGTGTTCTTAAAGAGAAACAGTCTTTTCACCTGGCCATTATAAATCGCTATTTTTCTGCACTAAACTAGTGAATTTTCCCAAGATATATTCAGAGATGATAAAAAAGATGTTATAGAATAATAATTTAATAAAAACCCAATTTTTACAAAAAACTGACATTCAATCTATATTTAGACCTTACTGAAAACGTACCAGAGCGACATCCGACGGGTTTTCCCAGATCGCATCACATATTCAGAATCGTCTTATGTGATCAAGTTAATGCCATTGTGACACATTAAGCAGCTATAATTCAAATGTTAGTTAGCTTATAAGTGTGATTTAATATGTCTTATATACACTTACAGGGAACGTTCTCAGAACATTGGCTAACATTCCCTATTTGGTTTTAAAGAAATGCTTAACCCCCTGAGCCCGACGGCGTCGTCGACGATGCCACACGTCACCTCCGATAAATGTTTACATAACTCGATGACAGATTTATCGATTTTCTTACCGTTTTTTCCAGCAGAAAGCTAACGAGCTAGCCATCACGGGGGTGTCTTTCGGGTCTTTCTAGCCTTTACAGAAGGTTTTCTATCCAGCCTGGAACTTGTGCTTCCTTTCAGAGGTTTTCAGCAATAAATCCAAACGCTTTATGTCAAACTTTGATAATCTTGAAGCCCATAATTCATAAATATTCGGTCATTTTTGCCACTAGCTCGATGCTAGCGGACATCCTGGATATCACGTGATGTTTTCACGTGATGGTTTTTGACCAATTACAGGCTGATCCGTTGTAAACATTGGTGTGCGTCATTATGCATGAACCAAGCGCTGATATAGTGTAGAGAGATAGAGAGACTCACGGAGACGCGCGATTCACAGAGAAACAGCGAAATGGACGTAAATAAAGCGCTGGTCTATTTTGGTGCATTGCAGGATGAAGGATTTTCAGGAGAACAGAGCTTTTTGACAGATGAGGAACTAGATTACCAGGATAGACCCAGCTGAAGTGCCATTTATTTATTTACTGTAAAAAAGTATTATAGTAGTATAAATGTATTATAAAAGAATAAAAAGAACATAATAAATAAAAGAATAAATAAAATAGAAATGCAAAACCTGTGATGTGGCCCTCTGTGTGATTGCTGATAGGAACTGTTTTGAGGCTTGGCACCAGTAAATTTCATGAGGCCCTAAACGCCTGGACTTCTTTTGGAAAAATGTCAATAGTTTTTGTTCTGTACAAGTTATAATGTTTATTCCTGTGCTCCAGGACTCCAAAGACATGAAAAAACTATTTTCCAGAGGAAAATTGCTTAGCTTTTATTTATTTGTGTGTGATTTCAATAAATAATTGAGTGATTCCATTTCCGATTTATTTTTTCATTTGTCTTTATGGTCCCATAACTTATTTTACATTCAGGTGACATCAATGTAACACAAATATGCTGAAAGTTCAATTTGTCCTGAAAAAAAAGAGGTGTGTCAATTGTCTGTGCACCAAAGGGTTGATATTTTACAAGCTTTTTTAGTAAATGACACCAGACGGAAAATTTATTGTAAAAATACCCTTAGGTCTCAGAGGGTTAAATAATGTTTTAAGGATGTTTTCTCATTTCAAATAATGTTTCTATAAGGTTAAATGTAAATTAAGATGTAAAGTTTTAACTGTAACATTTTGAGGATGTTTTGGGAAAGTTGTTGAGATAAAAGATTATACAATGTTCCATAATAACAAAGGAGGAACATTATCAAATCAATGTTCGCAAAACGTTTTGAGGATATCATTGAAGCCTGAGAAGACGGAATACATTTTATAAAACGTTCTTGTAATGTGACGTGTTAAAGCAAGAATGTTATCCTACACAGCAAAAACTCCAGTGTTAAATTAACTCTCCTAGGAGTTTATTTGACTCCACAATCAAAGAGTTAAAGTGTTCAAATATGAGTGTTAAATGAACACTAAATGAAGAGTGTTAAAATTAATTCGATAATTATGTTATTAATTGTGTGATGATTGACCATTATTGAAGACACCTGATGTTAACAAGCAGAATCACTAATGGAGGAAAATCTAATTGTATGTCACCATTATGGTGATCAGTGTTTGCTTTAGTTGGGCTCTTGACTCTTAAATTATTAACTTTAGTTTATGTTTGGCTGTTATAATTGAGTTGTAACTGCCACATGAACAAAGAGAATGGTGTTCAGGTGGTGATAGTTATGTTAAGCCGTAATCATCATTTTTACTTGAATCATTAAGCATCATTTACATTTAGCAGATGCTTTTAACCAGTGACTTACAACAGAGGACTATAATTGAGATAATTAAGTTTACCTTGTTGATTACTGCAGCCTGGTGATTCTACAGCATACAATTTGTAGCATTTTCTATAGAATCCTAAATATTATTCATATTTCTGTTCAAAAGATTTAGATTTTTTTTTTATTAAGTCACACAGACATCAAGATTCAGCCTGTGAATCTCAACAATGGTGATAATAATAAACCATGTTGCAGTGTATTCTGGGTGCCACCAATTAAAACTCATTCATGGCTCCCATCATGCATTGCAGTATGAATAAATTATGAACGGTCCTTTTCCTAATTAAATATTTAATTCGTCACCATTGTTGAGATTCATACACTCATGCTTGATGTCTGTTTGTACCTACACAATTTTTTTGGTTATTTTATCAGAACAAGTTTTAAGAAATCCTTTGGAATATATTGACAATTCTGGGTCTTATACTGTAGACTCACTGTGATGCTGCAATCGACAATATAAATATAAGTCAGAGATTAGGCTCTAAATTTTGTGGTTCAAGTAAAATTATTGTCAAAACATAACCAACAACTTCAGATCATCTTTTCTCTAAGTAAACAAACTCAACATATTTGACTATTGTGCACTTAAAACAAACCAATAAAATTTAGTTTTGTAAACATAAAATTGTTTGGTTGTGTACTTAATTGTGTGGTTGTGTACTTTTAAGTTCTGTGAAAACTCAAAACTTTGTTATAATAACTGAAAATAATTAAGTTGCCTTATCAGAAAACTTTAAGTCTTATTAACTGCAAAAATTTGAGTTGAGCTAAATGAGCACTTTAATTTCAGGTAATCCAACCTTTTAAGTTCTGGAAAATTGTGGCTTTTAAGTTAATCAACTTAAAAAAATTTGAGGCTATCGATTGCCTCAAATTTTTTGAGTTCTGGGAACTTATTCGGTTTTACAGTGTAGACAATCACTTAGTGCAGTGGTTCTCAACTCCAGTCCTTGGGAGCCACTGCTCTGCACATTTTGCATGTCTCTCTTATCTGACACACTTAGTTCAGTTCAAAGAGTCTATCCTAACAAGCTGAGGATCTGAATCATGAATCAGGTGTGTTAAATAAAGGAGACATACACAATATGCAGAGGTCCCAAGGACTGGAGTTGAGAATTACTGACCTAGTGAACTCAATAGTAACAGCCCCAAAGAGTATCCAGACAGATGGTATGACACACACAAGTCTGAAAGACTCATTTAAAATGTTCCTTCCTTTTTAACCATAGCATCCAAATTCTTACTGTTGAATAATGTGCCCATTGTAATCATGGTCAATTTTGAAATTGGGTAATCTCAACATCACTAATTGCAATCAATCAGAGGTCCTTGTAAAGATAATTTATGGGTTAAAGAGCTGTGTGAGCTGTGTTTATTTTAGTAAATATTCTCAAAAAAGTAATCATACTAACATTAATACTTATTGTCGTTGTAGATTATCTCAGTGTTTGGTTACAGAGGAAGGCTGTGCTGCTCTGGCTTCAGCTCTGAGTTCAAACCATTCACACCTGAGAGAACTGGATCTGAGCTACAATCACCCAGGAGAATCAGGACTGAAGCTGCTCTCTGATATAATGAAGCATCCAGACTGCACACTGGACAAACTCAAGTAAGTGGATCAGTAAGAATCATCCTGCCTGGTGTGCATGTGAGACTTGAGTGCATCTGCATTCATACATTGTAATTAATTGCATATGTAGACAATATTTTACAGACAGGTTAAAATTAGCTCAATTGTATATAAATACTTAATCAAAAGTAAGGGCTGTAGAACCCAGACCTCATCTCGGCTAGAGGGACCGGCTCGATCGCATCCTTCGGCAACAAGGCAACGATCTCTTTCCTCAGGACAGGAGTGTCGCCACTCCGCACTTGGTTGAAGAGGACACCCCTGTACCTGGGAGGCCGGCGGTCAAACGGAATTGCATAGCTCAACCGGATGGTGCGAATGAGCCACCTGGACGGTCTTGGAAGCGCTAGCCAGGCTTCGAGAGACTGAACCAATGAGCCCACTAGGACCACGGGCGTACCCGCTGAAGGGCAGCGACGGAGGCATTGCTGCGGCCGAAGGTGGGTACCTGTGTGTCTGGTGCAAGACTTACATGCCTCCACCAGGGGGCAAGCAGCAGGGAAGGCCCATCTTTCTCTGGAGCGTTCAACTGTTGGGCAAAGTTCTCCACCACATCAAAAAAGAGGCCACCCTGGGATATGGGAGAAGCAAGGAACTTGTTCTTGTCCGAGTCCTTCATATTCGACAGGGTAAGCCAGAGATGTTGCGCCTGGACCACAAGAGTGGACATCACCCGACCCAGGGCAAAAGGCAGATCGAGTGCAGCAACAGCTGGAAACCGGGAGATTGCGAAGATCACTGAAGCGCCATCACACCAACACAGAGAAGTCTTCAGAGAAACAGCAGACTCGTTGTGCGTGAAGATAAATGTAATCCTGAAGCTCATCACTCAGAGGACACGTAGTTCGGCTCCGAAGCTAAAAGCAATTGTATGTGCGTTTGCTTCCGCTTTTATACCTGCATTGATAGGCGGGACGCGGAATACAAATCCTGCATGCCAATATTTATTGGCTCGTTTTGATTCACTGAAAGGCAAATGGTCTCCCTAGCGTCATCCCAATTCACTGGAAACTCCTCCGACGAGACGTAGGAGTTCCCATACGAAAGGGAACTCCCAGCATGCATTGCAACATAAATAAATTATGCAGCTAAATTATCCAATCATTTTGTTTGATTCTAAATATTTGCTTTTTTTGCTGTTGTTTTTGTTGTGAATTAGTATCTTTTCAGTGACGTTCTGAATTAATCTGTTTATCTTAATTAATCTGTTTATCTAAATATTTGTGATTATCACCATTGTTGAGATTCATATGCTGATTTTTGATATCTGTGTGTCAATATAAACCTGACAGAAATAAAGTCAGTCTGGTTAGTAATAAGTGAAGCTGGTAAGCTGTTTATAGAGTTGTTTATTCCTCCTCTGCTGTCATCTTCACAGTTTTAATGTCTGTATTTCTTTTCTCTTCATTGGATTTCATCTAAAGCTCTTTGCTCTTGGCTGACATGTGGCATTGCTATGCAGAGGTGTAAAGTCCAGGTTCATAAAGTAAAAGTCCTCCTCAGCATTTTGTTCCAATCACCTGGATTTGCTAATTCAGACAGGAGACAGAACTAATTAGTGAAATCGGATGACTTTTATGGGTTGGAGTATGGAGTTTATGGGTGGAATAAACATATGGACTTTTTCTCTTTGGCCCCTGGATTACCCACCTTTGTTCATTTCACACAATTATACTCTAAATTCCTTGTTTCAGTTTAACAAAAAATAACAAAAAAAGTTTTGTGATTACTGTCCTTTACTACAAGCATGGTATGTTTTGTTATTACTGTCCTTTACAACGTGTAGTAAAGTATAGTAATTATTAAACTTACAATGCTTTTACCACAGTATTGGCAGTTTTAATGTGTCATCATTTGTTGTAAATGCACTGTAAACACAACACTTACCATGCTTTTACCACAGTAACCTTAGTTCCCTTTCGTTGTCACTACGAGTTATGTCGGATGATGACGAATGGGGTTTCGCTTAGAAAGTCTATCAACTTTGAGTAATATAAAACAAGCCAATGGCAAAGAAATGCCATGGGTCTGCGGAAATTGCATGGCCGAACTCCGCTCCACCTCATGGGTATAAAAGGAAGATGCCAGCAATAAGCAGATATGTTTTCGCTTCGAAGCCAAGTTTACTCTTCATTCCACAAGCCATCTCAGAACTGTCAGCTTTACAGACGAGATTCTCCGGTGTTGTTGTGACGGTGATCTCCCAGCGAGTGCACACTTCCTGCTTATCTGTGCAGTGATTTGCCAGTGAGTGTTTTTCTCCCTGGGCGCTTCAACACTGAGTTTCCTCTCATAAACGAGCTTGCACACGGCACGTTTTTTTAAAGATGCCTCGCCCAAGCACTTCTAGATGAGGTAGACTCGTGTCCGACTCTGATGAGCATGAGCACTGTCTAGTGTTTTTGGGCATTGATCACGCTAGAGCAGCGCCCGTGGATGACTCATGTTCTCTCTGTGGGAACATAACATCGCGTCACTACAGTCGAGACTAGAGGGTGACACAGGAGTGGATTTTCAAACCTCTCCCGTCCCATTCCCACAAAAAAAATCATGTCCGGTCCCAATCTCGGAAGAATGACTCATATTCCCTCCCATTCCCGTTTTGTGTTTTTTTTTGTTTTTTAACGGAATCTGTCAGTTACAGAAAAATAACTGTAAAACTGGGCAATTTGGATGACACGCGCACTCTCGTTCGCTTTCCATTTCTGCCTTGTGTGCGTGTCCGTGCGCTAGGCAGTTTGAAGCACAATCTCTGTCTCGCGTGCACCCTCGCTCTAGATTCCGAGAGAATTTAACTATTTTGCGGCATAACCAGTGACGTAACTTTGCTTTAAAAAAAGTGGATGGGTTGTGGGGGGGTTGGGACGCTAGTACAAATCATAAATCAGATGTTCAGCTATGTACAATAACATATCGATGTCCAGCAGTCGATTAAAATAATACATTGTGTTTAATTTGTCGTTTAATGAGATGTAATATGTGTTTGTGACGAGGAAATACTGAGATCTGATGATGACACGCAAGCATTTCAATAGTCCAGTGGCAGAATTTTTACCAAGCGTGATAGAGGTTCTGGGTTCTAATCCGCACTCGCATCATTTTTTTTTCCTCTGATTAAAACCGATTATGTTTATCAGTTGTATGTTTGTGTGTATTTTATTTTGTGATTTAATCGGAACGAATATAGAGTCTCCACAACGGCTTAAAGCGCGCGTCCGTGTGAAGACTGTGTGCGACAGCGCGAGCCACAAGAGAACTGTATCCACGCCACTGATCACAGCGGCAATGAGCACTTTGATCACTTGGTTTCAAAAGCAACACATTTCAGCGCCAGATCGCCTCTTATTTAACAAACAAACTAAATGAATGCTCTGCTAGTTAACTAGAGATGTTTTATTTATTTGTATAATTTACATCCGTGCCGCAAGATGTTTCAAAAGTGGTGGGGACAATATCGACCCTGACTAAAAGTTGTTGGGACATGTCCCACCCGTCCCACCCGCAAATTACGCCTGTGGCCATAACTACTCGATCACGAGTGGCTCAACAGGGAGATATATAGGTAGATATATAGAAAAACTCATCTTGCAGGTATTTGACCGGCCAGGTTGACACTTCAGCGTGAGAAATCGGGGGTGTGGCATATGAGCGTGTGAAACCAATCAAATGCGGGTGTCTCACGGCCAATATGCATGAGAGTTGGCAGCTATATTACAGCCACCAACTGGTACGGTACGGGTGTGTGGAGCACGTCATACACTTTACCAGCCACACCAAAGCAAACAGGAGAGCATAAAGTGATGTGGCAAATATAATTTATTTCAAACTGTATATTTGTGGATAAAGTTGGGTGTCATAGTTTTATAACTATTCCCCGTCCCGCCCTCTCCCACTGACATTTATTTTCTTTCCTGTCCCAATCCCGTGATACATAGTGATTTTGTTGGGAATCCCGCAGGATTCCCAAAAAAATGTCAGGCTCTAGTCGAGACTCCATGATCTCGCAAGAGTGAGAGTCCCCTCATCCACATCCCGATCTACTTCCTCTAAATTTAGTCCAGAGATGACGGCCATTCTTTCCCATGCTTTCTGATCCCGAGATGACGGCCATGCTTTCCTGACTCTCGTCCGTGGCCAACTCCAATACCTTTCTTCCCAGAAGTGCATGATGAGATCTCGAAGTCTTGGAAGACCCCATGTCATCCTGGGACAGCTTGTTGATCTCATTCGCCTTTCCTCCGCTCAATGGGGGAGCTGCCCGTGGGTACACAGGCTCCCCCGGTTGATTGCTTTGTTGCAATGCAACTGTGTCCTCAGAGTGCTTCTTCTAGTGGCGAGCCTAAGCACCCATCCAAAAACCTGTAGGTTTTCGTCTACATTAGTGGTGAAGTCTTACAGAGCGGCGGGACAGGCGGCTGCTTTTCTGCATGCAATGGCAGGAGACCTGCAGAGTGCTGCAGGTCTACCTGGCCCAGATGCTCAGAGACATGCACAAGGTTAGGACAGACCCAGGGCTCTTTGATGTGCTGCGCGCCGACCTCGCTGTCTGGGCGACGAAGGTGACCATACACTCCCTGGGTTTGATGATGTCCACAGCCGTGGTCTATGAGAGACATCTCTGGCTGAATCTGCATGACATGAGGGATGCCGAGCGGCCCCGGCTGCACGACATCACCATGTCCCGGGCCGGCCTTTTTTTGGCGGTGAAGTCGAGGACATTGCCCAACAGTTCTCAACATATTCTGCCCCGTCAGCCCGCTGCTGCCTCCTCCCAGCCAGCCGGGCAGATGCCTCAGTCTGTTCGCCGCCGAGGGCGCCCTCCTGCGGCTCCCACCCGGCCCAACTAGCTGCCTTCACACGGGCCCGGTCGTGGAGTAAGCTGCAAGAAGGCACCTCAGCCCTTTCCAGCCCCACCTCCCACTAAAGCGATGGGCTGCTCAGGGATGACTGTTACTTCGCAGGAGATGGTAGGAGGACCACTCCTTCCCCCAGTCGGATGACAGTGTGTGCTGTCTCCGGACCGTACCACTCTCATCGCCCTCTGTAGCCAGACCCCTGGCAGAGCAGGCCCTAGTGGAATGCTGGCCCTTCCCTGGCCTCCTCTGTCAGGACGTGGATGATGACCATGTCCCCACAATTCCTGTCTATGAAGGCAGCTCTGCTAGTTGCACTGGCCTCCATCAAGAGGGTAGGGGACCTCCAATGCATTCTCCGTTGATGGAGCGTACCTGGAATTCGGGCCGGCTTACTCTCACGTGTTTCTGATACTCCGACCTGGATATGTGCCCAAGGTTCCCACCAATCCCTTCCGGGTCCACGTGGTAAACCTGCAAGTGCTGCCCCTGGAGGAGGCAGACCCAGCCTTGGTACTGCTCTGTCCAGTACGCTCCCTCCGCGCCTATGTAGACAGAACACAGTGTTTCAGGACATCAGACCAGCTCTTTGTCTGTTATGGTGGGAAGCTGAAGGGAAAGGCTCTCTCCAAACAAAGGCCACTGGATAGTGGACGCCAGTGCTTTGGCATACCAGCAGCAAGGTCGACCTTGCCTCCTAGGTGTGACTGCCCACTCCAGCGTGTCGGAGTGTGGAGTGTGGCATCCTCTTGGGCTCTAGTGCATGGCGCCTCACTAACAGACATCTGCAGAGCTGCTGGCTAGGCAACACTCAACACATTTGCCTGATTCTACAATCTCCCAGTGAAGCCTGTGTCCTCTCATGTACTCTCTTCAACCAGTTAGTACCGGACCCATTCAGGTGTCTTTCCTTCGGCAAGCCACCATGCCACCCCTGGGGTTGAAATATTCCACCTGCGGCTGGACACCTCAGTGTTCTCCGTATGCATCCTTCTGGGTCACATATATATATATTCTCTACTCAGGAAACGAGAGTTACATACACAACCGAGACGTTGTATGGTGATAGATGTAGTAAAAGGATAATAAGCATTATTACTTACTTTTTTCTGCCACCACTGCTGTTACTGCACTGCTGTTCTGTAATAATGTAGTGATTAACACTGTTTGATTGGATGATTGACAAGTGGATTATTATTTGACTGAAGGCCAGTGGAGACTAAGACGCCGTCACTAGAGAAACATAATATTCTGTTGCGTTCTCAATATTTACTGAATTAATCTCAAATACAGTATATGATCAATAACTTTACAAGCATGTGGTGTTCGTTACCATGGCAACCACAGGTGTCATTCATACCCATGGCAACCGCTTGAGCTTCCGTGTTGAATGTATTTCTCCTGTGTAAAAAATATAAAAAAGCTTGACGTGTGTCGTAATTATACATTTTATAAGTTTCTTTTATATCTGAAGTGTTGTAAGATTCATGTGTGTGTGTGTGTGTGTGTGTGTGTGTTCTAGTGTGGATCATGGAGGAGAGTTCAGGATTACATCAAGGCTACACAGATGTAAGTCCTCAAACGCAGTTTTAGTGTGTGTTGTTGTAAATGTTGCTGTTGTATGTAATGTGTGTTCTTGTGTTCAGACGCTGTTAATATCACACTGGATCCTAACACAGCACACACTCATCTCGTTCTGTCTGAGGAGAACAGAAAGGTGAAGCTTGTGAGAGATAGTCAGTCGTATCCTGATCATCCAGACAGATTTGATTGGTATCATCAGGTTCTGTGTGGAGAGAGTCTGACTGGACGCTGTTACTGGGAGGCTGAATGGAGTGGAGATAATACTGATATATCAGTGTCATATAAAGGAATCCAGAGGAAAGGAGAGAGTGACTGTGTGTTTGGCTGTAATAAGAAGTCCTGGAGTCTGAGCCGCTCTGATCAGAGACTCACTGTCCGTCACAATAATAACTTCACTGCTGTTTCTGCTGATTCAGGATCCTGTAAGAGGGTAGGAGTGTTTGTGGACGAGTCGGCCGGCACTCTGTCCTTCTACAGCGTCTCTGACACACATACACTCACACACTTACACACATTCACACACACATTCACTGAACCACTTTATGCTGGATTTAGACTTAATAATTGTAACTCTTCAGTGTCTCTGTGTTCCATTAAACACACGCACTGACTGACACACACACACACAGACAACACCACATTCACGACATTCACTGAACCCCTCTGCGCTAGATTTACAGTTCCTTATTCAGACTCTTCAGTCTCTCTGTGACATTACACAACAAACACACTCTGACTGACATACACACACAGCCTCTACTTTCTCTGACCCTAGTTGCACGGCCTCCTCTGCTTCGCCCTCGACTCCGGATCTGTCCTCGAGCTGATGATGCGGTAACATGACATCATGACTTTTGCGTAAACATACACGCCACTTTCAAGTCAAGTGGCGTGTTATCTATATGCATTTTGAGCTATCCGCGTGTATGTGTGTATTTCTACACCATTAATGTCCGAGTGATTCTGCGTGTATGTTCATCCCGTTAAATGCAAAACGAAGCAAAATGTAGATCTACATCTGGGGAGCGATATTTTTTCCTAGGATGGTAGGGGAAGACTCATAAATGCTATTAACCACAGTGACGGGTAGGTTTAGGGACGGGGTTGAGGTAGGTCATATATTTATGTATACAGTGATAACGTTAAGTCAACGGCGTTCATAAACACTCTGAAAAACTATTATGCGTGTTGATAGTCAGAGTCAGCAATGCTTTCATCATGGAAACTCTTACATGCAGAACACCATATACGTTATGAATCTTACACAAAATTCATCTTCATCACAGTGTAAATGATGGCGATGGAAAAATGTGTATCATGCAACGTGTTTTTAGCTTTGCCTTATAGATAACTTGCTTGTTAGCGAATCAATAAATATATATTTTATACTTTAACAATATCAATATGCTAGCTTGATATAGTGAGTACTAAAATACATCTTCATAATGATAAAGTTAGATTTTTTTTATTACATGTGATTCTGACATGATGTCACTTCATGCACTGCGCTCCTTCCTCTCCGCTCGTCTCAGGTAAATAACGGGTCTTCAGCTCAGCGGTCGGAGTCGCGTGTTCATGTGTTTTGGGGGCGTGGTTTTGGAAGGGGCCCAGAAGGGAGGGGGTGAAGTGAATGGAAATAATGAGCTGTCTTTAAAACAGTCGTGAGAGGTCTAAAGACACTATATTTTTATACTTTTATTTTTCAGAGTACTTACAACAGAAAGTTTAAACAAATTTGGAAAAAAAGTTTTTTATAAATTTCCTACCTACAGTACCTTTAAAAATCCTTCAGAAGATCTGATTAAAACTGCTGGATCTCAAAGGATTATTATATTCAATAATGTGAAAATGAATAACACATCTATATAATCATAGAGATAACTGTAAAGTGAATATGAATCTACTGTCACCTTCAGTATTTCACTGTTAATTCACGTTTTATTACAGTTTTAAGTCCTGGTTCAGTGTGAACATGTTTCTTCAGTTGTTGATGTTTGACTGTTATTTTCATTCATGATAAACGTTCGTCACCCTGAGTTTCACTGTTTTTACACGTTTGCTTTTTAATGTCCAGTTTTGACTGAATCACTTTATGAATCTTCATCAAAAGAGAGTTTGATAGAAAAACTTTTGAACAGGAAAGTAAACGAGTCTGTGACAAATCATCAAAGTTAAAAAAAAGTGTAATTATATTTTTAAAAACCGTAATATTCATAAATAATATTATTATGTACTTATTATAGGGTTAAGGTTCATTTATAGTTATTACTACAGTACATATATGTGATATGTAACAATGATCCTGTAAAATAGTGTTACCAAAAAAAAAAACTGTACTAGAACAAAACATGTATCAAGTTTTTAGAAATGTATGCAGTATTTGTGTTTGTTTCATGTTTAACCAAACTTGGTAACACTTTATTATAACTGCACAAATCATTTGTTAAGCATGAGTAAACAGTTAATTCATCATTTGTTAAGCATTAATAGACATTAATAAGCAGTTTATAAATACAGCTATAAATGCTTTCTTCTTGATTTATAAGCATATCTATACATTTAATAATGGTATTATCATACTTAGTTAATGATCAATTAATAATTTCTAAATGAAGTATAGCATTATTTACAAACCAGTTATTTCAGAGTTGTCAGTCATTCATAAGATCACTTAGAAAGTCTAAGTAAATGTAGTAAATACAGGTAGTTATAAAGCATTTAGTAGTGGTTAGTTAACTATGTGTGTGAGCTAATCTAAAGTGAGGACTATTCATGCCTTGTAAAGCATTTATAAAGGAGATTTTAAGGCGCATCAATCTTCTAAACAGTAAAATGTAACAAACACAACGCAGTGATACAGAACATAGAAATATTTAACAGCCTTTAAATCTCTTTTATAAATGCATTACAAGGCATGAATAGTCCTCACTTTAGATGAGCTCACGAACATAGTTAACTGACCACTACTAAATGCTTTATAACTACCCGAATTAACCCTGAATTACAGCATAAATACATGTTAATAAACCATTTATTAACACACTAAGCAACCATATGTCTGAATAATAAGATGTATCAATGTACATTTTAAATAGTTTATTAATGATTTACTTACACGCTCTAAGTAATCTTATGAACCACTGACAACTCTTAAATAACTGGTTTATAAAAAATGCAATTCTTCATTTAGAAATGATTACCTGATCATTAATAAAGGATGAAAATGCAATTATTAAACAAATTATAGATATGCTTTTGAATCAAGAAGAAAGCATTTATAGCAGTATTTATAAACTGCTAATTAATGTCTATTAATGCTTTATGAATGATGAATTATCTGTTTACTCATGCTTAACTAATGATTATTAGTGTGTAGTTATTATAAAGTGTTACCAAAAACGTTTATAAATTCTACAAGTTTAAAACTGTTATTTGGTTTACTTAAAAACAATATACATATTGTCTTTAAACAAGACATTAAATAACATTTAAAAAAAAGAAAGAACTGTTTTCCCCGTGCAATAAGCAGATGTTGACTGGAGTAAAGTGTGTGTTCTGCTCTCGGTCTCGTATCTGGTGTCGTCAGACCTCAGGTGTGAATAAAGCTGAAATTAATGAAATACTCAGCTGATGTGTGTCTCTCTGCTGGAATCACACACACACACACAACACACACACACACACACACACACACACACACACACACACACACACTCACACACAGAGTGGTAGAACAAATGGCCCTGTTTCTTATGTTAATTATAGAGCCCTGGGGTGGCAAGGAGGGGCATGGTCACCTTTTGAGACAACAGATGTGGAAAGTTACAGAAACTAGGAAGGAGGAGTTTTACTGTATAAAATGTCATGTTTGTGGAAATCAAACAGGTCTTCTGGTTTTCCGAGCTGGGTAGCTGCGGCTCTGAAAAGAGGCCTCCTCACAAGAATAAACCTTTTCTCTTTATTACAGTTTGCCTGTTCGGAAAGTTTCTTATACCTTTGATGCTGTTTTCATTAACCTCTAAAACTTGCCATTACACCGTATAGAATGCAACATGTTTATTAGCATAACTTTTAAATAGACGGAAAACATGAACGCCCTATTTCCCGCTTTGCTCACACCAAGAGAAAACTCCACGTCTTTTACCCGCCTGACTAAAGTTGCTTGCATTGTATTCAGCATCCCCAAGCGAGTCTGCGAGCGCAGAGAGGGTTTTCTCCGCTGCTGGCCTGCTTTCAAGAAACCACCGCATGTGTCTGAAGCCTCAGACATTGTCCAAACTCGTGTTCTTGAAGGTGAACTCACAAGAACTGTAGGCTAGATAAGGAAAGCAATTCTTTTTTTTCTTTTTTTTAAGTTTGAGACAATTTAAATTGTCATCCACGTGCTCTCTGCGCAAAAGTCCAGTTAGATATAGGCGTCTGGTGGCCTAATAGTTAATTTACCAAAATGTATTTAATTTAACACGTTGATGTTGATGTAGAGGATTTTTATTTATATAATTAGGCCCATTGATTCATTTAATTTTACAGTTTTTTTTTTTTTTTTGTGTGTGTACAGATGATATAGGCCTAAGCCAATTTAAATTTAGTGCGCGCTGCGCAAAAATCAGTTAGGCTTATCAAAATCTGGCCTAATAATTAATTAGCCTACTTTTAAACATAAATGTAGGCCTATATATATATATATATATATATATATTACATTTTTGTTCATATTTTTATTTTAGTTATATTATTAGGCCCATTTATTCGTTCAATTTTACAGCAGTTTGTGTGTACAATGGTTATAAGCCCATTTACATTTTTATCGTGTACGTTGGGCAAAAAGTTCAGTTATCAAAATTCTGGCCTATAGTTAATTTACTTTTAAAACTTTTATGTATGTTTTTGTTTATATAATTTTTGTTCATATTATTAGGCCCATTTATTCGTTTAATTTTACAGGACTTTTTGTGTATGCTATTCCTGTTCTTGCTTGTCCAAATTTGTAATTTGAAATGAAACATTTCTGTTTGGAAAATGTTGTTGTTGGTCTTTAGTTGTTTGTAAGGTAAGGCTGTGGTCTAACCCCAAAGTGAAATAAAAATACATGTAGATTTTTTATTTTTTTGGAGCGAGCGGGGGCGATTTGAGAGGAGTGCGAAGCAAACTGCGTTGAGCGCTGAACGGGCAGCGCTTTATGAACATTCTGTGACAACCGGGAACAGTGATTTGATTATTGATTATATGAGGTTGAACTGGCCGTGCAGAGCGGGCATAAGATGGACACGAGCGCGAGTGCACTGTCGTTTTTTGAGAAAATTGAAGGCTTTTAAGTGCGCCTTATAGTGCGGAAAAAACGGGTACATGCCGTCTTTAAATAAATGTACAAAAATAGACATTTTTATTTCTATTTTAAATTTTTAATAATCTAATAATGTTGTGCAAGTTTAAATGTTAGAAAAATAAATAAATAAATAAAGACATCTTGCCATACTAAAAGAGGACGTTTCTGTAGAATGACCCGTATAATAAATCAACAGATCCTACTTACCACTACGTGTCTGCGGATATCTAGAGGGATTCAGAAGGGCATCGAGGCAGTGAAGTAGATCCATGCAATCCTCGGGGAACCGATCTTGCAAGGCATCTATCAGATGTTGAACATAGCGTTCCCCTGGCTTTTTTGAAAGCTTGAATAGCGGTCGCTTGAATTGGTCACGTTGACATCCTTGTATGTGTGCCGTCTTTAATTTCATTCAAACGGTAGAGCCTGTTCCTTTATAACATAGCCAAAGGTCGGTGTATTTTTGCTTTATACATTTTAGGCTTATTCTCTAATTCAGATTGTGTTAGGGGGGCGGGATTATTAGGCAATTTTAATCGGACAATTTGACCGGAGAGATTTAATTTTGTCGGACATTTACTTTTTTTCCCGGCCAATGTCCGGTAATTACCGGACAACGGAAACCCTGGTTTGACTGTTATTTTCATTCATGATAAACGTTTGTCACCCTGAGTTTCACTGTTTTTACACGTTTGCTTTTTAATGTCCAGTTTTGACTGAATCACTTTATGAATCAAAAGAGAGTTTGTTTGAATCTGACACAGAAGAACTGTTGAACAGGAAAGTAAACGAGTCTGTGTGTGTGATGGCTACGGCCACACAGGGTAACATCACCTCCATTCTAAACATTTAATTACCGTTCTATTTTATTTTTTTAGTTTGTTGCACTGATTCTTATTTACAGTCATCCAAACTGATATCTAAATAACAAACACAGTACAGTTTTTTGATTTGGTTTATTTTGTTTTAACTTTACATTGATTTACAGGGAGTGCACTAATCACATCTTTCTTTGTGTTGAGTTACCTGGACCTGTTAGAGGCGGTCCCTTCCTGGTTGGGCGAAAGGAGTGGCTAAGGGCTGAGGAGACCAGCTCATTAGGCCATGCCATGTCTCACCATGTGTCAGGGGGGATTTTGTCCTTAGCTCTTGAGTTCTCAAGTGTTAGTTTGTTTACCCCTTCTAAGTTATTTGGTTTTGTCAAGCCGTTATATAAGCTCCCTTCTGTGTTTTTGTGGGAGGTCAGGTTTTGTTCAGTTAACCTTGTGTTATGAGTCTATGTATTTGAGTTTAAATTCAGTTATTTTTTTGTTGACCTCTTTTAAGGCGTAGTTATTAAATTTGGTCCTTATGTACATTTTCAATACTTTGGGTAATAAACCCCTTTTTTGAAACACAATTTCCTGTGTCCTCTTGCCTCACTGTCTTGGTCTCTGACACTGTGACATCATCAAAGTCAAAAACACTTTATTTCAATGTGTAATTATAGATTCAAGAACTGAGTAATATTAAGTTCATAGAGTTAGGGTTCAGTTCATATAATGTGTAACAATGAGACAAAAAAAAAATGTTAAAAAAACCTTACAAATGTACTCAGTATTCGTGTTTGTTTCATATGGTTTAAAAATTTTTTTATATTATTTTCTACAATTTTAAAAACTAATGTGGTTTACATAAAAAATATTATAGTACATATTGTCTTCAAACACCTATATATGTGAGACTAAATCTGAATAAAAATATTGCAATTATATTTTTATATCACAATAAAAAATAAATAAATGCACACATCCGTAAAAAAAAAATATAAACCTTATTTTCATGTTTTGAATTAAGATTTTGAAATGAAAGGAGTGAATCAATCTAATGGCGCTTTTCCACTGCTGGTACGGCTCGCTTCGCTTTTCCACTGCGTTGTACGGCTCGGTTCGCTTTAGCTGGTTTGCTTTTCCACTGCAGTTAGTACCGCTTTAAAGTGGGTGGGATTATAGACTGTTAGATAACAGCGGTGGCTTATACTGGCTATTTAAATCTAGCGGGTTTCGTTCCTTGTGTCGATGTCTATTGGTCGCAAATACAATTACGCTGGTAGTGACGATTCTGTCTGACCAATCAGTGATCTGCAGTGTTTCACGTCCCATTTAAGTACCGGTACGGTACGCTTGGAACCTCAACAGACCAGGTACCATTTAAAAAGAGCCGTACCGTACCATGCAGTGGAAAAGCGCCATAATTATCAAAAACACAATGCTGACAAAACAGATTACAGTCAAACACACATACACACTTACAAAGATTAACAATCAATTCAGTCTTTATTTCATATTCACCTCATTTACAAATACTGAAAATCCGTTCTTATCATTTATCATTTCATAAACAGAAAACAGCAGATTATCAGAGATCAGCATTAAATCTGTAAACATTCACACACAGTTTTACTTCAGCAGATTTGCTTTGAGATATTGAATTATTGCATATAACATCAGGTTATCATTGACGTTTACCTTCATCATTGTGTCCCTGTAACTCAAGTAAATCAGTTTGACCTGAATCAAAGAGTAAGTTAAATCAAGCGGAGCTCAGAGGATCATGTCCTCCATCATGAGTTTCACTTCATCTTTTACTGTGTTTGGACCCGGAGGAACGTGAGCTTATAATACACTCATAACTTATTATTGTTCATCATAAACCATATTACAGCTAATCAGTAACTGCTCATTAATGAGTGAATGCACAAAAGTTTTGACCCATTTTATTAATTAAAAAATAAATTCTTTCACATTTAAATTTGTTCAGAATTAGAGCAAAAAAAACTTGTGATGCAAGACAAGATACATTTGTATCAATATGAGACATTTATTTGAATATATCATTAGATGAAATTCATGAGATCAATATAAGAGAATTACCAGTATGAACTTCATGGACTTCAATAGATTTAATTTCATTCATTTTAAACTTATAACTCATGACTTCTCAAAACAGTCTAAAGAATGAGGGTATAGGGTGTGATTATGAACACAGTCTCTGAGTGTCGACGTTGAGAGCTGTTAATTCACAGTATATTCCTGTAGGCTAGTTTTGTTTTCTACGGTATATTACTGTTTTAATGGAAAATGGTATGATAGTGTCAGAATTTGGCCTGTTGCCAGTATTTTACTGTAAAAAACCTGGTAAGGTCTAACAGTGTAACTAAAGCTCCGAATGTGGTTTTGCCAGAGTTTCACTCTCAGTGGCGGGAGTGTGGGCAGGGATCTCCTCCTTGCCCTCCAATTCGTAGAAACATGCAGAGGCAGTCGTCCGGGAAGGTGGTCTGATGCTCAAGATAAAGAAACTCTTCCAGGTGATCCTCGAAGGAACGTGCACAAGGCATAGCAGCTTGACAGCAGGGAAGTCCATGATAGACCAGAAAAAAAGACAGAGACAAATCACGAATGGCAGACAAAGTTCTTTTTTTAGTTTCGAAAAACAAAAACTTTTCGGCAAGTAACTTTCCTTTTCTTTTTGGGTTGGGTCTTCAGAACTTAAATAGGGGAGATAATGAGACACACACCTGGATACAAAGATAAAATTAAATCTATGAGTATGACATCAAAAGAAGTAGGGAGAAACGGTGCAAACGAAAACAAACAAGTCTTAGTGTGATGTATATACGTTGAACGCAACCACGAATGTTGTCAACATAACTCACTGGAAATCCAAAATACTTCCACACCGGTGACTTCAATGAAAGAGTTGGGGGTTCAAGTTCTGTCAATGGGCCTGCTGCATCTGCAGTTGCCATGCTATCTTTTGACTGGCTGTAGCTAAGTTAGAGGAGGTTGACTCATAGCACTGCAATGCGTGTTTTTTTTTTTCCGCTTGGCACGCCGACCGGACGTGACGTGGGGGCATGGCAGCATTGACGATTCCATTTTTTTAAATCAAAGTTCAAAATTGTGACTTAATTTTGGTGACACCCTTAGTATCTATGTATACTATACAACATATCTATATATAACTATATCTATATGTATCTATATACTATACAACAGCTAACAGCCTCTTTCAAAGCAGGCATGTGCATACCCCTCAGAAAGTTTCAGAAAGTTCTCGGTCTCATGCATGGCGGTTTACAGACCCTGATTCCCTGGTGGGCTCAGGACTGCCATGGGGGTGGCCTTCAGGAGGAAAGTGTTTTTTACAGACGCTTCTAATCTACGTTGGGGAGTGCTGCACGAGGGCAAGGCTGTCTCTGTGTGGGCTGTGTGGATGTATATCTACTGTGCGTGAATTCCAGTGTGTGTGTGTGTGTGTGTGTGTGTGTTCTCTCTCTCTCTGCTTCTCTCTCTCTCTGCTTCTCTCTCTCTGCTTCTCTTTCTCTGCTTCTCTCCTTCTTTCCATTTTCACCTGCTCTAATTACTCAAAGAACCAAGAAAGGGGAAAGGAAAAACAAAAAGGTTAACTCTAATAATTTGTTTTCTTTGTGTATTTGTTTGCTCTATTTCTTTATTTTATTAGGGCCCAAGCCCTGAAAGGGCGAAGGCCCTATTGTTTTCCTTAGGATTATTCTTTTCTATTATTATTATTATTATTATTAGGGCCCAAGCCCTGAAAGGGCGAAGGCCCTATTGTTTTCCTAAGGATTATTAGGGCCCAAGCCCTGAAAGGGCGAAGGCCCTATTGTTTTCCTTGGATTATTATTCTTCTTTAGTGAAAGGTCGAAGGCCCTATTGTTTTCCTAACGATTATTAGGGCCCAAGCCCTGAAAGGGCGAAGGCCCTATTGTTTTCCTTCCGATTATTTTTTTATTTTTTTTTTAGGGCCAAGCCCTGAAGGGCGAAGGCCCTATTGTTTTCCTTAGGATTATTATTATTAGGGCCCAAGCCCTGAAAGGGCGAAGGCCCTATTGTTTTCCTTGGGATTATTTTTCTTCACTATTATTAGGGCCCAAGCCCTGAAAGGGCGAAGGCCCTATTGTTTTCCTAACGATTATTATTATTATTATTATTTATACGACTATTCGGGCACTTTTGGGGCCCTTAACATGCTCAAAAACTCTTGAAACTTTGCACACGGGTCAGAACCCGCGGCCATCAGGGCCGGGCTGAAGATGGTACCCGGGCGTGGCAGGGGGGCTAGACAGCGCCCCCTGGAACGGGGTCCGAACACTTGGTCCATAAATCAAACACGCTTGCATGTAATAATATGAAACTCGGTACACATGTTGATCTCATCGTTTCATCTATACCTCGTGCTTTTACTTTTTACCCCAGCCCAACAGGAAGTCGGCTATTTAGGGTTGTTCGTAAAACACTCGCAATGGAATTTTTAATACTCCTCCTAGAGCTTTGATCCAAATTCGATGAAACTCGGTCAGCGTGAAGTCAAGACATTGAGGATGAAAGTTTGCGAGGGGATTTTTGATATCTCGAACGGTTTGGCCGTGGCGAGGAAACAAAATCATGGCGAGAAACGTGAAACAGGAAGTGTATCATAACTTCAGCACACATCAACCGATCTTGATGAAACTTCAGCAGTGTGTTCGCTGTAAGAGGACGATCACATGGATGTGACTATTGTGAGTCAAAGTTATAGCGCCACCAACTGGCAGCAGGAAGTGTGTCACTTTCAAAATGCTTTGATATCACCCTTTTATTTTTACCCGATATGCTTCAAACTTCATATGTATAATGTAAACATACGGCAGATGTAGACCTGTGAATGGATTCTTGATATCTTTGAAACTGTTGCCGTGGCGACCCATCAAACTTTACCCTTCTTTTAGGATGCTTTTAGGATGCTTTTGAGACCCTTAGCATGCTTCAAAATGCATGAAACTCGACAGACACATCACATTTATTAGCCAGTAGACATGTGCAAAGTTTCAGAAACGGGCGTGGTGAGGGCTCAGTAGCGCCACCTTTTGACAAAAGTGGGGTTGTTAGTTTTAACTAGAGTTACAAAAATTGGTATGTATATTGTACTCCTCGAGCCGGACAACTTTCTAATTTACACTTATTAGCTAGGACCCACAGAAACTCAGATATTTTTGTTTGAATATGGTCACTCTGAGCCTACATGTCTCTGTGTCTTTGGCTGTCTTTGGCTGTCTTTGGCTGTCTGTGTGTGTGTGTGTGCTGTGTGTGTGTGTGTGCAGGGGGAGGGGGCTTAACCATTTCACTGCTGTGTGTATGACCTGCATAAAGAAAATACATTTCTCAAGCCTGGTATTTTTTAAATAAGTTTTTATTTTTGTTTTTTATAAGTAAAGACATATAACTAGTTTAATTGTAGTGCATTGACAATAGTTTTATATAATTAGTTTATTAATCAGATTAACTTGGTCAATAAACTTGGTCTGAAAATTTGGTCCATAAATCAAACACACTTGCATGTAATAATATGAAACTTGGTACACATATAGATCTCATCGTTTCATATATAGCCTACTTCACACTCTTACTTTTTACCCCAGCCCAACAGGAAGACGGCTATTTAGGGTTGTGTTTAAAACACATGCAATGGAATTTAAAGTATTGCTCCTAGAGCACTGAACCAAATTCGACAAAACTCGATCAGCGTGAAGTCAAGACATTAAGGATGAAAAGGTGCCAAGGGATTTTTTATATCTCGAACGGTTTGGCCGTGGCGAGGAAACAAAATTATGGCGAAAAACATGAAACAGGATGTGTGTTATAACTTCAGCATACATTAACTGATCTTGATGAAACTTCAGCAGTGTCTTTGCTGCAAGAGGACGATCACATGGATGTGACTATTGTGAGTCAAAATTATAGCGCCACCAACTGGCAGCAGGAAGTGTGTCACTTTCAAAATGCTTTGAAACCACTCTCTTATTTTTAACCGATTTGCTTCAAACTTCATCTGTATAATGTAAATACACGGCAGATGTAGACCTGTGAATGAATTTTTGATATCTTTGATACTGTTGCCGTGGCAACGAATCAAACTTTAACATTCTTTTTTGATGCTTTTGGGACTCTTAGCATGCTTGAAATTGCTTGAAACTCAACAGATACATCACATTTATTAGCCAGTAGACATGTGCAACTATGGCAAAAGATTAAAGTAATGTCAAAAAAGTAAACACTAAAAGCCTCATATCTTCTAAAAATGTAATTATACATCATTTGTTTCTAAATTAAATTATACAAATATTATAACTTCCCCAATTTTTCCTTTTTTCATTTAAGAATTATGTTTACGTTCAAAAACAGCCAGAATTGCTGTAAAATTCATAAAAAAATAATAATCTGAGTCATACGTAGTGCTATACTGCCCTCTTGTGTTCAATATCAGGTAGGCCTATTGTGTATATTCCCACCGGTTAATCAACGTGTGACTCCGCTGGGACTTGGGAGCTTTTAAATCGCTTACTTAAAACCGAAAGTCGAAAATACGGATGTCCGCACAAGACATTAATGGTGTGGAGTAGAGCGAGCATTTTAAATAAATTCCTATTAAGTAGGATTGAACTAAACAGAAAGAATGTTCACTCTGTTCTGCTGGTTCCTCGCTGGTGGATCATATGATTACTTTGTCATAATCTATGACAAAAATGCTATTATAAACCATATTAATAATAGATAATACACATTGCTCTTATTTTTGAAAAAATACATTCATGAAAAACAAGATAACAAAAATCATAAAAAAATATAGCCATGGCTGCTATAAATGTTTGAAATGCATAGGACAGATGTTTAATGACGCAGCAACATATAATTGAAAGGCAATTAATAATCTGTCATTACGTCACTGCATTATGATATTACGGCTCCAATACGGTGCAGCACAAAGCACTTATGTGCATCCCGAGCGGAGAATGATGTGCTTGAAGCCACATGAAGTTACAGCGCAGTGAGTCCGTATTGAAAAGTTCAAAGCACAAAGGAAATACATATTTATGAACAGTGTATTATACATTATCTATCTATGCAATAGTTTATTGAGCCTTTTCTTTTAAAGGTTTTAAATTTCAGTTACTGTGTGCGTGAAGAACAATTATAGTGCTCTGACTCTAGTGTTGTGATCTAACCGACAGCGTCCGACACCGGTAGAAAGTAACACGGTTAAGTTACAGTCCAGCAAGAAAAAGTTTCTTCATTCGAAAATATAGACCTTTAGACCTTTATCTTAAAGATCCAGTATAATAGGATTAACATTCAATCATCTTGAAGATCGTTTCATCATTGACTGTAACCGAATGTGACGTGCTGTTTGAATGCTGAATGGAGAATGACTGACAGGCGCAGAGAGGGAAAAGTTTGTGTTCTTGAATTTAATGACTTAAATATTAATTTCTATATCACATAATAGCTTCAGAACACTAATAATACAGTACACAAAAACTTTATGGTACTTTAGAAAGTTTTTGTGCCTTTGTGCCTAACATAGAATAGTATATATGCACAATATAGAATTTGAATCAGCCTCGTCAAAGATGGCAGTGTCAGAGCCGATACCGATCCTGAGTATCTAATCGGCGCACTTCTTTTCAACAGTCAAATTGAAATTGAAATTGAAATTGCTTGAAACTCAACAGATACATCACATTTATTAGCCAGTAGACATGTGCAAAGTTTCAGAAACGGGCATAGTGCAAGGACTAAATAGCGCCACCTTTTGACAAAAGTGGGTTGTTAGTTTTATCTACAGTTAAAAAATCGCTATATACATTGTACTCCTCAAGCCGGACAACTTTCTAATACATAGTCATTAGCTCGGACCAAGAGGAAGTCAGATATTTTGGTTTGAATATGGTGAGCCTCTCTCTGAGCCTACGTCCCTGTATGGCAAGCCCTTTTAACATTTAAAAGCTAAGTTTGCCTGTCCGGAATTAACATTGTAGATATCAACAACGTCTTTCTGTCTATTCGTAATTACATTTTGGATAGTTTGTATTATCATTTAAGATATCTGTAACATAATTGTGACTAGTCGAAATGACAGAGTATGGCAAGCCGTTTTAACATTTAATCATAAAAGGGCCAAAGCCTTCGGCACCGCCACCCGGGTGCATTTAGGTAACTAAAGGAACCGGGGTTGCGGTGCCACCGGCTTGGGCCCGCCATCGCTGCTCGCAGCTATATTTATTATAATAATTATTATTTTACTACCTTTTGGGCACTTTTGGGGCCTTAACGTGCTCGAAAACTCTTGAAACTTTGCACACGGGTCAGAACCCGCGGCCATCAGAGCCGGGCTGAAGCTGGTACCCGGGCGTGGCAGGGGGCTCGTCAGCGCCCCCTGGAACGGGGTCCGAACACTTGGTCCATAACTCAAACACGCTTGTATGTAATAATATGAAACTCGTACACATGTTGATCTCATCGTTTCATCTATACCTCGCGCTCTTACTTTTTACCCCAGCCCAACAGGAAGTCGGCTATTGAGGTTTGTTTGTAAAACGCTCGCAATGGAATGTCAAATACTCCTCCTAGAGCTTTGATCCAAATTCGACGAAACTCGGTCAGCGTGAAGTCAAGACATTGAGGATGAAAGTTTGCGAGGGGATTTTTTATATCTCGAACTGTTTGTCCGTGGCGAGGAAACGAAATCATGGCGAGAAACGTGAAACAGGAAGTGTGTTATAACTTCAGCATACATTAACTGATCTTGATGAAACTTCAGCAGTGTGTTCGCTGTAAGAGGACGATCACATGGATGTGACTATTGTGAGTCAAAGTTATAGCGCCACCAACTGGCAGCAGGAAGTGTGTCACTTTCAAAATGCTTTGATATCACCCTTTTATTTTTACCCGATTTGCTTCAAACTTCATATGTATAATGTAAACATACGGCAGATGTAGACCTGTGAATGGATTCTTGATATCTTTGAAAACTGTTGCCGTGGCGACGCATCAAACTTTACCCTTCTTTTAGGATGCTTTTAGGATGCTTTTGAGACTCTTAGCATGCTTTAAATTGCATGAAAACTCGACAGACACATCACATTTATTAGCCAGTAGACATGTGCAAAGTTTCAGAACGGGCGTGGTGATGGCTCAGTAGCGCCACCTTTTGACAAAAGTGGGTTGTTAGTTTTATCTACAGTTACAAAAATCGTATGTATATTGTACTCCTCGAGCCGGACAACTTTCTAATTGACACTCATTAGCTAGGACCCACAGAAAGTCAGATATGTTTGTTTGAATGTAGAGAAAATCTCAGAATTTTGCCAGTGTCTCAGTGTCTCTCTGTGTGAGTGAGAGGAGGGGCGCGCTGTCAGGTTAATTTTAACCCTTTATTTGCTGTGTGCGACTTCTCTGGCATTTTCGGGGGCCTTAACATCCTCGAAAACTCTTTGAAACTTTGCACACGGGTCAGAACCCATGGCCATCAGGGCCGGGCTGAAGCTGGTAACCGGGCGTGGCAGGGCGGCTCGACAGCGCCCCTGGACTGGGATTCGAACATTTGTCCATAGATCAAACACACTTGCATGATTTAATATGAAACTCGGTACAATTATAGATCACATCAGGCCAAACAACTTTCGTGCTCTAAGTTTTATGACAGTTCAAATGGAAGTTCTTATGAATTATGAATTATGGTTGTTTGAATAATTGTCCTAGGAGAAATACATCAAATTACAATGCATGTGTTTACCAATCACAACCAAACTCGGTGTGCATGAAGTCAAGACATTGAGGATGCTCAATTCCGGACGGATTTTTGATATCTCGAACGGTCTGGCCGTGGCGAGGAAATGAATTTTATGACTAAAAAGGACACATAAAGTGTTTTTATAACTTTGCTCATTTACCTACAGTTACAAAACTTACCATGTATATTGTTCTCGTCAAGCCGATCAACTTTCCAATTTAAAGTCATTCGCTCTGAGCAACAGAAAGTCAGATATTGTATTTTTGAATGGATTTATTTCCCCTGCGATTCTCTCTCTCTCTTCTCTCTCTCT
>NW_024121238.1:307337-381475 GCF_016745375.1 Pimephales promelas
GAAATCCAAAAAGAGCACAGAAAAACTTGATTTACAACCCACTTTCGGGATTTCCATATTTTGACCAGAAAAGCTACGTCATGGTAGAGCTGTGAGCCATGCAAATATAGCATTAGTACAACCATAACAACTTGATTGTTGGGAATATGTATGAAAAATAGACTTATTGACAATTTGTGCATGTGCACTTTTGGAAGTTGCACACGGGTATCAATAGCAGAAAAGTAATTTTCTGCAAAGCATTTACATTTTTTTATTTACACACAACATGTTTGCAGTTGTTTTATTAGGGGTCCCAGCAAACATTCAAAAATTACAAAACCATATAAGTTGGGGGAAAAAAAAAAAACTCTAAATCCCTCAGAGCCTTTGAATAACATGAAATACAATGCAAAAAATGTCCATATTTGCATTTTTTTTTTTTTTGCAAAGTTTTCTGGGTGCCTTAAAGTGACTATAACACCTTTATCTTCTAAATGCAAAGTTCCACCTTAACAAAAACTTTGCAGTCTTGACAAGGACAATTTGAGGTTACATGCAATATTTCAGTAATAATAAAAACCATAAACTCCAAAATTGTTTAATTTTGATCTGTTTGACCCTTGGACAAAACAAAAAATGTCACCGATCGTCAATCAAATTCAGCAGGCAATAATGTAAAAAGTGAGACAATCATCATCATCATCATGATGTGACCTACAAGCAGGGTGTCAACAACCAGCCGTAAGGAGGAGCTACAATAAGCAAATTTAAAATAAGATATCAAAAGTTAAATTCCTCTCTTATTTCTATCATTAAGAGTGCCAATCTAGTCTTATCATAGGATTTCATATTTCTCGAAAAAAAAACTGAAGGTTTTGTATGAACTTTGGAGTGCAACATCTTAGAGACTAAAATAAATACAACACAATAATACATTAATGACCATACATTTTTCAGATATTGATCAAGGTTACTAATTGGTCAGAATTGTGGGAAAGACTGTATATAGAGTGTGGTAAAGAGTGTGGTTATATGCAAATATATATTTAAGCAATACCACATAAAGAGGATATCTCCTGAATAATAATAATAATAAAAACAACATATTTACATATTCACCTAATGCCTATAAAATCTCTTTTTAATATTGATAGGCCATTACCACTCCCACGCATAAACCTCTTCTGACAAAAAAAACAAAAAACTGTCATTCAAAGTATAAATTAATGTTGTGTTTTATGTTAAGGATTAGGCAGAATAATTTTCACGTCATTTCAACTTGTGTCTTGCGGACACATATTTAGTATGTGTTTTGTGGTCTTATTTCAGCAACTTTCATTTTAAATTTTTTTAATAACCACGCATAAACATTATTCTCTTAAAAATACAAACATGTACTTACATGTTGTTCACATATTATGGTAGCCCAGTTTGTGCTATATAGAGTGAATTTACACCTTTGCCATTAAAATGTTTATAAATAACTGAAAAAAGCACGGCTGTCAGTGCATTTCAGAACATCCCAAGGACCCCAAATACATCTTGGTCCCCAGGGGGTTAATAGAAATGGTCCTCACCCATTTATTGTGTATGTGTGGTTTTGTAGCACTGCATAACCTGTGATTAGTCCGGATTTGGTCTCTTAATGACACATATATTTACATATTCCTTGTTTTCTCTTTCTCGAAGTTTCAGTAAAATCAGGAGCTTAACCTTTAAAATATTGTTTGTTCGCCTCTAAATATTAATTAATTATTACTACGCTGGGATAGGCTCCAGCATGGAGTGAAGATCTATATATATTTTATACAAGTCACAATTTTTGCGAGCCTGTTTAAAACCCTGATTTGTGTGATTTTTTTTTAAATTGTTTTAGAAATAAACATTAATTCCAAATTAAACGTAGTACATGAAATCTGGAACACTCGATTCTGATTGGTAAACCACAGCATTAAATAGTTGCCCCTGCCCGTTTTCAACAGTGCTAGATTCATGTCTATAGGTTTACTTCATAATCTCTTTCTTCTTACATAATCAAATAATTGAAACACAAATTAATGCATACTGCATGTTGATTTATTTTTATAAGATGATGTACAGGCATATTGTAATGGGTTCATGATCAGATTGGTTAGGTTTATTTGGCGATAATGATCAGTTTACTGTACATTATACATCGCAGTTTAATGAAATGTGAAAGTTTCTGGTGGTTAAATAAAAAAAATGGAGCCGAATGGGTAGGGGGAAAATTACATACAATGTTATTATTTTTTGTATTTTTAACCATGATTTTTTTTACATTTCTCTGAAAACAAGTCTGTGTAATTTTGCTCTTCAGGTATAAATCTTGTTTTAATGATGTGTGGATAAGCATGTTGCGATTTATTAAACTGGATGTTTTTGCGACGAGAGTAGCAGAGCTGGTGTTTTCAGGTCCTTCTCTAAGAGAGGAGAAAGTGGTGAGTGTCAAATTGTTTAGAAGCTTTATGCAAATGAAATGCAAACATGCTGGACGGCAGACAGTCGTTTTAAGGTTGAGGCAGTGTGTGTGGTCCGTCATGAGAATGTCAAAATATTTGTGGATTTACATCATATAATTACATATTACTTTGTATTATATTCAAATTAGATTTCAAATTTGTACACTTTCATTGCATCTTAATTGGATTAAATTGACACTATCTACTTTGGTCATTTATAAATAAAACCACATTGGTGCACATTTTTTAGCAGTCCATTTATCAGTTGTGTTTCCAAGGTACCAGTCTGACAGTCCACCAGTCTGATATAACAAGGACTTGTGAAGATGTAATAATCACAGGATTTGACAAATGTTGCCAGGTGTCTGGATTATGTTCAGTTGTTGTCTGGTGTTGTGTATTGCGCACACTGTTACGTTTGTTTTGCCTTCTTTGGATTATTTGCTCATTGTGCTTTTGTATAAGTTGTATATTAAGATTAAAGTACTGCATATTAGATCAATTTGGATCTCGACATTCACATTTTTGATTTGTTTTTCCTTTTTCCCTTGTATTTTCTGTACATTTTCTGTATTTTCATTCAACAGATCACCAATACCATACATTTATACACACTCACCTAAAGGATTATTAGGAACACCTGTTCAATTTCTCATTAATGAAATTATCTAATCAACCAATCACATGGCAGTTGCTTCAATGTATTTAGGGATGTGGTCCTGGTCAAGACAATCTCTCTCACCAAAATTGGACAATTGAAGAAAAATGTTGCCTGGTCTGATGAGTCTCGATTTCTGTTGACACATTCAGATGGTAGAGTCAGAATTTGGCGTAAACAGAATGAGAACATGGATCCATCATGCCTTGTTACCACTGTGCAGGCTGGTGGTGGTGGTGTAATGATGTGGGGGATGTTTTCTTGGCACACTTTAGGCTCCTCTTAGTGCCAATTGGGCATTGTTTAAATGCCACGGCCTACCTGAGTATTGTTTCTGACCATGTCCATCCCTTTATGGCCACCATGTCCCCATCCTCTGATGGCTACTTCCAGCAGGATAATGCACCAAGTCACAAAGCTCGAATCATTTCAAATTGGTTTCTTGAACATGACGATGAGTTGACTGTACTAAAATGGACCCCACAGTCACCAGATCTCAACCCAATAGAGCATCTTTGGGATGTGGTGGAACGGGAGCTTCGTGCCCTGGATGTGCATCCCACAAATCTCCATCAACTGCAAGATGCTATCATATCAATATGGGCCAACATTTCTAAAGAATGCTTTCAGCACCTTGTTGAATCAACGCCACGTAGAATTAAGGCAGTTCTGAAGGTGAAAGGGGGTCAAACACAGTATTAGTATGGTGTTCCTAATAATCCTTTAGGTGAATGTATATATATATATATATATTTGGTCACACTTTAGATTAGTCCAATCCTCACTATTAGCTACGACTTTTGCCTCAATAAACTCCTGATTACTGCTTATTGATAGTTAGTAAGGTAGTTGTTAAATTTAGGTATTGGAATAAGGGATGTAGAATATGGTCATGCAGAATAAGGCATTAATATTTGCTTTATACGTACGAATAAACAGCCAATATCCTAGTAATATGCATATAAGCAACTAGTTAAATTTCCTCAAATCATGTGATCACTTTTCTTTTTAAGTTACATCCTGTGTGTCCCAATTTTGTGGAATGTTACATTTTTTATATATCCGATATTGCTCGCCTAAAAAAAAGTAATAGTACACCCATTTCTACTGTATGGCTATAAAAGCTTATAGTACAGTCACTAATACCCTTATAAGGACAAAGATCAGTGGGTGTGAGAGGTCATTCGTCATGATAATTTGTACCTGAGCTGCAGGCTAAAGAATACATATTTGACTGGAAAATAAGGAAGGTAAAATAAGCAGAGTTTGAAAAACTCCTCAGAAACTACCATATAAAGGCACGGATTAAAGAACCAACTTGCACAACATATCAAGAATCAAAGAAAAAACACATCAAAACATGTAGTGTATTATCTGTCACCATAAAAGAAAATATTCAAGAAGGGATTCAACAAGAGAAGTTAGACTGGGGCTGAAAAAGGAAAGAGAGTGAGAGAGAGAGAGAGAGAGAGAGAGAGAGAGAGAGAGAGAGGGGGGGGGGGGGGAGGAGTCAGAGACTTGCTGTGTGTGATGTCAGCAGCTTGTTGGATTGAGGTGCTGCGCCCTGCTGAGTTTAATCCAGGCTGATTAGGAAGAAGCAAGCAGTCACCTGTGTGAATGCAGAGAAGTAGCTAAAGATAACCTAGTGTAGCCCGGCACTGCTGCTCTAACGATAAAACAACACAAGGAAACTCACAAGGACAACAGCATTGATCTGTAGTTGAGTCACAGTTGACAAAAAAGAAGAAGAAACGGGTAAGAAACTCCAGGTTCAGAGCAGCAAAGAAGCTTTAAATTACCTTTAAATAGCATCCAAGGAGAGGTTCTTGTTTGTCAAGGGCATATTGTTCTCTTTTCAGCATTTTTAAACTAATCTAATACAATCCTTTGGGAATCGCTCTTAATCAGAATGTCCACGAACGGAATAAGCATGGCTCTAAAGCTCACGTTTGGACTCATTAATTACGAAAATCGTTACCTCACAGCAGAGGCATTTGGCTTCAAGGTAAATGCGTCTGGGACAAGCATGAAGAAGAAGCAGATCTGGACCCTGGAGCAAGACCAGGACAGCCAGGTGGTTTTCTTGCGAAGTCACCTCGGACGTTATCTGTCCTCAGATAAAGATGGCAAGGTGAGCTGTGAGGAGGAAGTGCCAAATACAGACTGTCGTTTCTTGATTTTGATGCAGTCAGATGGACGCTGGGCCTTGCAGTCTGAGCCATACTTGCGTTATTTTGGAGGCTCTGCAGAATATCTGTCCTGTTTTGGCCAGACCATTGGCGACTCTGAGCTGTGGGCCATGCATCTCGCCCTTCACCCACAGGCCAACCTGCTAAGTGTTGGCCGCAAGCGGTACGCTCACCTGTCCATCGCAGACAACGAGATCTCCATGGACAGCAACATCCCCTGGGGTGTGGACTCCCTGATCACCTTGGTCTACCAGGATGGGAAGTACAGTCTGAAGACCTGCGACAGCCGCTTTCTCAGCAACGATGGCAAGCTGGTAATGGAGAACGGGCCAAACAGCAGTTTCACCCTGGAGCTCAAGTCTGGCAAGTTGGCGTTTAAGGACTGTGGGGGCAAGTACCTCTCCCCGACGGGCCCCACCGGCTCCCTGAAGTCTGGCCGCTGTACAAGGCCAGGGAAAGATGAGCTGTTTGATCTGGAAGAGAGCCACCCACAAGTTGTTTTCCAGGCAGCCAACAAGAGATTTGTGTCTATTCGTCAAGGTAACCAATGTTTTTACATTTGTGTTGATATATCATGGTCATTATTATTGGTTTAAAACAACACTCTAAACAAAAATGGTGCTAAATCAACACAGTCTCATCCGAAAAAGTCATATAACTGACGTCTTTTGACTATACGTCAATATCCACCTTTTTAGGGCCCCCTTAAACGTCGGTAGATGGCGGTCCCGGGCCATCATAAAACTGACGCTTTACCTTTAACGTCAGTTAGGTGACGGGTTAGGTTTAGGGGTAGGTTTAGGTCTGGGGTAGAGTTAGGATCGTATAACCTCATCTACCGACGTTTAAGGGGGCGAATATTGACGTATGGTCAAAAGACGTCCCAAAACGTCAGTTATATGACGTCTTGGGATGAGACTGCGCTGGCTAAATAGCACTAAAAGTTGTTAATTGGCTTGTAATCATAACCACTTTAACTTATCCTAGTCAAGTGGTGCTATGTAGAACCATTAGAGGTGCCAAAGAGCACCTTAACCACCCCAGAGAACCGATGAAGAACCAAACTTGGTTTAACAGGTTTTTTAAATGGTAGTGGTGCTATATAGCACCATGACCACCACAAAGAACCCCTGAAGAACCAGTGAAGGGTATCTACCTACTTGCAGACTTCAGTTCCAACCATTAAAAAAACACAGTTATTCTTAGGTGCTCATTAAGATCTTATTTATCTAGTTCAGGTGAGTTTGATTGGGGAAGGAGCTATGCAGGGACTTGGGATACGTTCACTTCACACTGTTGGTCCATATCGGATTATTTGTGTATTCGATCTAAAATGAATCACTGTCCACATTGTGAATCACAACTGTTTAGATCCGATTCGTGTGTCTCATGCCGCATTTCGTTTTCTGAAATTTAGTTTTTTCAAAATATCTCTCGTTAGATTGTAATCTTCTACTAGTTTGGCACTTTGCAGCAACACAACCTCGATTCTGCTGTTTCCTATAACAACGTTTGACGAGTTTACAGAATTACACATTTGAATGTAACCCAAATCGAATTTTTAAAGGTCGCTTTTCGTCTTATTCTTTTTGCCGTTCACACCTGCCATTCAATCTGATATGCATGGGATTTAGACTGACAGTATAAATGAGGCTATAGATATCAAGGCATTGGATTGAGCACCCCTGCTCTAAAACAATCTGTAGGTATTCAGCAACACGGCTGAATTAATAAAAAGTGGGTTCTTGAACCAGTTTATCTATATTTCTAATATATGTTGCTCCTCATAAAACTGGTAAGAGGCTGATGTAGCTCTAGGTCTATGACAAGTCGTTGTTCGATTTTATTTTTTATTTTTTGTGTGTGTGCCATGCCAACTCAATTGTCTTTTTTAAAACTCGTATTATGAGTCTAGTATAAATCATCGAAATTTGCACAAAATGACATTACATTTCATAAACCTACATAATGCACAGACTTTTAGACATATACATAGACTACTATGTTGTCGTTTCATGGATGATGCATGTATGTGCATTAGACTACCCAGCTAACAAAAATATGTTCAAAGAAAATATTTCTAATGTTCCTGTTAAATTATTATAAAATTATTTCGAAACTTTTTTTTCTGAATCTTATTTCTTAACGTAAAGCGAATCCAGCTTTTCAGGTTTGCTTGGAAATCACAGGCAGGTGTTCTGAAGCAGGTTGGACTTTTTTTTGGAGGACAATGGGTCTCCAGGAGCAGGGTTGATGACTTCTGGCTTTGTGGGGAGAAGAGGATGGTGACATTTGATACAGAGGGGCAAAGGGCAAGCTTTTAACACAACTGCTCTTTTAGCTATGAGCCATTATGTTTAATGCTGTTCATTGTCATAGTCAAATATTTGCAAACTCTTACCTCTATTATCATAGAGTAGAATACATGCATTAAATAGCTAACAAAGTACATCAATAAACAGATACATGTCAGCGTATGTTTTTTTTTTTTCCACTGCTGGGTTATAGAGTCAAGAGGATGTCCATGCAATTGGTCCATTACCTACTGTGTGTACGGTAAACAACATAATATGATGTACTGTTCAAGGCTAGATTGACAATTTCTTAGTCACCCAAAGGAATTTTTTATGAATATTACAATGTTTACTATAAATGATTTATCCATGCACATCATTTGTTTTTTAATTCATGTGCCCCCCGCAATGACATCTCTTCTCTGATGACGTGTGCAGGCTATAGTCCCTTCCCTCCAGGTCTCAATCCCTGCTCCTTCTCACTTATTTACGCATCCCCATTTCCTTTCCTTGCGTCAAAGCTACTTCTCCCCCTAGGAAAGAAAATGAGGACGAAGGGAAGCTTATTTGCATATTGGAATATTCTTGATCATTTGAGTGTCACTTCACAGTGTCATCAGCTATGCTCAAAGGATCTGCCCTTATGTTGTTGAAGTTTGGCCATTTAAGAAATTCTTAATTGGCACAAATTAGAAGTGAGAAGCACACTAGCTCACCTGGAGCAGGGCTTGAGACCCCTCTTTTAACATCATTCCTATAACGAATGAGAAAGAAATGGAAGGCATGACTTCATTTTTTTCCACCATAAATTGATTGAATAGTTGAACATTGCAAAATTGTTACTAAAAATTCCTTTGGGTGACTAAGAAAGTTGTCAATCTTGCCTTGAACAGTTCCTGCTACATCCCATTATGTTGTTAACCATACATAGGTAGTAGACCAATTGCATGGACATCTCCTTGTCTATAACCAAGCAGTGGGAAAAGCATACACTGACATTTATCTATTTAATGATGTATTTTGTTAGCCATTTAATGCATGTATTCTACTATTTGATAATAGAGGTAAGAGTTTGCAAATATTTGACTATGACAATGAACAGCATTAAACATAATGGCTCATGGCTAAATGGTTGTGTTCAAAGCTTGCCCTTTTCATCATCCTCTTCTCCTCACAAAGCCAGATGTCATCAACCCTGCTCCTGGAGACCCATTGTCCTGCAAAGTTTATTTCCAACCTGCTTCAGAACACCTGCCTGCATTTTCAAACAAACCTTAAGAGCTTGTTTTGCTGGTTCAGGTGTGACTGATTAGGATTGGAGCTAAACTGGAGCAGAACATTGGTTCTCTAGGAGGAGGGTTGAAGAATTCTGCACAAGGCCTTTCAGAGAGACATGTATATGACTTGAGTGCTATATTCCAAGTGCAGGGATAACTTCCCTTGCTTTAATTGGCATGTTCATGAGAAACTTGTCAGCTGGATGTTAATTTGAGTTAGACGTCGGTTTATAAAACATTCAAAAGTAGCATTTCTATAATGTTTGCAAAATTATGAAATGGAATGTTCCCATAATTTTTTAACTGACGTCAATAAAATAACACTCAGAAAAAAACTTGATAGGAACATTAGACAAATTTTCTTAGAACATATTTTTGTTCGGTGGGTAGTCTAAAATATTTCTTTAGTTTGACATCATTACAGATGGATTTCTTTGATCGGTTTCCGATCAACGAACACGCTGCAAAGCATGATTTTCTGCATATTAAACTGAAATAGGATGGATCAAGGCACCAGCTGCTTATTATGCACTGCTAGGGTGAGTGTTAGGGATTACTCCAGTAAAAGGCTTATGGACAGTCAAGGGATATTTCTGAAGCATCTAATTTGAACCTCAACCTACACAATCTGGTCGTTTTGACTATTTGGAATAGACATTTGCTGGTAATGTTATTTAAACCACAGGTTCAGAGAGAGCCAAAGAGATAAACAGCATGATTACTGGTTTAGTGGGACTCAGGCAGGAGCACAAAGTACTGAGGTGTTACCAGTGGATTAGCAAAAACCCTTTGAGTCACAGGTGCTAGTGAAGGCAGCCTAGCAAATCATAATCAAGGACTGAAACCATTCATTTTATAATTGAATTTAGAATGGCGTTTAAAATACAACTCCTGAATTTAGGTAGTAAAATATGAGTCAGAACTGAAATTTAATGAAGAATTCCAGATCTCCTCAAGCAGGGGAATTGCTCCCTCAAGGATCACATGAGGGATTTCTTAGATCTCACTTACTATTCTGAAAGCTTTCTATGCCTCAATGAGCAGTCAAAACCCCAAATCGACTTCCTCAACACAGGTTCAGTCCAATCCCAAGTCGTCTTCCTCACCACTGGTTTAGTCCAATCCCATGTCATCTTCCTCACCACTGATTCAGTCCAATCCCAAATTGACTTCCTCAACACTGGTTCAGTCCAATCCCAAGTCATCTTCCTCACCACTGGTTCAGTCCAATCCCAAGTCATCTTCCTCACCACTGATTCAGTCCAATCCCAAATTGACTTCCTCAACACTGGTTCAGTCCAATCCCAAGTCATCTTCCTCACCACTGGTTCAGTTCAATCCCAAGTCATCTTCCTCACCACTGGTTCAGTCAATCCCAAATCGACTTCCTCAACACTGGTTCAGTCCAATCCCAAATCGTCTTCCTCAACACTGGTTCAGTCCAATCACAAGTCCTCTTCCTCACCACTGGTTCAGTCCAATCCCAAGTCATCTTCCTCACAACTGGTTCAGTCCAATCCCAAATCGACTTCCTCAACACTGGTTCAGTCCAATCCCAAGTCATCTTCCTCACAACTGGTTCAGTCCAATCCCAAATCGACTTCCTCAACACTGGTTCAGTCCAATCCCAAGTCGTCTTCCTCAACACTGTTTCAGTCCAATCCCAAATCGTCTTCCTCAACACTGGTTCAGTCCAATCACAAGTCGTCTTCCTCACCACTGGTTCAGTCCAATCCCAAGTCGTCTTTCTCACCACTGGTTCAGTCCAATCCCAAGTCGTCTTCCTCACCACTGATTCAGTCCAATCCCAAGTCATCTTCCTCACCACTGGTTCAGTCCAATCCCAAGTCATCTTCCTCAACACTGGTTCAGTCCAATCCCAAGTCATCTTCCTCACAACTGGTTCAGTCCAATCCCAAATTGTCTTCCTCAACACTGGTTCAGTCCAATCACAAGTCATCTTCCTCACAACTGGTTCAGTCCAATCCCAAATTGTCTTCCTCAACACTGGTTCAGTCCAATCACAAATCCTCTTCCTCAACACTGGATTAGTCCAATCCCAAGTCGTCTTCCTCAACACTGGTTCAGTCCAATCCCAAATCGACTTCCTCAACACTGGTTCAGTCCAATCCCAAGTCATCTTCCTCACCACTGGTTCAGTCCAATCCCAAGTCATCTTCCTCACAACTGGTTCAGTCCAATCCCAAATTGTCTTCCTCAACACTGGTTCAGTCCAATCCCAAGTCGCCTTCCTCACCACTGGTTCAGTCCAATCCCAAGTCGTCTTCCTCACCACTGGTTCAGTCCAATCCCAAGTCGTTTTTCTCACCACTGGTTCAGTCCAATCCCAAATTGTCTTCCTCAACACTGGTTCAGTCCAATCCCAAGTCGTCTTCCTCACCACTGGTTCAGTCCAATCCCAAGTGGACTTCCTCACCACTGCTTCAGTCCAATCGCAAGTCGTCTTCCTCACCACTGATTCAGACCAATCCCAAGTCGTCTTCCTCACCACTGGTTCAGTCCAATCCCTAGTCATCTTCATCACCACTGGTTCAATCCCAAGTCATCTTCCTCACCACTGATTCAGTCTAATCCCAAGTCATCTTCCTCACCACTGGTTCTGTTCAATCCCAAATCGTCTTTGCCACCTCTGGATGAGCCCAGTCCACAATCCTCTCCGTCACCACTGGTTCAGTTTAGCGTCAAGTCTTCTTCATCGTTGTATGGCACAGCACCAAGTCTCCTTCATCGTCTAGCATTGAATCGCCTTCATTATATTGGCTCTGCCAAGTCATGCATTCCTCTCCCTCATCCTCTGCCAAGAAAAAGTTCCTTGTCGTCGCGTCTACTGTCTCCCTTCAGTCCCTCGGCTCCTCCTTCAGTGGTTCTACCCAGCAGCTTGGATCCAATCTACGGATCAGCTCCATCCTACATGAGCTCCTCCTTGGTCTAAGGATCTTTCAGCCTCACCTTAAGCCACAGAGCCCCCCGACCCATCGGCTCAATCTTGGGTCACTGCTACCTTGGCTCTCCACCACGGTCTGTTATCCCTCAGGCTCCACCGACTTCATTGTCACTCTGGCTCCACCTTGGTCAATCATTTCTCTGGATTTGCTTTGGAGTTCTGGATTTCCACCTCTCTGGCTCTGGGCTCCTCCTTCCCTCTGGTTACACCATCATCCTCAGTTACCAAGTCTGTTCAGGTCTCCCAAACCCATATCTCCACCTTGGTCACAAATGCCTGCTGCTCCACTTTGGCCCTACAGACCCTCAGCTACTCCCTGGGTATTTGTCTCCTCTGATCCCCCTGGGTCTCCAATTTTCACAACTTAATTTCTGTCATTCGGACTCCTGGCTCCTTCTTTTATCATCTCCACCGTGATGTTTCCCTTTGCCAGTCATCGCCCTCTTCCGAAACCTCATCTTCCCTGCCTCTGTTGGACAGTGGTTCTCTGTTTTGTTAATGATCATTCCCAGCGTATTTAAGCCCACGGTCACCTCAGATCATGATTCTGTGTTGTTAATGGTTTTCTAGCTATTGGTGTTCATTAAAGTCTCTACTCATCATTTATTCTGGATCTCTGTTTTGGATTAAATAATACAGCCACCGTAACAACTATAGAAATGTAATGCTGTGTAAAATCTAAATATTGTTGAGTGCAAGAGCCTTTAAAATTTTTGTATTTATTAATTTCAGTTTAAAATGGTAAGTTAGAAGTAGATTCACAGAAAGTGCATGCAATTAACCAAAAATTGAATAATCCAGAAACAGTTGGAGTTTACCAGTCAACAACCTGATGCATTTGCAGAACTATACATCTACTGCACTGTTTGTTTGCTTTGCAGTTTTGTAAAGGAACCAAGTCTCAGTCATTGAGAAAGCTTGCCATGATAAATGTCTTTGTTTCCAGGCGTTAGCATCTCAGCTAATCAGGATGATGAGACAGACATGGAGACATTTCAGATGGAGATTGACAAAGAGACTAAGAAGTGCATGTTCAGAACCAGCGGCGGAAATTACTGGACACTCGTTACTCACGGAGGGATTCTGTCTTCAGCCACAGAAGTGTAAGGAGTGGTTTTATACATGTATCCCTTTAAACAAAACATGTATGGTAAAACTTGAGAAACGTGACTATTTAAACTTAAAAAGTTTTAGAATATAGAAAATAAATTATATAAAATAAGTTGTGATATAAAATGAAGAATAGATATTTAAGATTCTATATTTATTTAAATAATCAAATAAAAATTGTTGTGACAATTTTAATACTTTCACTGAAGCACAGTTGGGCAAAAAGGATTTGAGTGCATTTTTTTTTATCAAATGATCATTAATTTTAAACTACATATGGCTGCTTTCTGTAAAAATGAATGTGTTGCAATAACTGTTAAATCAGATAATTTACCCAAAATTTTAAATTCTGTTATCATTACTCATCCTCATTGTAATGACTTTCTTCCTTCTGTGGATCATGAAAATATTAAATAAAAAACATTTTGAAGAATGTTGGTAGCCAAACCATTTTCGTGACCATTTACTCGGATGAACTATCATTTTAACGTGTAAATATAACATAATATATCATATGCATACCAATGATTTTGAATATGTGTGTAACTGACAGAGAAGAAAACACCATGTTCGACATTGAGTGGTTGGGCCGACGAGTCGCTTTGAAGGCAAACAATGGAAAATATGTCTGCACAAAGAAAAATGGACAGCTTGCAGCTGTGAGTGATTCTTTGGGTGAGTTCACACCGATTCTTCTCTGGCCTTTTACTAAACTGCCCCTACTGGACACAACACGAGTCAGATTAATCCTCTCATGTGTTCGGCAGGGGAGGACGAGCAGTTTGTGCTAAAGCTGATTAATCGTCCTATCCTGGTCTTGCGTGGGGAGAACGGCTTTGTGTGTCACCACAAAAACTCCAATACACTGGACGCCAGTCGCTCTGTTTATGACATCTTCTCATTGCTTTTCAGCGATGGCGCATACCATATAAAAAGTGAGTCATATTGTGTGAGCTGAGAGTTTCACAGAGCAACACTGACTCTGTTGGGCATAAATTCCTGATGCTTGCTTTTTCCCTTCTCTACCACAGGTGGGAATGAAAAGTTTTGGTATGTGTCCGGCAGTGGTCTGGTGTGCACAGATGGGGACAAACCTGAGGATTTCTTCTTTGAGTTTGTGGAGTATGGACGGGTTGGCATCAAGGGTCAGAATGGCAAGTATCTGCGTGGAGACCAGGGAGGCACGCTGATGGGCGATGGGTTAAGCGTGGACGCCTCTTCCCTGTGGGAGCACTGAGTGCTGTACAGAACCAGAGACACAAATACTGACTCACTCAGAAACAATCAGTTCTGGAACTGACACCTGTTAAACTAATGACTTTTCAGGAGTACATTGTTCATTCTTGTTCTTTCTTTTTTGTGAATAAGTGAAATATGTGTGGTTTTATCTGTTTCTTATCCTGTAAATGTTAATGTCACCCTTTGATTCATCAGAAAAATAGAAAACTACACTCCTTGCAGTGGCGGATCTAGAATTTTTACCACAATCGGGCCAATCTTTACAGAGAGGGGCCAAGTTTAACACAAATCATGCACAATTCTTTAATCAATGAGGTTTGCATACATTTCCCTGATTTTCTTTGCTACTGGTGTTAACTGTTCTATACAGCCCTAAATTCAAGCAGTTTTTGGATTAAGAAACTACTACAATAACAGCCTAAAGGAGTAGTTCACTTTTAAAAAAAACTTTTGCTGATAATTTGCTCACACCCATCATTCAAGATGTCCATGTCTTTCTTTCTTCAGTCGAAAAATTAAGGTTTTTGATGAAAACATTCCAGGATTTTCTCCATATAATGGACTTCAATGGGAACCAAACGGATCAAGGTCCAAATGAAAGTTTCAGTGCAGCTTCAAAGGGCTTTAAACGACACCAGATGATGAATAAGGGTCTTATCTAGCGAAACGATCGCTCATTTAAAAAAATAAATACAAAAGTTTAAGTTTTATAAGCACAAATCACCTTGCTCTGTTCTGTGATGCGTGTTCGTGACTCTCCTGTTCGAACTCGTTTAATAAAATGAACAAATCTTTTTTTTTGAGTAATTTCGTTCGTTGAATGAATGAAATGACTTGAAAAAAGATTTGTTCATTTTGATAGAGAGAAATCCTGGAATGTTTTCATCAAAAGCCTTAATTTATTTTCGACTGAAGAAAGAAAGAAATGGACATCTTGGATGACATGGGGATGAATAAATTATCAGCAAAAGTTTTAGGAATAACATTCATTAGGAATAACACACATAATGAAATATAAAACAAAAAGCTTTAGATCAAATTTGTAGTTCTGTTTTCACACTTTGCTGTGTTTTGGGTTCCAACAAGAATATTTACGAGCATATGATAAAATAAAATAACTATATTTTAATGTTGTTCTGATTGTGTTTTATTTCATATCTGAGGATAACTTTTAGACCATGCATGCCATGTGATTTTGTTTTGAGGAACCCCAAAGTCGACTTCGCTGCTCCTTTGAAATTTTCCTAGGGGTTTTGATAATGGGGTTTTCTGATTTATGTGTAAAATAAAGCTTGTGGTAAACATAAGTTTGTTCTACAAAGTAAATTACACACACCCATAGCAAAAACATGAACAGTTTTTTTTTAAAACATTTTTGAAAATGTACGTTCTTAATAATTACCAAGAAAAGACAGTTGAGCTTTGAGTGTGTGGCAGATTACTTTGTGGAACAAAACAAAGTATTGTCAAGTTGTTTACCACAGGCTTTATTTTACTCATAAATTGAAATTACAATGAACATTAACGCCGTGAAACATTACAATGCCACAGAAACAGATGCAACAGCCAATTAAAATATAAAGTTAATAATGAAAGGATCAAGAGCCCAACTAAAGCAAACACTCACCTCCATAACGGTTAGGTTTTCTCCTTGTAATTCTGCTTTAGGTGTCTTCAATAATGCTCAATCATCACTCAATTAATCACTTAATTATCTCATTAACTCTAACACTGCCTCAGTGTTACTTTTAACACCTTGCTGGTGGTTCCCATATGAACACCTAGCGGTGTTGATTTAACTCCGGGGAATTTACTGTGTGGCGTCTAAGCGATTGTGGTGTTCTGTTCTTGGGTGCAATAACAAACACAGAAATCATTTTGACGTTCCTACATTTGAACCGCTGAAGACGCAGGGGCTGAGTTTTGTTTACGAAGGGAATATTCCCCACGATCAACGTCAATACTTTCTTGTTTGCACGAATCATTCATCGTAGACTTCTTTACAAACAAGGTCTTCTTTATAATCAAGCTGGTTTTGCTAAGAAGCTGCTCCTGAAAAAATAATCAGTACCAACTATTTATGTTCCCTCTGCACCTCCAGAAGAAGGGAGTGTAAAGTTTTATTAACCTTTATATTAATCTTTGCAAATCGGGAAAAAAAGTTTTTCATGACCATTAACTGTAACATCAATCTGTCAATGAACTAACGTATCCATCAGTAAACACACAGCGTTCGTATCTCACTCCTCTACCCTGCCAGTGCATACAAAGTTAGATCAAAGTGACATTATGTTAACCAACGATTCAGAAACATCCTGTTCGAGCCTTATTGTCGAACTTCTTTGTGGCTGTCATCTTGTTCCGGGTCTGATGCGGTTACACAGAAGTGTCCTCAGAGACTCCCAGTGCCATTTTTTCTCCAAAATATACCCTCAGATGTTGTCAAGGCAACACTCCATGTGCACTGTGTCTAAACACCCGCAGAACAGAGGGGCGGGGTTTATTTTTTAAAGGCATGTGCACTGAAACGGAATGCTGAAAACAGAGCTGATTTTGATCAGCTGATTTTGCTACAAAATTAATGAGAATTTTTAATATTACAAAGTTTTCATTTAGACCCTAAACATTAATATTAACTTGTACAAAAATGGCATTATATGACCCCTTTAAAGACTTTTTAGAATCCAATAAAGAAACATTGTTATTTATTTTAACCTCCTTTCTGCCTCATGTGTTTCCACGGTCTGCTCCTCGAAGCGGTGTTTCAGTTTTGGGGTGGGGAGCTCACCCCGACCTGTGACAAAGTGGCGTAGTCGGCAGGATCCGCCTGAGTTGAGCAACCATGGACAATGGGGCGACCAGTTACTACATAATTCTAAAGAAATTTTCTAAAAGTATACTAAAGTTCACCAAAAATTCCAAATGCTTGAAATGACGTTAGTGTTTGGTTGCACAAATCATGCCTAGATCATGTAGTAACACTTGAGTCATTACTAGTTAGTTCCACTGATCTTCACTTTATAATACTGACCCAAATAATTAGTAATTCCCATAGAAGTATGAAGTACCACTTTCATCTACTACTTACTAGTTCGTTAATCAGAGTTTCTTTTTAGTTAATAGTAGTTACTAGATCGTTAATAAACTTTTTCAGTAGTTCTCTGAGAAGCATTAAAAAATAGTAGTTTTTGATTAGTTAAAGGGTTAGTTCACCCAAAAATGTAAATTAAGTCATTAATTACTCACCCCCATGCTGTACCAACCCAGTAAGAACTTTGTTCGTCTTCGGAACACAAATGAAGATATTTTTGATTAAATTTGAGAGGTGGCTCAGTCCTACATAGACTTCCTAAGGGACTAGCACTTGACGGCCCATAAAGTCATTAAAGAAAATGTTTAAATATTCCATGTGCCTACAGTGGCTCAACTATAAGTTTATCAAGCAACGAGAATACTTTTTGTGCGGAAATAAAACAAAATAACGACTTTTTTCGACTATTCCTTTTCTTCCTTCTAGGCCTGAGACGAGAGTTCAAGAGATTTCGACGATGCATGTGCGAGAACTGAACTGAAGTAGTTGAATAAGGACGCAGTTCTCGCGCATGCGTCATGGAAATCTCTTGAACTCTCGTCTCAGGCCTAAACATTTTAATAGTAAAATAAACAAATACAAAACGAAAGTACCCCTCGTTGGCGACTGCTGTAACGTTACACACAACAGAAACAAAACATCATAAAATCAGGCCTGTTTCTCTCTTGATCTGCCGTCGTTGCTCCCCATTTTATGCTTCCGCTTCTCCGTGAAAGACGCGAGACCAGCGCGCGCCTCACAGGTGTCTTTCATTATCACTCACGCCACCGTCTTCGCGCGGCACGCCGTCCTCTTACGTCCCTCGCCCTCGATCGTCCTGCTCGCAACAGCCAACTAGACATTTTGTGTGAAATAAATTTCAAACTGGTGACAGCTAATGTTAGCGTTGTAGACGGAAGAGTGAATTCTCTGTTTGCGCTGTTCCGGATTAGTGGGTGTGGCTTGCGGAGCTGCGCAATTTGGTGCATTGTGGGACCTGTAGTCTTTCATACAAATGCGCCCCTTGGTTCTTTTCTCGGTCAAGAGGGCACCAAATTAAACAAATCTTTTACATTTCGACTACATATATGATCCACTTTCAATAAAGATTAATGTTGCAATGGGTGAAATGCTCCTTTAATAGTGAACTACGACTTTCATCGGTGCACTATTACTTACCAGTTTGTTAATCAAAGTTTCTTGTTAGTTACTAATAGTTACTAGATTGTTAATATTGTGTTACTCATAGGTTCTGTAGTTATTAATTAACGAAGGAGCCGTATTCTTTAGTGTTACCGAAACGTTATACTCTGGAAAAATGTAAACACTCTGGACAAATGTGTCAACAGGTTTAGGTACTTAAAAATGCTGTCACTTTGAAATTAATTGCTTACATTTTTTTAATTCATAGGACTAAAAATAGAAATAGGGCAGCACAGCAGCTCAGTGGGTAACACTATCACCTCGCAGCAAGAACGTTCCCGATTTGAGTCCCGGCTGAACCAGGAGTTAGCTGGTTCTCTGTAATTTCCTTCAGGTAAGCTACAACAGTTTCCACCACAGTTCAAACCCATGCAGCAAAGCTGAATTAGTGATACTCGAGTATCTGTGTGTAAGCCTGGTGATGGATGGGCCAACCACATCAGGGTGATGTGAACATCCAAAAAACATTCCGAAATAACGTTTTTAAATTGTGTGAATGGAACGTTCCTGTAACGTTCACATTAACCAAGAAAAAAAACGTTCTAAATGGACGTTTTCAATGTTTAAAATACATTCTGAAGTAATGTTTTCCTAACCTAATGGTAATGTTAGCAAAACGTTCTGCCAACTTCTTTTTGTTAGCTGGGTGTAATCAAGATAACTGCCCATCAAGATAATTATCGTAGATTTATGCATTGCGAAGCCTGAATGCAGCTGCCAGAAGTAAAACGCTAAAGGTATGCTAAATGAACTATGCCAAAATATTAGGCTTTTTTGAGATGAGCAAAACCTGCGCAGAATCGATCACCGGTGATCAGTGCCAGATGCATGCCGGTTAGAAATGTGTCCGAGAACGGTCCGCCTGGCTCTGATGTCATGCCGACGTATGTCAAAAAACTCTCGCGAGCGCAAGGCGGAAGGGTCGGATTCTGCAGTCGCGCGCAGTTGCTCTCCACCGACTGTGCTGATCAAAAGCATGATGGGAAACGACTTGCTGACGACACTGCTTAATGGTCATTGGTTTAAACAACAGTGATGTAGGTAAATTCCATATTCATAAAGCTAAATTCTCCAAATAAAGGCCATGTTTTAATTTTTTTTTCAAATTGAAACTGATATTGTGAGTCTCTTAAACGTACAGTATGCGATTTTTGGCCACCAGGGGTCACTCGTTTAAAATAATAACAAAAGACGTACTTTGATGACGTCGGGAAAGAGCGTGGGCTTACAGGAGTTGTTGTCGCTGTCAATGACAACCAGCTCAGCTCATGACATGACATCATCGTTTCACAAAATATATGGCATCTCTCTGTAGATTTAGCTTGTCAAGAAGCTTTAAATGCAACCCCAATGTTTACCTGTGTCATGCTTTTTCTCCTTCTCAGGTCATATTTTTCACCCGTACGTTTGAGCTTTAGCTAATGAGCTGGCTGTAGCAGCAGAACGTGCAGGCAAAGCGTAATCGTGGTCCATAACTACAATACAGACGCATATAAATATTTATATTACGCTCCTTCAATGAATGACCTATTTAGAAAATTTTTCATATATAGATTATAAAGCGCATTAGATACTGCAGTCAAACGTTTGACTGTGTTTGCGTTATGCATCCACTATGTGCTAAAGGCTAAAGGGAATGTAGTGAGTGCGCGGCGCCGGAGGTGAGGCGTTTATTTAGTAAGCATGAGCGCGCTGAAGTGGGCACGTACATTCGCAGCCTGACTCATATGAGTATTCAATGTGCGCGGCTCGCTAACAGCAACAGTTGGCTGTTTTGAATGAGACGACACGGTTACTGTGAACGGGGAGCGTTTTATGCGCGAGCAGCACCGGGGACAGTGTGTCTGTTAAGAGTGAGCGCTCGTGAGCGGGCACGTGATTTACACACATAAAAATACATACTACTTTTTTTCTTCGTCATTTTTTTTTGCTTTATTGGCGGTAGTCCAGTGTTCCCCTTTGTGTTTGGCGTGGTTCGCCGGGTTCCGCAAGGAAGTTACAGAAAATAGAGGAATCAAAGGTTATATGACGCCATACACGGGCGACAAAACGGAAATAAACAAAACGTCCCGTGTCTTCGAATTAAACCATAAATTTCTCCGTATTTGAAAGTTGGTGGAAACTGTCGGGATAATGTAAGTACACATCTAATAGAAATATATAACATAGATACAGTTATTTTTGTTATTTTTAAAGCAGAAAAAATACATATTGTGCCTTTAAACAGGTTAAAAATAAGAACGCTATGTCAGTAAATCAAATATACTCTAAAATTTTCAAGTGAAAATTAGGAAAATTTCTCTCATTTTATAGATGATGAAGTTTGTAAGTCTGTCTATTTAAACTAAACTTATTTTGATTTATTTTGATTTTTTATTATTAATTTTATTCTGATGTTTATTTATTTGTCGCTGTATAATATTTGTTTCACGAATTGTAGTGCTTTTATGTTTGTAACTTGCATTCTAATAAAAAATAAAATAAATAATAAAAAAACAACAGTGATGAATTGTTCTCTTTTAAAATACTTGATTTTAAAACTGATTTCATGTTTTATGTGTATACATATGGGTGAATAAACTAAATACAAAAATATAAAAACACTATTAACTCGCTGTCCGCCCGGGCCGCTTATATGCAGTCTCCTCACGCCAATTACTGCAATCACACACAGGTGTTCGTCATTTGAACTTGACCCGTTTACTCACCGCCTGGCTCCGCCCCCGCTCTCCCGCTGCAGATCTCGCCAAACCACGCACCCCCCGCCACATACCCCCACCGCCCGACTCAGGCCGGGGAGCCATCCGGCCTGCAGCCTCCTCCCCCCCCCTCCTGCGGGAGAGGAAGTCAGCCACAGCCATCTGTGCCCCCGGCCTGTGGATCACCTGGAATTTGAAAGGCTGTAAAGCTAGGTACCAATGGGTGATCCGCGCGTTGGTATCTTTCATGCGGTGGAGCCACTGCAGGGGAGCGTGGTCCGAACAGAGGGTGAACTCTCGGCCCAGGAGATAATAGCGGAGCGTGAGAACCGCCCACTTGATGGCGAGAGCCTCCTTCTCAATGGGGCTGTACATTGTCTCTCTCTTCGAGAGCTTGCGACTAATGTACAGCACCGGTCGCTCCTCCCCCTCCATCTCCTGGGTCAAGACGGCGCCCAGCCCCCTGTCCGATGCGTCAGTCTGCAGGGAAAAAGGGAGAGAAAAGTTAGGAGCTTGTAACAGCGGGCCACCACACAGGGCTGCCTTTATCTGGGTAAACGCCCGCTGGCACTGCTCTGTCCACTGAACGGTATCTGGCACCTCCTTTTTAGTTAAATCAGTCAGCGGGCTAGCAAGGTCCGAATAATTATGTACAAACCTTCTGTAATATCCTGCTAGCCCCAGGAACTGTCTAACCTCCTTTTTGGTCTTAGGTCTTGGACAGGTCGCAATCGCTGCCGTCTTATCAATTTGGGGACGCACCTGTCCATGACCCAAGTGAAAGCCCAGATACCTAACTTCCACGCGCCCAATTGCACTCTTCTTTGGGTTGGCCGTGAGCCCAGCCCCTCGCAGCGTTCTGAGGACAGCTCGCAGGTGCTGCATATGCCGCTGCCAATCATTACTATAGACGATTATATCGTCCAAGTAGGCCGCGGCATATGCAGCATGCGGCCGTAGGATTCTGTCCATCAGACGCTGGAAGGTGGCCGGTGCCCCGAACAAGCCGAAAGGAAGGGTCACAAATTGGTGTAATCCGAACGGCGTCGTGAAAGCAGTTTTTTCTTTAGACATTGGAGATAAGGGGATCTGCCAATAGCCCTTCGTTAGATCCAGTGTCGAATAAAACCGAGCAGCGCCGAGCCGATCAAGCAATTCATCCACCCGCGGCATTGGGTATGCATCGAATTTCGATACAGCGTTCACCTTGCGATAATCCACACAGAACCGCACCGAGCCGTCCGTCTTAGGCACTAAAACTATCGGGCTCGCCCAGTCGCTGTTGGATTCTTCTATTACCCCCATATCCAGCATCGCTTTCAATTCATCCTGAACCACTTTCTTTTTATGTTCAGGTAACCTATACGGCCGGCTGCGTACCACCACACCCAGGTCGGTCTCAACATGGTGCTGTATGAGGTTCGTCCTGCCAGGAAGGGGCGAGAACACATCAGTAAACTCTGATTGTACCTGGTGAATGTCAGCGATCTGGGACGGTGAGAGGTGATCTCCACAAATGGCCAGAGGGGCGGATCGCGACTTTACATTCGCCTCCGGCCCGAGATCCTCCGCCTCACTCCATTTTTTTAGGAGGTTGAGGTGATAAACCTGATGCGTCCCGCCCCTGTCTGATCGAAGAACCTCATAGTTGAGATCCCCAATTCGCCGTGTGACCACAAAGGGTCCTTGCCACTTGGCGAGTAATTTAGAGCTGGATGTGGGAAGCAATACAAGCACTTTCTCTGCCGGTGAAAATTTGCGTAGTTTAGCCCCCCTGTTGTACAGCTGACTCTGTCTGTCCTGAGCCTGCAACAAATTCTCCATAGAGAGCCGCCCCAACGTGTGGAGTTTTGTTCTCAGGTCCAGTACATATTGAATTTCGTTTTTGCTATTCGAAGGTCCGTCCTGTAGAGAATCGAGGCGAATCAAACACAACTTAATCAAATGAATCTCTCATGGGATTAATTCACATGGATTCAACACTCCAAAAGTTCTGGAGCCCACATTCCAGAGTCACGGAACGGTGCCAAGGTTCTGCTTTGGGGGATCATAAACCCCCCCTCAGGAGACTTTTTATGGTCCTGCAGACCAACAGAGTGCCACAGAAAGGGGGCACTCCTTTGATCCCCTTACAGAGATGTTACACAGATCTGTTGCTAAACTCGGTTATCAGCAAGAACTGTGCCTGACCCCTCAACACACACAGTAACCTCACTGTTGAGATCGAAGATCTCACACATAAAATCATTTGAACTCACCACAGAACAATTCTCGGATTGATAACCAAACATCATAATTCTTATTATGTGTTCCTACAATTCATATGTTGATGTGTTCTGCTTATATCACATATTAATCATGTAAATGTTGTTAACTATTAACTCTTGTAATTGTTATACAACCATTAGAAGTGTGAATGCCTCGTTTACTCTTAAACGAACCGTATTCTCCTAATGCAAAAGATGGCTTGACTGAAATCTGTCTAAAATGCTTTGTATTATGATTATAATATATAATCTTAAACTGTGTTCTCTTGTTCTCTGCTAAGTGCTGGAGACCAGCTCACAGACCATGCATAAATTATGATAAGCAAGAAGTAGATCCGCCTCCAATTGGCCAGAAGTTTCTAGGAGGTTGGACTAGAGTTTAAGTTAAAGATCCAAACAAAGGAACAAATCCTCATGTTCAGTTTTGTGTTCCGTTCCTGTTAGAGAGTTCAGTTCGTTCAGTTCTGTAACTGTTAAGTTCGTGCCTCTCTCTAAAACCAGCAAGAGAGTGTTCTGTTCGTGCTTATCTCTGAAACAAAGAGTGTGTTCGCATGCTTCTACATTGACTAGACCAAATTCGACCAGCAGACGAATAACCCATCAAGATCAGGGTTACAATTCAGCTCATTCAAGCCATCCGACTCGCCTTACTTTCATTTCTTTCCTTTATTTCCTTTTTCGTAAAAGTTTCGTTTCAAAGTTAAGTTTGCAACGCACTTCGAATTGGAAAAGACTCTCATTCGCTTGCTAATCACACGTGACCAGCGGCGAAACTTCCATCCCTGCACTTCAAAGACAACAAACCACGCAACGGACCCGGCCGGGAAACCCCCCCCCCCCCTTCGATGCGACGCAGACAAAGGGAATTCCCTCAGCCACTACAAAGCGCAAGTACTCCAGGCTCTAACTGAACTGGTGGTTTAATGTTAATTGAATAACCTCTCTAAGAAACGAAGGTTCAAATTAATGCTTGGTGGTCCTTTCAGGTCATGTCTTACGTGCATATAGAAAGTTGAAACTTTCTCTCACTCTTTTCAACTCACTCTTTCCCTTTCGCGACTGTATGAATGTGTGTGTGCGTGATTATGTTTAGACCTTAGTTTTGTGCTTAGAATAGCTAATAAAGTCTTGTCCATATATTTGAAAAGATAATTGCCTTGTGTCGTGTTTGCACATTTAGTGTCTTGTACTGTTCGATCTAAAGTTACCTTGCTAAGACATAGTGTTTCACTATAGATTTGGAATTTATATCCTTGCAAATTACGGCCCGTTCAAATGAACTCCAAACGAGTCATTTGCTCGGTTCAGTGATTCGGTTCCATAGATTCATTGGAAATCAATGAATCATTTCCCTTTGAGCTAAATTGGCCTTCGGCCCCTTTAATACATTTATGTATATTACTATATGTTGCATTTGCTACATTACAGTCCTCCCAAGCCTCTCTAAGGACATCCAGCACCCCGCGGGGCTGGCGCCCATAGAGCAGCTCAAAGGGGGAGGCTTGTGGGACCTCCCGTACAGCGAACAAGAGGGGTTCTAACCACTTATCCCAATTTTTGGCATCTTCCTGCACGAACTTACGAATCATGGATTTCAAGGTGCGATTAAATCGTTCGACCAAGCCATCTGTTTGTGGGTGATAGACGCTGGTACGAATCGATTTAATGCCCAATAATTCGTATAATTTGCGAATAGTGCGTGACATAAACGCCGTGCCTTGGTCGGTGAGAATCTCTTTCGGGATCCCCACCCGGGAGATTAATTGAAACAGTGCACTCGCAACACTTTTAGCAGAAATGTTGCGCAGCGGTACTGCTTCGGGGTATCACGTTGCATAGTCCACCAGGACTAATGCAAAGCGATGCCCCCGTGCAGATCGTTCTAATGGCCCGATGAGGTCCATACCAATTCTTTCCAAGGGGGCCTCTATCAAAGGAAGGGGGCACAATGGTGCTTTTCGGGTGGCCGGTGGATTCACCAACTGGCATTCACGACAAGCGGCGCACCACCTGCGCACATTCTCGTGAATGCCCGGCCAAAAGAATCGGGCCATTATACGATTTAAAGTCGCTGCTTGCCCTAAATGTCCAGCCATTGGATTAGAGTGAGCCGCCTGGAAAAGCATTTCCCGGCGGCTCTTTGGAACTAATAATTGAGTTGTATCTTGTTTTGAATATGGGTCCTGGGTCACCCTATACAACTTATCTTTTATCACCGCAAAATATGGATAGGAGAGCGGCCGGTTTGGATGGACGGGCTGTCCGTCGATCATTTGGACCTGGTTAAACGCATTTTGTAGCGTATCATCTCGGGACTGCTCCAGAGGAAAATCCGCACGCTCTGGAAAAATCAGTTCTCCAGATGCGCTCCGTTCCTCCGGAGCAGGACCCGAGGTCCCCGGGACAGCCTCCCCCGCCTGCACTGACGCTCCCCCATCCTGCTTTTTATACTCCTCAGGAGCACCCGTGCACAGGTATGCCAATAAGGATTTAAACCCCGGCCAATTAGTCCCCAATATCAACGGGTGCTGGAGGTGCGGGTTAACTGCCACCTCGACTCTATGCTTTTGCCCCCAAAATTGAATTGTAACTGGCACCAAGGGATACCCCACAATTTCCCCGTGCACACACCGCACCCGAACCATGCGGCTCTTATCCAATGCCAGCGGATGGATCAGGCTTTGGTGAATGGAGGTCTGGTTACAACCTGAATCCACCAAAGCCTGATAAATACCCCCCTTTACACTTACTGGAATTTGGTATAATCCAGCTTGATCGGGGGCGGCCTGCGGCGCGTCGGGGACCCTGACCAGTGTTCCGATCTCCATCATGGGACACCGATCAATGAAGTGCCCAGGGTCCCCACAACGCCAGCAGGCCGGCCCAGGTTTCCCCACCACCCCGGTGGCGGGAAGCGGGTCAGGTAACGGGCGTGAGGAGAGCGCGGGCCCGGATCCCCCCACTGCGCTGGAGGATAGAGGGGTTTCCCGAGGCGGCCCACGGGTCATCCAACTCTGGTCCTGGCCCGGTCTCGGTTCTCCATCTCGGACTCCGCCTCTGGACCTGGGAGCGGGGACAGGACGAGAGAGAGAGGGGTGGGGAAGAGAGCGAGAGAGAGAGAGAGATGACATGGAGGGCTCGCCGACCCCCGAGCACGCCACCATCTGGTCCTCTGCCAACTGGATGGCCTGGTCCAGTGACGTCGGGCGGTGGCACTGGACCCATTGGGCAGTCTTCTTTGGGAGCCTGGTCACGAACTGCTCCAGTACCACCTGTTCCACGACCCCCTCGACGTCGCGGTCCTCGGCCACCAACCATCTGCGGCACGCGTCCCGGAGCTGTTGCGCAAAGGCGAAGGGCCGACCGGACTCACTGAGCTCCAAGGATCGGAACCGGCGTCGACTCTGTTCTGGGGTCCGGCCGACCCGCTGAAGGATGGCGCGCTTCAGATCCTCGTAGACCAGGAGGTTCTGGACTGGCAGCTGTTGTGCGGCGATCTGCGCTTCCCCTGACAACAGCGGAATCAAGCGCATGGGCCAGTCCTCGTCCGGCCATTTCCCGACCTCGCAAAGAGGTCCAGGAATGCCTCCGGATCATCCTGGGGCCCCATCTTATGGAGAGGCATGGCTGCGGCCGCGGCCAGCGATGTCGGGCTTCGAACCTCCTGGTCCAACCAGCTCCGGAACTGCTCGTGGTCCTCCCTCTGGTCCTGGAGGAGCGCCTCGAAACGGCGCTGTTGTTGCTCCTCCATCTTGAGCAGCGCCTTTTGGTGTTGTTGGTGGAGGCCCGCGAGCGCGTGGATGACCTCCGCAAATGGGGTTGGCATGGGCTGTCTGGCGGCGGCTTCCCCTTCCATCCCGGGTTTCGGCACCAGTGTGATATGGTTCGGCTCAGTGTGAGAGGGTGGTGATGGAAGGAGACACGGGGTCGGCGATATCTGGGGCTCGTGCACTTTTATTTAGACTTTGTACTCTTCCCACGGCGCCTTTGGCGCTCACAATAGCATAACTCAAAATAAAACAAACAGAAAGCAGGACATAGGCTCCATACAACTCTTTCCGCTGGCTACAGCTTCTCTCTCTGGTCTGTACTTTACAGCAGCGTCTTCTCCGGCCGTGCACGAGCTCCCAGTCTCTCTCACTCGCTGTCCGCCTGGGCCGCTTATATGCAGTCTCCTCACGCCAATTACTGCAATCACAGACAGGTGTTCGTCATTTGAACTTGACCCGTTTACTCACCGCCTGGCTCCGCCCCCGCTCTCCCGCTGCAGATCTCGCTAAACCACGCACCCCCCGCCACAAACACATATTTGGAATGTAGCCTAATTAAATAACAAGTACTTTGAGTGTCTTGTTCATTACATTTATTTTCATATAAAAGCAACAGAACTTAAATCACATCCAGTTTATTAGCAACACGTGCACGAGCGTGAATCCCGTGAATCCCGCGATATCAGACTTTGATCTCACAGGTGTCTTTTTTTTTTTGTTTTTTTTTTTGTTTTTGTTTTTTATTGAACAATAAGAACAAAACAAGAATAGAATATACATCTACAGTGGCATTGACAAATACAGGTAAATGAGTATTAAGCAAGGCACATATCACTTAAGGTAAAAATAAAGAAATAAAAATAATTACAATGAAGAAAAAAAACATAAAAAAATAAATAAAAATATAGCTGCGAGCAGCGATTGCGGGCCCAAGCCGGTGGCACCGCAACCCCGATGCCTTTAGTTACCTAAAGGCACCGGGATGGTGGTACCGCCGGCTTTGGCCCTTTATCGCTGCTCACAGCTATATTTATATTTAATATAAAGCCGGTGGCACCGCCACCTTGGTGCCTTTAGGGTTATTCTGTACGTCGTGCAAAAACGTAACCCCCGCTTTGACTGTTGAAAAGAAGTGTATTGTAGAACTTGCATCAATGCGGACTCGATGCGCTGTGCACTGTAACTCCATGTGGCTTTAAGCGCATCATTCTCCACTCGGGATGCGGATAAGCGCTTTGTGCCACACTGTACTGAGCCTTTCATATCATAATGCAGTGACGCAATGACAGATTATTAATTGCCTTTCTTGTTCTGTTCCATCTATTATATGTTGATAATAGATCAGAGCACTAAAAACCTCAAACAAAGCACTAAAAACTTAAGCTGTTTGCTGTGTAGTCTGAGAATGAGCTGTTTGATTTGCACCCTCTTCCTCTTCACTGTCCTGCGTAAAAAACAGCTATTCAGGTCCATGTTGTTCTAGAAAGTTTGTATGTTGCTGCTTCATTTAACATCTCTGCTATACATTTAAAACATGTTGTCTCAATTTTATAGCAGCCATGGCTATATCTAAAATAATTTATCTTTTTGATTTTTGTTATCTTGTTTTTCATGAATGTATTTTACAACAATTGTATTTTCCATTAATATAGTTTGTAATGGCTTTTTTTGTCATAGATTATAATCATATATTTTTTGGATTTGTTATTTATCTTCATAATGAAGTTGTCTGTATTAAGTAGATTGTGTTTAACACACACAAGAGTGATTTATTAGTTCAACACATAGTTATAGAAATTCTACTTTATCTAAAAAAAACCCTGCACTTTATACACACACACACACACACACACACACACACACATACATACATAAATACATGTAAATAAAAATACAAAAAGAAACATCAAATGTGTTTTTAGTCAGAGTATTATTTTATACAGAAACAAATATTTGTAATTCAGATAAGAATGAAGTTAGTGTTTTAAAATCTTAAGGAAGACAAATTTATTGAAATATAGCACATGAATTTTAAATTCATTCAGCTTCAATTACAAATACAATCTTACTTTTATTTAAAGCAAACTATACACTTAAAAGATGGGGGTTATATGCCTATTTTGTCATTTAAAAAAATACAAAATTGTTGTGCAAAAAGACAAGGACTTAGAGACAAGGACTTGTAGGAAAAATCGCAGCCAGCCACACACACACACACATAAACACAGACAACAGCCCTCTCCTCCCCACACAGACACACACACCCACACACACACACACAGAGAGAGAGAGAGAGAGAGAGAGAGAGAGAGAGAGAGAGAAAATCGCAGGGGAAATAAATCCATTCAAACTACAATATCTGACTTTCTGTTGCTCAGAGCGAATGACTATAAATTGGAAAGTTGATCGGCTTGGCGAGAACAATATACGTGGCAAGTTTTGTAACTGTAGGTAAAATGAGCAAAGTTATAACACACTTTATGTGTCCTTTTTTAGTCATAAAATTAATTTCCTCGCCACGGCCAGACCGTTCGAGATATCAAAAATCCGTCCGGAATTGAGCATCCTCAATGTCTTGACTTCATGCACACCGAGTTTGGTTGTGATTGGTAAACACATGCGTTGTAATTTGATGTATTTCTCCTTGGACAATTATTCAAACAACCCATAATTCCCAACTTCTATTTGAACTGTCGTAAAACTTAGAGCACGAAAGTTGTTTGGCCTGATGTGATCTATAAGTGTACCGAGTTTCATATTAATTCATGCAAGTGTGTTTGATTTATGGAAAAAATGTTCGAATCCCAGTCCAGGGGGCGCTGTCGAGCCGCCCTGCCACGCCCGGTTACCAGCTTCAGCCCGGCCCTGATGGCCATGGGTTCTGACCCGTGTGCAAAGTTTCAAGAGTTTTAGAGGATGTTAAGGCCCCCAAAAATGCCAGAGAAGTCGCACACAGCAAATAAAGGGTTAAAATTAACCTGACAGGCGCCCCTCCTCTCACTCACACAGAGAGACACTGAGAGACTGGCAAAATTCTGAGATTTTCTCTACATTCAAACAAACATATCTGACTTTCTGTGGGTCCTAGCTAATGAGTGTCAATTAGAAAGTTGTCCGGCTCGAGGAGTACAATATACATACTGATTTTTGTAACTGTAGATAAAACGAACAACCCCACTTTTGTCAAAAGGTGGCGCTACTGAGCCCTCACCACGCCCGTTTCTGAAACTTTGCACATGTCTACTGGCTAATAAATGTGATGTGTCTGTCGAGTTTCATGCAATTTGAAGCATGCTAAGGGTCTCAAAAGCATCCTAAAAGAATGGTAAAGTTTGATGCGTTGCCACGGCAACAGTTTCAAAGATATCAAGAATCCATTCACAGGTCTTCGTCTGCCGTGTATTTGCATTATACAGATGAAGTTTGAAGCAAATCGAGTTAAAATTAGAGGGTGATTTCAAAGCATTTTGAAAATGACACACTTCCTGCTGTCAGTTGGTGGCGCTATAACTTTGACTCACAATAGTCATATCCATGTGATCGTCCTCTTACAGCAAACACACTGGTGAAATTTCATCAAGATTGGTTGATGTATGCTGAAGTTATGACACACTTCCTGTTTCACTTTTCTCGCCATGATTTTCGTTTCCTCGCCACGGCCAAACCGTTCAAGATATCAAAAATCCCCTCGCAAACTTTCATCCTCAATGTCTTTACTTCACGCTGACCGAGTTTCGTCGAATTTGGATCAGAGCTCTAGGAGGAGTATTTCACATTCCATTGTGTGCTTTTTAAAAACAACCGCAAATGTCTGACTTCCTGTTGGGCTGGGGTAAAAAGTAAGAGTGTGAGGTATAGATGAAACGATGAGATCAACATGTGTACCGAGTTTCATATTATTACATACAAGCGTGTTTGAGTTATGGACCAAGTGTTCGGACCCCGTTCCAGGGGGCGCTGACGAGCCGCCCTGCCACGCCCAGGAACCAGCTTCAGCCCGGCTCTGATGGCCGCGGGTTCTGACCCGTGTGCAAAGTTTCAAGAGTTCCCTTTCGTAGTCACTTCGAGTTACGTCAGAAGTGACGGAGATTGGGGGTTTCGCATAGAAAGCCAATCCTCTTCGAGTATTTAAAAATGAGCCAATGGCATGCAATGCCTTGGGGCTGCGGAAATTTGCATAGCGTACTCCGCCCTACTCCGTGAGTATAAAAGGAGGAAGTGAACGCAACCGCAGTATGTTTTCGCTTCGGAGCCAAGAGAACTCTTCACTCCTGAAAGCCATTCTCACTGTTTCAAGACTCTTCGAGACAAGCGTCCTCTTCAGTGTTGGTGTGACGGCGGTACCCAGCGAGATTCTGCATCGCCTGCGATCTGAGCAGTGGTCTGCCAGACTTTGCGCTTCTCCCTGGTCGCCTCAGCGCTGAAAGAGTGAATTTCCTCCTCTCATTAAAAGAGCTGCACGTGGCACGTCTTTTTAAAGATGGCTCGCCCGTGCTCTTCTGGGTGCGGTCGATTCATATCGTCATCTGATGGTCACGATCGCTGCTCTGTATGCCTGGGCATTCAGCATGCAGCAGCAGCGTTTGTGGATGACTCATGTTCCTTCTGTGGGAACATGACCATCTCTACACTGAGGTCGAGAGTCAATGATCTGACAAAAGTGAGAGTCCCGGTCCCCGCTACTTGATCAGCTTCTTCCACGAGAGGCTCGTCGACTCGGGGACCCGGTGATCTGACGGTGACGGTGTGGAATAAAGCCCCGACGATTCCTCGGGCCACACCTCCCGCCTCAGTGGTAGAGCCAGCGAGCGCCAGTTCGATTCAGTCGGCTTCCTCTTCGGAGGCGCCGGCCGTTTCGTTCGGCGCTCCAGATGATGATGCGATGTCGATCGCAGCATCACAAGGCGGGCTTGATTCCTCGGGAGATGAGGATGCGGCTGCGTTGCCTCCCTCGGGAGTGCCAGCGTTGCCCATGTCTGATCCCGAGCTGACGGCCATGCTGTCTCGAGCCGCTGGGAGTATCGGGTTAGAGTGGAACCCTCCGCCCTGCCCCGATCTCTCGCGGATGGATGATTGGTTTCTGGACAAAGCTGCCGCCGCAAGGCCACGGCCGACTCCAGTGCCTTTCTTCCCCGAGCTGCATGCGGAGCTCACGCGCTCTTGGAGGGCTCCCCTGTCCTCTCGAGAGCGCGATCTAGTCTCCCCCGCCTTTCCTCCCCTCGATGGTGGGGCCGCCCGTGGGTACACTGGGATGCCCCCGGTGGAGCACTCTGTTGCGATGCAACTGTGTCCACAGAGCGCCTCCTCCCGTGGTCCTCCTAAGCACCCATCCAAAGCCTGTAGGTTCTCGTCTGCTATGGCGGCGCGTTCCTATAGAGCGGCGGGACAGGCGGCCTCCGCTTTGCATGCGATGAGCACCTTGCAGTTTTTCCAAGCTAAGCTGCTCAGAGATATGCACGAGGGCGGGACTGACCAAACGGCATTTAAAGATTTGCGAGCCGCCACAGACCTTGCTCTCCGGGCGACGAAGGTGGCCGCTCGCTCCGTTGGTCAGGTGATGGCCACCAGTGTGGTCCAGGAGCGTCATCTCTGGCTCAACCTGGCAGACACTCGGGACGCCGAGCGGACTCGTCTGCTCGACGCCCCACTCTCCCAGGTTGGCCTTTTCGGCGGTGCAGTCGAGAACTTTGCCCAGCAGTTCTCGACTGCCCAGAAGCAGACAGAGGCGATTAAATATATTCTGCCCCAACGGCCAGCTGCTGCCTCCACCCAGCCGTCGGCACAGACGCCTCCCTCTGTTCGCCGCCGAGGACGTCCCCCTGCGGCTCCCCTCCCTCCCACGCGGCCCCAGCAGCAGCCTTCATCCGGGCCGCGGTGTGGAGGAGGCCGCAGGCAGGCGTCACAGCCCCCTCAGGCCGCACGCCCCGCTAAACGCCAGGCAAAGCGACGTTCCTGAGACGGGCTGCTCAGTGATGAAGTCGAGTTTTTCCCAGGAGGCGGTAGCAGGCCCCCTCCTTCCCCTGGTGGAGGGCCGGGGGAGAATCTTTTGTTCTCAGCTCCCCGCTGCTCACCCACGGGTGGGCAGCACCCTGAGTTGGTTAAAGAAAGACTTGACATCATCATTGAGCACTCAGACAGACATGAGTGCGCTCGACGTCCCAGTGCGTCAGCCCACTCATTCCTCTCTGTCTCTGAGGGTGCGGAAGGGAGCGTGTGTCGTCCCTCGACTACGCCACTCCCCTCCCCCTCTGTCGCCAGACCCCCGGCAGAACAGACCCCCGAGGAACGCTCTGCCTTCCCTGGTCTCTTCTGTCGGGGAGCGGGCTTCGACGGTGCATCCGGGCGGGGTAACTCCTGCGCGCATGCCGGTCGACCCGCCTCGCTGCCCCTCCGGGGGGACGTCTGTGGTTCGGATGACCCCGCTGGTACACTTCCTGGAAGCTTGGCTAGAGCTTCCTGGGCTGTCCCGCTGGGTCGTCAGAACGATCAGATTCGGCTACGTGATTCAGTTCGCACGGTCTCCTCCCCGTTTCAGGGGAGTTCGCTCCACGATGGTTGGTGGCAATGCCCCGGTCATGAGAGCGGAGATTGCGACCCTGCTGGCGAAGGGTGCAATCGAGACGGTCCCTCCAGCCGAGATGAGTTCCGGGTTTTACAGCCCCTACTTCATTGTCCCCAAGAGGACCGGTGGGTTACGACCGATCCTGGACCTGCGCATTTTGAACCGTTCTCTCCATCGACTACCGTTCAAAATGCTCACAGCCAAACGCATATTCGAATGCATTCGGCTTCAGGATTGTTTTGCGACCTGAAGGACGCATGTCTCCATTTAGCTTCGACACAGACCGTTTCTTTGGTTTGCTTTCGAGGGCCAGGCATATCAATACACGGTTCTCCCATTCGGGTTAGCTCTGTCCCCTCGCGTCTTCACGAAGATCGTCGAGGCAGCCCTTGTTCCCCTTCGCGAACACGGGGTTCGCATCCTGAACTATCTCGACGACTGGCTGATACTGGCACACTCTCGAGAAGAGGTTTGCGAACACAGAGACCTGGTGCTCCGGCACCTAGCCCGTCTGGGCCTTCGGGTCAACCGGGAAAAGAGCAAACTTTGCCCCGTGCAGAGGATCTCTTTTCTCGGCATGGAGATAGACTCGGTCGCCATGTCCGCGCAGCTCACGAACGAGCGCGTGCACTCACTGCTGACTTGTCTTCGACAGTTCGAGGGCAAGAGTGCGGTTCCACTGAAACTATTTCAGAGGCTCCTGGGGCATATGGCATCCGCGGCAACGCTGCTCGGTTTGCTTCATATGAGACCGCTTCAGCTGTGGCTTCGCGATCGAGTCCCGAGGTGGGCATGGCATCGCGGCTCGCTCCGAGTTCCAGTGACTCCAGCGTGCCGCCGAACCTTCTTCCCATGGTCGAACCTCAGCTTTTTACGGACCGGCGTCCCTATTCAGCGGGTTTCCAGGCATCTCGTTGTCTCCATGGATGCATCTACCACGGGTTGGGGTGCCATGTGCAATGGGCATGCAGCCGCGGGTTCCTGGACATGACCCCAGCGCCTCATGCACATCAATTGCCTCGAGCTGCTGGCAGTACGTCTGGCCCTGCACCGCTTTCGAGCGTTGCTCAGGGGTCAACATGTGCTTGTCCGTTCAGACAACACCACTGCAGTAGCGTACATCAACCACCAGGGGGGTCTACGCTCACGCCGGTTGTCGCAGCTCGCCCACCACCTCTTGTTATGGAGTCAGAAGCACCTGAGGTCCCTTCGTGCAGTTACATTCCAGGAGACCGGAACCTGGCAGCCGAAGAGCTGTCACGGGTCCGTCCTATCTCCGGCGAATGGCGACTCCATCCCCAGACGGTCCAGCTGATTTGGGACCAGTTCGGGGAGGCACAGATAGATCTGTTCGCCTCCCGGGACTCATCCCACTGCGCCCAGTTATTCCCTGACCGAGCGTACGCTCGGCTCAGATGCACTGGCGCACAGCTGGCCGCGGGGCCCACGCAAGTATGCGTTCCCCCAGTGAGCCTTCTTGCACGGGTGTTGTGCAAGATCAAGGACGACGAGGAGCAGGTCTTGCTGGTAGCCCCCTATTGGCCCAACCAAGACGTGGTTCTCCGAACTCATGCTCCTCGCGACAGCACCTCCTTGGCCTATTCCTCTGAGACAAGATCTACTCACTCAGAGACGGGGCACTCTGTGGCACCCTCGTCCCGATCTCTGGAGGCTGCACGTGTGGCTCCTGGACGGGACGAGGCAGGTTTGAGTTCGCTGCCACCTGCGGTGGCGGCGACCATCACTTCCGCTAGAGCGTCGTCCACGAGACACCTTTATGCGTTGAAGTGGAACCTCTTCGTCAACTGGTGCTCTTCTCGCGGAGAAGACCCCCGGAGATGTTCGATCGGGGTCGTGCTTTCCTTCCTGCAAGAAGGGTTGGAGCGCAGGCTGTCGCCCTCCACCCTTAAGGTTTACGTCGCGGCCATTGCCGCTTCTCATGAAGCAGTGGAAGGTAAGTCCTTAGGGAAGCACGACCTGGTCATCAGGTTCCTGAGGGGAGCGAGGAGGCTACATCCGCCTCGTCCTCCCCTCGTACCCTCTTGGGACCTCTCGGTAGTTCTAAGTGCTCTGCAGAGACATCCCTTTGAGCCTTTGCAATCAGTAGAGTTAAAGTTTCTGTCCATGAAAACAGCACTCCTGGTTGCATTGGACTCCATCAAGAGGGTGGGGGACCTGCACGCATTCTCCGTTGACGAAGCGTGCCTGGAGTTCGGGCCGGCTTACTCTCACGTGATCCTGAGACCCCGGCCTGGATATGTGCCCAAGGTTCCCACCACTCCCTTCCGGGACCAGGTGGTGAACCTGCAAGCGCTGCCCCTGGAGGAGGCAGACCCAGCTCTGGCACTGCTCTGTCCGGTACGTGCTCTCCGCACCTACGTCGACAGAACGCGGTGTTTCAGGACCTCAGACCAGCTCTTTGTCTGTCATGGGGGGAGCCAGAAGGGAAGGGCTCTCTCAAAGCAACGGCTGTCCCACTGGATAGTGGACGCCATTGCTTTGTCTTACCAGCAGGAAGGCCGTCCGTGCCCCCTTGGTGTGACGGCCCATTCCACTCGGAGTGTGGCCTCCTCTTGGGCTCTAGCACATGGCGCCTCGCTAACAGACATCTGCAGAGCTGCAGGCTGGGCGACACCCAACACCTTCGCCAGATTCTATAATCTGCGAATTGAGCCGGTGTCCTCTCACGTACTCGCTTCCGCCAGTACTGGACCCGCTTAGGTGTCTTCGCTTGCTCGCCATTCCACTCCTCGGACTGGATAAGTGCGATATCTCCTCAGTTCTTCCATTGAAGCCTTGAGTCCTCCAGCACCGACGATGCGGGCACCACTGCTGTTGCTCTGGATGCTGGCTAGGTGCCTCCATGTGCACGGTTACCCACGGTAACTGTCTCATGTGTATTATCCACTGTAAGCCTCTCTGAGCATGTGTCTTGCCTTGGCAAGCCATCTGCCACCCCTGGAGTTAAATTCTAGTAGCCACCTGCGGTTGGTGCTCCAGTGATTCCATATGTGTTCCTATGCGGCCATATGCGTATTTGTAAGTCCTCCCTTCGGTAGGCATCTGGTAGCATGTCCCTCCCGGGATATGTTTCCCAGTGTACCTTGGTAATCCTGTGTCAAAGTGGGATCCCCTAAGAAGAGTATTAGGGGTCCAGACTTTCGCAGGGCACTGGAAGACAGCTTGAAGATGGCGTGATGGCACAGACCCCCAATCTCCGTCACTTCTGACGTAACTCGAAGTGACTACGAAAGGGAACGTCTCGGTTACGGATGTAACCCTCGTTCCCTGAGTAGGGAACGGAGACGTTACGTCTCCCTGCTACTTCTGCTGTACCGCTGGGTAGACTCCGAGTTCAGTCTTGGCTCCTCAGCGAAGACATACTGCGGTTGCGTTCACTTCCTCCTTTTATACTCACGGAGTAGGGCGGAGTACGCTATGCAAATTTCCGCAGCCCCAAGGCATTGCATGCCATTGGCTCGTTTTTAAATACTCGAAGAGGATTGGCTTTCTATGCGAAACCCCCAATCTCCGTCACTTCTGACTTAACGTCTCCGTTCCCTACTCAGGGAACGAGGGTTACATCCGTAACCGAGACGTTTTCGAGCATATTAAGGGCTCCAAAAGTGCCAAAAAGGTTACGGAATAATAATAATAAGAAGAATCCTAAGGAAAACAATAGGGCCTTCACCCTTTCAGGGCTTGGGCCCTAATAATCCCAAGGAAAACAATAGGGCCTTCGCCCTTTCAGGGCTTGGGCCCTAATAATAATCCTAAGGAAAACAATAGGGCCTTCGCCCTTTCAGGGCTTGGGCCCTAATAATAGTAATAATAAATTACAAAGGGGTCACTTTATTCCTCTTTTAAAAGCTCAAGGTCTCTTATAATTACAGTCAATTTCTGGGCCTTTTTACTTTTCATGCATTCCAAAGCTGGAAAAAAATTGCAAATCAAGTTTATTTTTTAAATACAGAGAAATAAGGTTTCGTTTTCATACATTTGGATTTATGAATAAAAAATTTTCCCAGTATCAACATTACATTAACAAGAAATTAGTTTCTTTTCTCGTTCAATAGCATTCCAAACATAATATGTTTTCTGGCAAAAGTAGGCAGTGATTGAATCTTTGATTCCAACCAATAAGACATATTTTCCCAAAAAGTATTTGAAGAAACACAAGGAAAAAAAAGATGATCAGTTGTCTCTGTCAACTTGACAAAAAGTACAGGCATTTTCTTCAAAATTAAACCGTTGTCTTAAAGATGAACTGAACTGAAATTTGAGAAAAGGTGATATAACAGATGTATTTTATTTATTCTCATTGGTACAATTTTTAAAATGGCAGAATTTGTTAAAAGGGATAAAATGGTACATTGAAAGTGTTGTTTTTGTTACACGGGCGCCGCCATGTTGGATTTCAACGTTCGACTACGTCACTGGCATGGTAAGCCACTCCGTTGCCTACCCGCACCAGCAGAACAGCCGTAGCTTGTAAATTGTCTAAGGCTAGCTGACATGGCTGAGGAAACAGATTTTTTAGCGACACACTATTTAGAGATGTGTACTTTCGTCAATGAGTACATGAAACGTCTGACAATGCACGAAATGTTTTATTTACACAAGTTACAAGTTCAATGCATCACGTTAACGTTACTCAAATCCTTGATATTCGGGTGAGGGGGAAAAGATCCCTGATGTATAGTTCACTGTAAAGGATGGGATTTTCTCCTTCCTAAATGCACCCTCGCCCATAGAGTGAACTGCCAGTACGCTGTTAATCTAAACAATCTGAGAAAAGTGTAACAAGTTAGCCCAGCCGTCACCTATTCGTAAAATACCCTGCTACTTATGGGGCGGTCCAGCGTCTCAGCTCGGACATCCATTAGAGACAGCATAGCCTCCGTCCTTCAACACGTTTCTCTCACCGAACAGCATCCGAAATGAACGGTGCATGGTGATGCATTTTTCGCCGATCAATAAATGTCCATGTTGACCTCTCTGCAACAGATCGTCTCCGTGCAGTGTCTATGCTCCACAGAGCTCGCGCCCACAGTCACTTTCCCCCAAACGATCCTGTACTGCAAGTGAAGCCTGAAACTGATCGTCCTCCATGTGGTGGTAGTTAGACACTACCGGCCTGTCCCTCACGGGCTCAAATGCGTAATCCATGCCGTTAAAAGCGCTCATTTTCGTCTGTGTATACAGGACCTACAGCTGTTGTCTATGGCGCTCCGCGGGTCCTACCATGCCAGTGACGTCCTCGGAACTGCCAGCGTTAACAAGCGCAATTTTGCGTTGCTTAAAAAGCTATATTAATATATATTTTTAAAAAATGTTTAGTGTAATTTACTTTTAATTGTCATAAACAACACGTTTTCAACGTCGATATTTTTCAGTTCAGTTCATCTTTAAGAATTCACTAGAAGGGTATACTCCATTGAATATTTTAAAATGAGTTTCCTTAGCTTTAGGAGCCACTGGAAAACTAATGTACTGTGTTCTCAATTTTTAACAGCTCGTTTATCATAAGATTGCAAAACACAGTTTTTATATGGAAGTGTCGGATATAATATAGAATTGAAACAAGAGCGGATAAGCTTGTTGGGAATCATTACTCTGAGGTCATTACCATTGAAGAGAAGGGATGGAAGTTCAAAAGGTCCATCAGGTATGTTGGCAGAAGCATTTTGTACAAAATGTATAATGGCATTTAAAACACGCTCAAAAAGTTTGCGTTCACATTGTAAATTATATTTAGTACAAAAGTCTTTAAAAGTTAACAATCTCCCATCTTCATCTATCAAATGAAGAACTGACCCAGCCCGATCTCATGAAAGTTCGTATCTATGGCACGAATGTGATTTCTCGTGGCATTTATACGGCAAAAACAGTTTTTGCGTGTATATGGCACGCGATTTTCGCGTACATATGATACGCACTTTTTTGCGTATAATACGCACGAACTCCCCACCCCCCTCCCCCCTAAACCTAACCCAGGGTTTTTTAGTGCGTACCATATTCACGAAAAAAACACTTTTGGCGTATAAATGCCACGAGAAATGACACTCGTGGTATAGATACGCATCTTCATGAGACTGTGTTGACTGACCAGATACCCTTTTCTAGCCACTCAAGAACACATAGAGACTTATATTTAGAAACAATAAATCTATTGTTCCATATTGGGATTTTATGTGGAGAAAAGTTATGTTTATATAATAATTTCCAATATAACAAAATCTGCTGGTGAAAAGATGATAATTTAATTGGCAGCATGGAAACAGTATAATCGCATCTCAAAAGGAAATCAATTCCACCCACTTTTCTAAATATACCTCTGGGAATGCAAAACCAAAAACTATTCTCATTTGTTATAAAATGATCTCACAGGTGTCCGATTCACTGCGAGAACCGAGATCTGTCCGGCTTGAATGCGCTTTTTTCACTCCTCCTCGGCTCTTACTGCAGCCGCCTACTCTCGACTACAATGCAGGCGAGGCGAGGCGCATCTCAAACAAGCCTATTACATCCATACATGAAGGTTTACAATTTTTACATCAACCATTTCAAATGGACGTTTAGCTAATACCAAACTTAATGATTTTGTTGACAGACGCTAGAGAATTATATAGAGACGTTGACCCTTTTTGTTTATTTTATTCTCTTTAATTTCTGTTAGAGAGACTCAGCAGACTGCATGACTGATATGGAGAAGTTACATAACAGCATGTTCAAATGTAGTTGTTTGGATTTAGCAAAATTTTAAATTGTATTTTTGTTTGTGTATATTATACAAATTAATCCCCAAATGTTCTTTCAAACCTTTCTCTTTCTATAAAAATAGTACAGTGGGAACGAAAACATTTTTTTTTATGGTCTCGCATTTGGCTCGAGTAGTATGAAGCTGCAGACTCGGAGACCTGCACCCAGAGTCCCGCATTCTCAGACCCCTCGTTTTTCGAGACAGCGCCTCCTATCAAATTGTATCGGATAAACATAAACGTGAGTAGGCTATCTTTTATTTAGCGAATCGTAGTATATAGCCTACTCGTTTGATTAATTTTTTTTTAATAAAACTAATTTAGCTCATCGATACAACATATGAATAGTCCATTGAATATTTGTAAAGTTAGTTTGTAACAAGATTTGAGCCGTTAATGTATGTTTTTTCACCCTTTCCCCCCCGAAAATATTTAGATAGCTAACGTTTATAATTTAGCTTTGAAACATCATAAGACATGTGCTATCGTCCTATGTTGAAGGCTATTCCAGGGTACACCATACATCGATGGAGTTGCCCCTGCCGAACCCAGCAACATCATTTTAGGATTATGCAAAGCGACTTATAAATGAGTTTTTTTAATGCAATTGAAGACGAAAAGTAAAGTCACGAACACATTTTTTCCTTGCTTTTTTCTTTACAGCAAGATGATGTTTAGGTGATCATTAGCCTAAATAAAGTAGGAATTGTTTATTTTATTGGTGTTTTGTCTATTCTGATTTGTTTTGCTTCGCATTCAAAATATAAAAAAAACAGATTTTGTAATCTTAGCATCGTAAAATTATAATTAGAAAATTATAGGTTGAACTGAAGGAAAAATTGGAATTTGAATAAAAAAATATATATAAAAAAAACATTGTAGCAATATAATATCACATACTATTTTTCTGAAGATAGTTCAATCTGTAATTGTATCCCTTCCATCAGTAACAATTCGTTTTTTTCTGCACATACATTAAGCAGGGAACGCAAATATTTATTGGATAATTTATTTGGAGACCGTAATATTGCATCCTATTGTTTTTAATTGCATTTGGATAATCGTACGCTGTACTCTGTGTGTGGGTGTTATTCGACCGTTTGAACAGCGGGAGGCGCTGTGTTCGAAAAACGAGGGGTCTAAGAATGCGGGACTCTCGGTGGGGGACTGTAGATGCAGGCTCCGAGTCTGCAGCTTCATAGTCTCAGCCTCAGACGTCACGCCCACGGAATGTTGGCTAAACGTCTGATGCATATGGTACACTTAACTGGAAACACTTCAGGAATGTCGAAGTCGTCACCTGATTGGTTGAATTTTATCGGATTTCCGGGGGCGCCAGTGTCGCGTTTATTTTCGGTCCGCCGGGAAATAAAGCGCAGATGTGTGATTGCGGAAAAAAAACTGTTGTGTTTATGAGTGACAATCATAGACCGTAAAAGGTGACAATGAGCATTTATCAAGATCAGCTAAACGTAGTTGTATGTCCCCTCCTATCTATTATGGAAGATCAAGTGAAGTACCTAACTGCGAAGGGGATATCAGCCGTGTTTGTGGGCAAACGGGTCTACGCTGACATCGCAGCTGGCCGATTCAGTATATATATATATAGGGCGCACTAGATTATAAGGCACATAAGATACTGCAGAGTCAAACATTTGACTGGGTTTGCGTTATGCATCCACTAGATGTGCTAAAGGGAATAAATGGAATAGCGAGTACGCGGCCCCGGAGGTGAGGCGTTTATTTAGTAGGCGTGAGCGCGCTGTGGCGGGGACGTAACTTACATTCGCAGCCTGACTCATGAGTATTCAATGTGCAGCATTGACAAAGCGGGCATAAGATGGACATGAGCGCGAGTTCGTGGGCGAATTTAATAGCGTGGAGCGTTGTTAACCAATTGATCCATATATAAGGCACTCCAGTAACTGCTGCTGACTGCTGACTGACTTGTTGCACGCCGATCTGTTGTTGTGGGGACATTTCCACGCCCTGAAACGTGACGCTGTACGAAACGAACTGTAATTGGTTGTTTGACATGTCAGTCAAACGGCCTTATGGGCGGGCCTTGGCCAAAGAAAGCTGCTATGAATTCCAGACCTTCAGCCGTCAGTCTGAAGGTCTGGCTACGCGAGACTAGCAGCTTCATAATATTGTTTGGCTCTGTACTTTTTTTCCTCATTCCAAACCCGGAAGTGTGAAAAGAATCCATTCGAGGAGGAGCTGCTGAAACCGAAAGCAACCGATTACTGTGAAGACGCCATTTCGGGAGATAGAAAATCAGCAATCGCTTCACATGTGACAGGTAAGTTAAGTTCTTTACACTTTTCATAGCTGTAATATCAATAGGGTTTTGCGTTTAAAAATAAATTATGACGAAATCAAACTCGAAATACATGATAAAGTTGAAGTTAGGCCTACTTTGGTTATAGGCCTATTTCACGTCAACTGTAACAAAATGGATACACGTTTTTCCTTTAGGAGAATAAATGCTTAGATCTTCGGTTGGCGATACGTAGGCTATTTAATTAATTTTATAATAATAATGTTGAGTTACGCTGTAACACATAGCAAATTTGAAATGGTGTTAAATCAACATCGCGCTGTCAACGAAAAAGTCATTGAACCAACGTCTTGATTCTTCATCATATGTTGCACCCTCTATTGTCATTGAAACAACGTTTAAATCATACCTAGAGATCAACAGAATTTCAATGGTGTTTCGATTACAAATGTTGAAATCCCAGCATATCAACAAAACTTCAATGCTGTTTTAGTATACCACGGGTTTAATCTGAAGGTCTAATTTTAATATAATATTAACATTAAGCTATAAGCCTGCCTTATGGACAGCCAGGGTGGGCTAGCAAAATATAGAACATATAAACTATACCTTTAGGCTAGACTAGGACAAATGACACCATGTATTCTTTAAAAATTAAACAATCATTTTTATTTTAATCATTTTTAAAATTTTTAATCATTTTCATTTAAAAAAAATCATGTTTATTATTTTATTAAATCAGAACTAATTGTTAACTCAACAAATTAAATATAAATAACTTGATACTTGTAACTAATTAAATAGTAAATATATTGATTGGAGTTGTACAAAATATTTTTCTGGTTGACTATTGCACATTAATTTCTGCTTAAATACGGGGTGCATGGAGGAATAGGCATAAATCTCACTGCAAAAACAGGCTAATAATAAGGATATGTCTTTAAAATGAACTAGGCATTTTAATTGCTTCTAAATAAAGTATGTGGAGCTAAGCCACATACCCCCCCCCCCCCCCCCTTCCCCTCGCTTCCCAGCGCTCAGAAAAGGTGCAGAAGATCATCAAAAATCGTAGTATTGCATAAGCACTATTATAAAACGACTGTTATCATTTCTGAATACAAACACAGTGGAGATCCAAAACTGTATCGCACATCGCAGCCCGAGGATTATTAATATTTTGCATTTGTAGGCTATTACGAGTCTATGAGAAGGTCTAATCTGTTCCAGTTAACGTAACAACTAGAGCCAGTTCTGCATTGAATAAAGTAAAGGTAAACCATTAAATGTAAGAAAAAACGGATTGGGAAAATACCTGTAAGAGTTCAGCAGTGTCAATTTGAAGGTCCACTGTGTAAACTGCGTTTGAAACTGTGGCTGACATGTTAATCTTAACAAACACCATTAACTGGAGATTTTTTTTTTTTACTTTAAGTTAAAATTAATTAAATGCCATGTGTCAAAAATCAATTGTATTTTGTGCATGTCCTCTGTGTCCACACACAGGCCTTTAAGTAAAGTGTCACATCAAGGAGGAGGAGAACAGTACCTCTAAAATGAGTGTGTGTGAGGAAAGAGAGGAGGAGGAGAACCGTAGGCCTACCTGTAAAATGAGTGTGTGTGAGGAGAGAGGGGAGGAGGCGTCTGTTCACACTCAGAGGGCAGCATCTCCAGTATCCAGCTGTGTGTCCATGAAGAGTAACATCTCCTTGCGTGAACCCCCTTATCTCAGTGATGGACAATCTTCAGGATTCAGCTGTGTGTCCATGAAGAGTAACATCTCCATGCATGAACCCCCTGATCTCAGTGATGGACCATCTCCAGGATCCAGCTGTGTGTCCATGAAGAGTAACATCTCCTTGCGTGAACCCCCTAATCTCAGTGATGGACCATCTCCAGGATCCAGCTGTGTGTCCATGAAGAGTAACATCTCCTTGCGTGAACCCCCTAATCTCAGGGATGGACAATCTCCAGGATCCAGCTGTGTGTCCATGAAGAGTAACATCTCCTTGCGTGAACCCCCTAATCTCAGTGATGGACCATCTCCAGGATCCAGCTGTGTGTCCATGAAGAGTAACAACTCCTTGCGTGAACCCCCTAATCTCAGTGATGGACCATCTCCAGGATCCAGCTGTGTGTCCATGAAGAGTAACATCTCCTTGCGTGAACCCCCTAATCTCAGTGATGGACCATCTCCAGGATCCAGCTGTGTGTCCATGAAGAGTAACATCTCCTTGCGTGAACCCCCTAATCTCAGTGATGGACCATCTCCAGGATCCAGCTGTGTGTCCATGAAGAGTAACATCTCCTTGCGTGAACCCCCTAATCTCAGGGATGGACAATCTCCAGGATCCAGCTGTCTGTCCATGAAGAGTAACATCTCCTTGCGAGAACCCCCTAATCTCAGCGATGGACCTGCTGTCACCTCTGCGTGAGTATCATGAATTTCAGGGCTGTCTGGGCAGTCAAGAGATATTGGTTCATCCCCCCTAAAAACTGTAAATAACACGCATAAAGACAAAAACAAGTGTGCGTATGGTTGCAGAAATAGTTGTTAAAATAAAAGAGCAAAAAGGCTATGTAAAAATGTATCCAAATTGAACATATCTATGATAGTCTTGGAATCCAGATAACTAGTTAGTCTCATCAACCTCAGCCTCCGCCCAAGTAGCAGTGCTTCGCCTTCTGAGAATATAGTTCCCAGTATGTATATGGTTAAAAGATGGCTGTGTCTCATATGACCTCGTTATTTGTACACACTGTGATTATACAAATCACAACATATAATTAAAGCTGCAAGCAGCATTTATCGGTGTTCAAGCAGTTCAGATGTTTAAGGCATTTAAGCACAAAAGCATCAAAAAATTTATATAGTAGAAATGTGAAATTATTTTTGAAATTGAAGCTTTGTAGATTGAGAAAATGCAGAAAATGTATTTTTTACTGTGGCTGAAAGACTTCAACTCCCAGAATGCAGTTGCTTTGCTGCCCTTACGAGGCCACTCCCAAACCACGCCTACCGGTTACAGACGGCAGAATCCAAAAATGGATACAACTAGGCTTGCTTTGATACATTGTGAGCTATTTGATAAATTTCCATCGAAATGGTGCTGAATTGCATTGTGCCGGGATGTACTAGCCTAATGTATAACACGACTTAGACTTTAACATTAAAAATATGATGCAAGACAGGACCATGCTAACAAAGTAGCTTAGTAGCTCTGCTTGAACTGTTTTCCCTCAATTGAAATCACTATTTCTCCAAGCTAATACATTATCTAGGCTAATCCATACTCTACTAACACTAAAGGTTTATAAAAAGAACCACAATCAATGTGAGTTATAACTTTTATTCAGCAATCTCACCAGAAGATGTTCCTCTATCTCTCGCAACTGTTTATCACTGTTTATCGCTGCTCGTACAGCTAGCCGCGAGCATCAGATTCTCGCCCGTCCCAGCTCGAGTCTGTCTCGCTCCGGCCGGCTGTTGTTTCTCCATCTCCCGCAACTGCTTATCACTGTATTGCGGCTCGTACAGCTAGCCGCGAGCATCAGATTCTCGGGCGTCCCAGCTCGAGTCTGTCTCGCTCCGGCCGCCTATTGTTCCTCCATCTCCTGCGACTGTTTAGCCGCTAGCCGCGAGCATCAGATTCTCGCCCGTACCAACTACTGGTTTTCTACTGATACAAAGCTTAATGCTAAATCCTGAAGTATCCCTTTAATATTTTACTCCACACAGGGGAAAAAAATCACCATAAATTACCAAATAGTGTGCAAATTAACATTATTAAAGAGAGGATAAAAAAACTGCTAATTCTATTCTTGATAAAATTATTTTGTGGTGAAGTAAATACTACAGAAAAAAACAATGTAATTTACATGAAAAAAGTTAGTTCAGGCAAGAATTAAAATAAGTAAATTCTATTGTAGTACTCAATTCAATCGTGTAGAAATGAAAACGTAAATATCAACATTATAAAATTAGGTAAAAGTACCGGTACTCAACTTTTCTGATACTGGTGTTCCCATCATGCACTGGGCCTTGAATAATTAATGAGGTTTATTTTTCACTGTTTTCCATATGTACACTATTTTAGCATTACTTTTGTTGTTAGGATTAGTAACTTGCCATTTTGTGACATTTGGAGTCCATTTTCTACTTAAAATGACACATTCAAACACAAAAACCATCCATCAAATGTTACCGTCATTATGTATTGTCTACCAAGTATCTGCGTTCATATAACTTGAGAAATGAAGATACGGTGACACACACTATATGTATTGTTTACTTAAACGTATCTGAGTAAATCATATACTTAAAAAGTGTGGTCTAATTTAATGTTATATTATTTGAGTGAAATGTTGTACAAAGAAAAATCAAATTAAATAGATATTACTAACCTTTAATTAGCTAAATATAAATTACTTAATTTCTTATGTTACTTTCACTTAACTTATTTAAGTATAGTTTACGTATTTCTGTGTGTGAAATTTACTCAAAAAATATCAGTGCAAAAAAAAACTTAAAAGAATTAAGTATATTTTACTCATTCTTTTTTTACAGTGTACTACTAATAAATATAATTTATTTATTGGAAGTACTTGCAAACAGGCTTACTTCACTGGATAATTTTCTAGCTGGAGCAAGCACCACCATGCTGCAGCCATGTCAGACTGGAAAATATGTTTAATGTAAATCTCAATCACACTTTGAGAATATAATTTTCCCAAAATTATTAGTTTTGATAGCTCACCTCAGCAAAATCAAAGAGTCCTTCCATTAAAACAGAGAGTGCATACTGTAACATTATTAGCAAGTTGCATCAAAAAAGACATAAACAATAGTAATTAACTTAAATTGCTTTGGGAGATTTCATAAATAAGTTTGTTGGATATTGTTTTTGCTCAAACTAAAAAAAATTAATTAATGACAGACAGCAGTCTGATAAAGCCATCCAAAAAACCCAAACAAAAAAAAAAAAAAAAAAACAACATTTATTATTATGATCAAACATTTCTTCCTACCATCAACATGCCTTGGAATGAAATAAATTGAAATAAATATGTTATAATTATTCAAAAATAAACCATGTGGTTGAATATCTAAAATGTAATTTAGTGATGGCAACAAGAAAACCGCATACGTTGAGATCATCATGTCCATACTCTTTCCACGGCCCAGGATGTAGTTGCTGTGCAAGTATTCAAAACATTTATTTTGAAATAGCAATGAACATGAAAAATCATGAAAAAAAGTTAGAAACCTCAGTTTTATTTCATGCCAAGAGTTCAAAAGATAGCATCCATTCAATTATTTTAGAAAAAAAGGTCTGAAAATGTTTTAAATATTACGAAAAAAATAGATTCACCATTTGTGTTATGTCAATAAGCTATAACGCGCATGCGTGTGCTTTGTATGTGATTCCTAGAGGTTGAATTCATATCAAAATCTGCCAAACTACCCATACTACTTCTGAATAGGATTTCTACTTCATAAATTGTGTGAAATTTTTGAAAATAATGGTTCAGATAACTCCAAACACATATGGAAATGGAGACGCCCTTATATGGGCAGTAATGGAGTCTGGTTGTGCCCTAGTGAAGAAGTTTGGTACTGCGCCCAAACTAAATCTCACTGAAAGCTCATTTTTTGAGATATCAACCTAAAATTTGAAACACAACTTGTTCAGATTTTTGGCTTTGATTTTCTGCAGTTTTAGAGTAGCCCTGGTTTTGAAAATATATATTTTATATAAAATATGAATAATTCATTTTTTTACATTGTACATTTCTATAAACTCAAACTTCTATAACTTTTTTCTGTTTCACTTTCCTAATTTATTTCACTTAGAGAAAAATTTGCCAAATGTCTTCTTTAAAACGAGACCAATCTTACGTCTATATTCCAAAGCATTCTTGAATTACAACCATTTAAGTTTGAAATGAGCATTTCCATGTCTATATAAAAAAGGGGGGGTGACAGTTAAGAGGTTAAGCATAAATGAGAAATGAGTCATAAAAGAAAAAAAACAAAATGGATGGAAAAGAGTGTCTGCATATATGAAGTCACCAAAACACACCACCACGCATGCGTGTAACAAAGTCCAGTACCTGATCCACTATGTCATCGTGCTACACGCCACAGCGAGGACATGTTGAGAATTTTAGCCTTCTTTCTCTCTTTTTTAATTAGGGCCCAAGCCCTGAAAGGGCGAAGGCCCTATTGTTTTCCTTGGGGTTATTCTTTTCTATTATTATTATTTTTCTTACGACTATTCAGGCACTTTTGGGGCCCTTAACGTGCTCGAAAACTCTTGAAACTATGCACACGGGTCAGAACCCGCGGCCATCAGAGCCGGGCTGAAGATGGTACCTGGGCATGGCAGGGGGGCTCGACAGCGCCCCCTTGAATGGGGTCCGAAAACTTGGTCCATAAATCAAACACGCTTGCATGTAATAATATGAAACTCGGTACACATGTTGATCTCATCGATACACATGTTTCACATATACTTCATACTTTTACTTTTTACCCCAGCCCAACAGGAAGTCGGCTATTTAGGGTTCTTTGTAAAACACACGCAATGGAATTTGAAACACTCCTCCTAGAGCACTGATCCTAATTCGTCGAAACTCGGTCAGCGTGAAGTTAAGACATTGAGGGTTAAAGCTTGTGTGGGGATTTTTGATATCTCGAACGGTTTGGCCGTGGCGATTAAACGAAATTATGGCGAAAAACGTGAAACAGGAAGTGTGTCATAACTTCTTTATACATTAACTGATCTTGATGAAACTTCAGCAGTGTATTCGTTGTAAGAGGCCGATCACATGGATGTGACTATTGTGATTCAAAGTTATAGCGCCACCAACTGGCAGCAGGAAGTGTCACTTTCAAAATGCTTTGAAATCACCCTCTTATTTTTACCCGATTTACTTCAAACTTCATCTGTATACTATACTCATCTGTGACTATAATGTAAATACTCGGCAGATGAAGACCTGTGAATGGATTCTTGATATCTTTGAAACTGTTTCCGTGGCAACACATCAAACTTTACCATTCTTTTAGGATGCTTTTGAGACCCATAGCATGCTTCAAATTGCATGAAACTCGTCAGACACATCACATTTATTAGCCAGTAGACATGTGCAAAGTTTCAGAAACGGGCGTGGTGAGGGCTCAGTAGCGCCACCTTTTGACAAAAGTGGGGTTGTTAGTTTATCTACAGTTACAAAAATCGGTATGTATATTGTACTCCTCGAGCCGGACAACTTTCTAATTGACACTTATTAGCTAGGACCCACAGAAAGTCAGATATGTTTGTTTGAATGTGGTCATGCTCTCTCTGAGCCTACGTCTCTGTCTCTGTCTTTGCCTGTCTGTGTGTGTGTGTGTTTGTGTGTGTGTTTGTAGGGGGAGGGGGCTTAACCATTTCACTGCTGTGTGTCTGGCCTGCATAAAAAAAAATACATTTCTTAAGCCTGGTATGTTTTAAATAAGTTTTTATTTAAATTTTTTATAAGTAAAGGCATAATATAACCAGTTTAATTGTAGTGCATTGACAATAGTTTTATATAATTAGTTTATTAATTAAATTAACTTGGTCCATAAATTTGATCTGAAAATTTGGTCCATAAATCAAACACACTGGCTCATACTTGTATACAAGGCATTAGTCGGCCAGCTTCCCCAATATTTGAGTAGTTTACTAACTTTTAATAGTCAAGGGTATAATCTACGTTCAAGTAGATATATTCTTTTAAATGTTTCTTTAATGAAGACAGAATTTGGAAAAACTGCTTTTACTTATTGCATCAACTGTTTGGAATGAGATCCAAAGTTCACTGAAACTTGAAGAACTTATTTCGATAAGTGAGTTCAAGCTACACTTAAACAAATCATTCAAATCTGTCTGCACTTGCTCTTAACATTTAATTTTGTATTATTTTTTGTACATGTGCGTGTTGTGTATTCTGTTTTATGTATTTATGTATATTGTGTGCTGCTATTTTGGCCAGGGCTCACTCGTAAATGAGATATTTATCTCAATGTGATTATTTCCCTGGTTAAATAAAGGTTTAATAAAAAAAACAAAAACAAAAAAACTTGCATGTAATAATATGAAACTCGGTACACTTAGAGCCTGAAAGTTGTTTGGCCTGATGTGATCTATAAGTTTTACGACAGTTCAAATGGAAGTCGGGAATTATGGGTTGTTTGAATAAATCTCCTAGGAGAAATACATCAAATTACAACGCATGTGTTTACCAATCACCACCAAACTCGGTGTGCATGAAGTCAAGACATTGAGGATGCTCAATTCCGGACGGATGTTTGATATCTCGAACGGTTTGGCCGTGGCGAGGAAATTAACTTTATGACTAAAAAAGGACACGTATATTGTTCCCGTCAAGCCGATCAACTTTCTAATTAACAGTAAGAAGCTCAGACCAAAAGAAAGTCATATATTGTAGTTTGGATGTGTATCTTGTCTCTATCAGTGTCTATGTGGAGGGGGGGGGGGGTTGCTGGTGTCTGTGTTTATGTGTGTGTGTGTGTGTAAAAATATATAGCTATGTGCAGCAATTAAGGCCCCAAGCCGGTGGCACCACAACCCCGCTTATAGCGCCACCAACTGGCTGCAGGAAGTGTGTCACTTTCAAAATACTTTTAAATAACCCTGTTGAATAAAGTGTCATATTAATAAGTTTTCCGCCAATTTTAAATTCTCATTTTACTCACGCGTATGTGAAGTGAAGCAGGACAACGTTCCACCAGTCTTTGTTTTGTATTCTCACCCACAGAAGTCTGGTTTTGGCCGCGGGGAGGAGCATTTTTACTGCGTGATCAGCACGGCAAAATGGTTAATATGCTCTAAATTATGACAAGAGACAAATTAACATTATGTCTGCTTTCATATACGTGACCTATAAACGGGCACATCAACCCAATTACTTTATTTATCATTCACGTAATTAAACAGATGTGCAAATGAACGTACCGGTACGCTAAAAGCACGTTCTGGCCGCAAGGAGAGGTGGCAGTACGCTCAAAAGCTATTTTTGGAAGTGGCGGTACTGAGAACCGGCGCGTACCGGCCCACTTAAAGCACTGGCGTCGAGTCCGCATTGAGAAGTTCAAAGCATAAAGAAAATACATATTGATGGACAGTGTATTATACATTATATATCTATGCAATAGTGTATTGAGCCTTTTCTTTTAACATTTTAAATTTCAGTTACTGTGCGTGTGAAGAACAATTATAGTGCTCTGACTCCCGGTAGAGAGTAACACGATTATTCTCTATTAAAGTCCAGCAAGATAAAGTTTCTTTATTCAAAACCATAGACCTTTATCTACAGATCAAGTATAATAGTATTAACATTGAATCATCTTGAAGATAGTTTCATCATTGACTGTAACCGAACGCGACGCGCTGTTTGAACACTCCAGCATAGGGAAAAGTTTGCATGATCTTGAATTTAATGACTTTAATGAATTTAAATATTAATTGCGATCTCAAATAATGGCGTCAGAACACTTATAATACAGTACACAAAAACTTTAGAAAGTTTTTGTGCCCTTTGTGGGGCTTAACAATAACAGAATAGTATACGCACAATACAGGATTTGAATCAGCCTCGTCTGATCGATACCTGATCCGGCAAAAATGGCAGTATCGGATCAGCGCATCACTAACTTCTAAAATGGAAACACACGGCAGATGTAGACCTGGATGTAAACCTGACCACACTGATGCAAGCTCTTCAGCACACTTCCTTTCGACAGTCAAAGCACAATGTGCACAATAACCCTAAGGCACGATGTCATGATTCTGCCTTAATGTCCTTGATTGTGCTGACAAACTGCCTGGGAGCTCCTCCTCCCCTTCAATCACCAGGTGGAACAAATCTTCCAAGAAATCTGAGCGTGCTAGTACCTGGCTCTGATTGTTGTCTTTAAACCATAGTGGAAGGACCATTTATAGCACCACAAGACTAAGAAAACTTTATGTTTGTCATTAAAGTGATTGTGCAAGATCAAGCCCTCCACAAAACTGTGAAGGACAGCCGGTAAGCGCCATATTGGCCTTGTTTTGGCTAGATTGACTAAAGCAGTGCTAATAATGCTCTGGAAAAACACTGACTATAAACTCTCGTTGTATTGATAGGATTTTTTGCAGTGGGATTTGTAACCTCAAATGTTGTTTGGTTTTATTAAATGTGTGGTTTCAATGATACCTTATAATTCTTTACTAGGAAATTATGGCTTAGAACTAATAAATTGAATTTTTATTACTAAAAAATATTTTGTATTGCATTTGACTAAAGATAGTAATTCTGATCATTTGATTTAAAATGCTGGGTATTTATTGGATAACATTTGCTTAAAGTTGGAAACCTTATAATTATAATGACAGTAATGTGTTTATCTGAGTTAAATGTGAATTGTTTATTTAATTTGCTTGTCAACTCAGATAGTAACTTGTATTTGTCATCTCTTTTTGAGGTTTTTCACCTGTTTACTGCCCAAGACAGAATGGTTAATAAAAGACAAACAACTGATCCCATGGCTGTTTATTGAGTGAAATCCAGTTAAGATCTTCATGTGGAGGGACTGTCCTTTTCAAGTGGGGAATTGCACAAGAAATATATCACAACTTGACATTGATTTTTCCCTAGTTGTGAGGCAGGATCGTGACAGAATCATGTTTTGTGTACAAGTGCATGGCCAATTGTTTGGGCCATGTGCTTGTGTTGTCTAGTTACGTTACCCCGCCCCCTTGTTATCCCCGTCTTGTGATTTATTGTCTAGTCAGTTTCACCTCTCCTCGTCATTAGTGTTCCCTTTATAATCCCCTTGTGTTTGCTGTCCTGTGTCGGTTCATTGTTTGACGTTGTGTGTTTCTAGCAGTGAGTAATTCTTTGAGTTATCCGTTATTCAAGAAGAGTCTGTTCGTGTCTTAGAATTGTTCCTGTCTTAGTTTCTAGTATTAGTCTGGTGTGTTCTACCCTGTCTTGTTTTGCCCCCTCGTGGGCTTTATTTTCTGTTTTTGCCCTAAATAAATCCTTTGTTCATCATCTGCTGTCTGCGCCTGGGTTCTCCGTCCGTACACATAAAACACGAGGGTGGTGCATGGTGCCACTGGCTTTATATATACAGTATATATATATATATATATATATATATATATATATAGCTGCGAGCAGCGATGAAGGGCCAGAGCCGGCGGTACCACCACCCCGGTGCCTTTAGGTAACTAAAGGCAACGGGGTTGCGGTGCCACAGGCTTGGGCCCGCAATCGCTGCTCGCAGCTATATTTCTTTTTGTATTTTACATTTTTACTACTGAAATATTGATGTTTCTTTACTTTTAATATGTAGATAACTATCTGCCCTTAAATGCCTGATGTGCATAATTTGCAGTTTGTTGGAAACATGGGTATTTAAAATCTGTGTGAGAACTTTGAGGATCTACATGTGTGATATTAGGAAGTCAGTTGGCCACAATAGATAGAAATCTGTTGGAAAGATCCAACACTTATTTCTACATGGTATGATTTCATATTATACATATTTAAATATTTTCTTTATTTTAACAAAGCTTTTTGTGTCTCTGTTCATCTTAATGTGTTTTCAGTGGTGGGAGAGCTGAGCAAATCCGATATGTGTCCTGTCAGACCAGCACATCCTCCTCCTGTCAGAAACCCATCAGTCGTCATGACACAGAAGCAGCCCTGCAGCTCGATTCTCACCAGCCAGTGCATGATGATCTGCAGAGAGTCAAAGAGCAGCACAAAACCAGCATGAAGAACAGATATGAGAGCGTATTTGAGGGAATCAAACTACAAGAGAATCAGACTCTCCTGAACAGGATTTACACACAGCTGTACATCATAGAGGGAGAGAGTGAAGGAGTGAATGATGAACATGAGGTGCGACAGATGGAGAAAAGGCACAAGAACCTCCAAGACACTCCAATCAACTGCAACGACATCTTTGATCCTTCACCTGAACCAGGATATGAGGAGAAGAGAAGAGAGAAGAAAGACAAAATCAAGACTGTTCTTACTAAAGGCATCGCTGGAATCGGGAAAACCGTCTCTGTGCAGAAGTTCATTCTGGACTGGGCCGAGGGAAAAGCCAATCAGGATGTAGATTTCATGTTTGTGCTTCCATTTAGAGAGCTGAACTTGATTAAAGATCATCAGTACAGTCTTCACAGACTTCTGCTTGACTTTCATCCTGAACTTCAAGATCTAGACTCAGAGATTTATGATGAATGTACAGTTGTGTTGATCTTTGATGGTCTGGATGAAAGCAGATTGACACTGATGTTTTCAGACAGTGAGAAAGTTTCTGATGTGACTGAGTCTTCATCTGTGGGTGTGTTGATGTCAAACCTCATGAAAGGAGATCTGCTTCCCTCAGCTCTCATCTGGATCACCACCAGACCAGCAGCAGCCAATCAGATCCCCTCCAAATACATCAACCGTGTGACAGAAATTCAGGGATTCAATGAGCCTCAGAAGGAGGAATATTTCAGGAAGAGAATCAGTGATGAGCATCAAGCCAGCAGAATTATCTCTCACATCAGAAGAGCAAGAAGCCTCCACATCATGTGTCACATACCCGTCTTCTGCTGGATCTCAGCCACTGTGCTTCAAAACATCCTGAAACAAGATCTCAGTGCAGAAATCCCTCAAACTCTGACTGAAATGTACATACACTTCCTCCTCATTCAAACTCATATGAGGAACCAGAAGTATGAAGAGAGAGGTCCAGAGAAACTCCTGCAGTCCAACAGAGAAGTGATTGTGAAACTTGCTGAACTGGCTTTCAATCAGCTGATGAAGGGCAATGTGATGTTCTATGAGGAGGACCTGATTGAGAGCGGCATAGACGTCACTGACGCCTCAGTGTATTCTGGGATTTGCACTGAGATCTTTAGGGAGGAATCTGTGATTCATCACAGGAAGGTTTACAGCTTTGTACATCTGAGCTTTCAGGAGTTTTTTGCAGCACTGTTTGTGTTTTTCTGTTATTTACACAAGAACAGTGAAGTTCTGAAAATGTTCCTATCAGGGAAGTTCAGAACTCAGTGTGAGATTGTTTCTCTGGATGTGTTTCTGAACGGAGCAGTGAATAAAGCTTTGAACAGTAAAAATGGACACCTGGATCTTTTCCTTCGATTTCTTCATGGCATCTCACTGGAGTCCAACCAGAGACTCTTACAGGATGTGCTGATTCACACAGAGAACAACCCAGAGAGCATCAAGAAAATAATCCACAACCTTAAAAAATCAAAAAATCAAAAAAACAAAAAAGACAGTGTCAGCCCTGAAAGATGGATGAATCTGACGCACTGCTTGATTGAGATGAAGGATAGTTCTCTTATTGAAGAAATGCAAGCATTTTTACAATCTGATACAAATAACAAAAACCTTTCTCTTGCACAATGTTCAACTTTGGCAAACATGATCTTAATGTCAGAGGAGGTGATGGATGAGTTTGACCTTAAAAAGTTTAACATCAGATCATCAAAGGAGAGTCAAAGGAGACTGTTACCTGCTCTGAGGAACTGCAGAAAAGCTCTGTGAGTGTGAAAATATGAACATAATATCAACTGATTTGAAATATGAACATAAAACCTCTCATGTAGGCTAATAGTTTAGCTAAATGCGCTGTAATGGCTTTTTCATTTACATAAATTTGAAGTGTCTACAGATTAAAATATTTTAATTAATTATTTTAATTTTTTATCTATAATTGAAATCCAAGTAATTAGATTTCTGAAGTTTTAAAAGCTGAATGTTCTTCAGCAATTGCAGTCTTTTCAAATGTTGTGAACTTTTTCTTCGTTTCTCAACAAATCGTTTTGTTGTGCGGAAAAGATTCCGTCTGGAACTCAGTCAGAAATGTTCATTCTTTGTTGAGATCTTTGTTTCATTTAACTTACCCCCTTTACAAAAAAAAAAAAAGGTAAATATGTCAAGTATGAAGAAGGTTACAACATTTTATAGTTCAATAATCAGCGCCTATTATCGTCTCATTTCTAAAGTGAAAAGAATAGAATTTAGTGCGACTGAAAACAAGTTGTTCTTTCACAAAAATGACCATAACTTTCTCAATATTCAAGATATCTTAATGAAATTTTCTGTGGAGATGGGTTTCATATAGTTATTTGGATCTAATGTGGGTTTCATATAGTTATTTGGATCTAATGTGGGTTTCATATAGTTATTTGGATCTACACTTGATTTTAACACACATAAAGACTGATTTGGCCTATCTTTTATGGTATTTTTCTGACGAGCAGTTGTTGAAAATACAAATAATTGAATGGAAAACAACGATCCAAGTAAAATTATATATCCTTAATTTAAAAGATGTATTTTGGTTGATTCATGCTATTTCCAGTAGTGTGACAATATAGAATTAACAATACTAACGCTGGTGGAGGAAAGAAAGTGGAGGAGACCACACAAATGTTGAGTGTAGCCTACACGAAGCGCTGCATTTTGACAGCTTTTCTACAGGTAACGTTCAGTGGCGGTAGTCATAAAAAAAGTGGGGGAGTTTAAATGGCCACGAAATTTTTGTACAGCACACCAAAACATATGTTATTCATGTCTACCTTCCTCTAAAAAGTGTCCAAAGTGGGTAAAAATAATTTCTTGACAGTTGGATTCTTCCATATTGTTTGAAATCGGCTTTCAGGAGGAAAATGCAGCCTGACTAGAAAAAATTGAAAACAAATGTGCAGTCGAAAGCCCTAATGATGTGATTGGCTAAAAATAATCAAGGACTCCCACAGCGAGTCAATGAAAACAGCGCATTTTAGGAGACCCGCTCAGAGTGATTCGGGAAAATCCGGCACAGAGATTTGGAACACAATGGCGGCCACTATTTATTGATATGTCCACATACCTACTATATTAAACATATTAATACATTTGTAACACCACATTTCTCCCTTTGAGAGTTCTAATAACTCTCACAAAATACAAATTAAAAGTTCATTCTTGTAACTTGTGATCGTTACAGGCACATAAGGCATGCTCTGTGTTTGCTTTTCTGTAATTGCATGCTGACACAGAAACAAACATCCAGTTAGGGTCCATGAAGTTCTTACGGGTAGTCATTTGTTGAATGACAACACTTGATACTGTGGACACATAGTAGTACGCCAGTAGGGGAAACAACAACAGAATTTCTATTTCCTTTATACACAGCCAGGGTTTACCAAACCAGTTTCCGAACCATGAAGAATTATTTTCAGTCATCTTGTGTTGAAAGATCAAGAATGTCTTGTTGGATTTTGCATGGACAATCTTGATCATGATGATGGATGACTGAACGTTCCGTATGTGGGTCTCTGCATTGTGTTTTTTTTTTTTTTTTTGGTGATAGTTGGCTCGGAAGTGGGTCTAGTTGTTTTCTTGTGGTTGTGTCTTCATACGCAGATGAGGAGGCCGGTGCATATTGGTGTCAAGCCATCAAAAGACAGGAGAGCAGTATTTGTTCAAACACTAGGGTTGTAACTTTTTTTCTGAGTCTGCTATTGTTCCTTCTTTCCCTATTTATTAATTTCTGTGACACCTAAAAAAACACTGAGGTGAGGATGGAATAATGAATGGGGAAGGCCTATGAAGGAGTCTTCCCGAAGCCTGTTGCATTAGGTTCTTGCACGGGGCTCCTCAATGTTCTCAATGTCCTATCCTATCCCTTGATCTACATAACACAATCGTACCTTGACATCAAAGTTTCTTTCCCAAGTAGCTAAACTGTCCAAGTTGTTTTGCTTTTGCTAGAAGAAATTCTCTATGGCAAAAAAATTATGGCTTTTACATTGCTCTTGCGACTACTTGCTCCTAGTACTTTTCTACACTCATCTACAGACCAATTCTTGTCTGGATGAATCTCATATTTCTGTGTTAGTTCTTGTCTCACTTTTTCAGTGACTATTAGGTTCATCTGTTCTCCTAACAGTGTTCTAAATTTGTTATCTGACCACAAAGGAGTAGCAAGATCACCTTTTTCGGTTGTGGGGATTAGTCTAGCACTTTTCCTAAACTTTTTGTGGATTTCTTTGTTCCCACAAACAAACACTAAACTTATCTGATCAACAGAGGGTACACTTGTTAACACAAATCAATTATTGGTAACTTTCCTTGACAGAGCAAAGGATAACACAAATTAGTAGCACTTTACGCGAATTTTCCCTGCTTGAACAGAGGACAACCAAATCATTAGCACATGATGCTAATCTTCCCTGCCTGAAACAGAGGGTAACCAAAATAACTAGCCTGTAAGACTAATCTTCCCTGTCTGCACATATGAAAACAAGCTATTATTAAAATATTGTTTACCCTCTGACATCACGCCACTGCGTTGACATGGCACGAAATGCAAATGGAGGGCAGGAAGTGATTTGCTGTATTTAGGAAGCACTATAACAAACTCAAAATGCCTATGTTTTGAGTCATTTATGGTTACTTGAATCGATCAAACCACAAGGAGTTTTTATCGTGCACCACAAGTTGTTGTTCATAAGGGGGAAAATGCAAGAAATTGATCGAAAAACTCTTTATACATGACTATACATGACTTTCGACTCAAGTGGCGTGTTATCTCTACGCATTTTGAGTTCTACGCATCCCCCCCCCCCCCATAGGGTCACATAGGGTCAACTGATATAGGTTGATTTTGCCTATGAATATTTTTTTTATTTACTGAAAGCTAAAGCTTGGTAATTAAGTTTATTAACCCTTTCACACGTAAGTTTAAAATATTCTAACTGACCCCCCCCCAGCGTGAGTTTTTCAAGGCGACCGTTATTTAGAACTTGCCACTTTAATGTTTCCATGGTGACGCGTCTTTGCCTGTCACGTGACACAGCACAACCAAAACACAGCGCTGAATGAAGGATGATCTGTTTTTGTGTAATTTTTCCTCTTTTGTTAAAAATATTCATAAATGAATTAGTTATAACATGAAACTCTGATATTCCGATTGTCAAATATGTGCAAGTGGATGGGTTTGACATTGTTTAAACATCTTTATAACGATCGCGTTAGTTGAGCTTTTAGTTTCTTTTTCAGTTCAGAGAATCAGATCTGTTGGATTTACAACGTCAATTCCTCCACTTCTCACGAAATACATGATAGTAAGTGGCTGGTGAACTGGGAAAAGAATAGGGTCAAATGTAAAGCTACTTACACAATGTGTATCTGATATGAATAAAACGTGTTGTTGTCTTATTATAACTGAAAAGATTATTGCCGCTTCCATAGACATCAGTGTGTATTTTACAAGCTCAAAATCATTGTTTTGCTAGTACTTATGTGTATTTAAATGTCTGAAACCTAAAATAAACATTGAAAACACTCAATAGTTGTGTTATATGACAGCTCTGAGTGCGTCCGTCTCTGGCTTAGCGCCAGCCAGCGTGCGAGAGCAAGTTTGAATTTAGCAGTTGCTGACGTGAAGCACTGAACATTCTAATCACACCGGTGTGATCGTACGCTCCAGGGATCAGCCAAGAAGACTAATCACACTGGTACGTGCGAAAAAGTGTCGGTTTTGTAAACACTTGCCTAGTTTAGGTCATCTTTTCGCGGACCACTAGGGGGCGATGGCGGACCACTAGTGGTCCGCGGACCACACTTTGAGAATTACTGGTCTACGCCATTAACATCCGAGTGATTCCGCGTGTCTGTACACGCCGTCAAATGTCCAGTCATAAATGCCATTAACCCCAGTGACGGTTAAGTTTAGGGACGGGGTTGAGGTAAGTCATATCTTTTTTTCCCTAGGATGGTAAGGGAACAGTCATAAATGCCATTAACCCCAGTGACGGTTAGGGACGGGGTTGAGGTAAGTCATATATTTATATAACATTAAGTCAACGGCGTTCATAAACACGCTGAAAAGCGATTATGCGTCTTGATAGCACGCCAAAAATGGAAATACGAATTGGCGTGTCATACACACGCTACTTCATGAGATCAGTCTGGGAAAAACAGCTTGCAAACCTGTCTGTGGTCGGGAGGAGTCGAATGGGAAAATGCGCGTGTGTGTGTAACGTTAGTGATCACTTCGTCAAAGATGAGTTAATACAACTTAAGTGACCGTTTGTGTAACGTGTAAAGTTTTAGAATTTTGTAAAGTCAAAGTATGTCTGCAAGAGGAGGTAGTTGCTGATATCTACCACCCTGATGCCAGGAAAATATTTCAATTCAGTTGAAAAATCGCTCCTCTTCATTACGTAAGGATCACGTCCAACATATGTTTGATTTTTTTGTTTATTTATTTCTCTTGTAATACCGTGTAAAGTAGTACAGTACAGACTTTCCTCCATCTCGTCCATTGCGCTTTTCACTCCCTGCCCTCCATCTGAATTCTGCGCATCATCATAATCACGTGACTGAAACCCAGCTATTCATGCTAAAATCTTCACTGACTGGACAAAGTATATCTTTTCATCTCTAACAGAAAATCTTTATAAAGGATAAACTTAGTTAACCAAACTCTACAGCTGTCTGTTAACACTTCTCTGATGGCGCAGAGGCATAGCAAATTTGTACTGGTCGGTTCAGTGGTTCTTTGAATAGGGTGAAACTCAACAAATCGCTTGGTTGTATGGAAAAATTCCGTCTCAGTAAGAACTGTTCATTCTTTTTGAGATCTTTGTTTAACTCAATGTTTCAAGATTCAATCTGGAACTCAATCAGAAATGTTCATCCTTTGTTGAGATCTATGTTAAGGTCGAAGTTTCTGGAACTCAGTCAGAGCTCAGTCAGCTTTGTTGAGATCTTTGTTGAGGTCCAGTTCTGGATTCTGGTGAAGTTAATTCTATCCGGGTCACAGGCACCAAATTGTTGTGAACTTTTTCTTCTAACGTGTAGAAAAGTCAGAAGCGAAGACCAGGAGACGCTGAGGTATCTTTTCAAAGCACAAGTTCTTTATTTCATCACTGTAGCATCTCAATCTTGTCTAACTAAGGGAAACGTTCCCTTGCAATTTATACATTTACTGCAGAAGCGGGGCTTAATATTTTGATGGAGAAAACTCATGTCACAGCAAAATCTCCAGTGTTAAACCAGTGTCTCCAGTTGTCCACACTACAGGGTGTTAAAATTAACACTGAAGCAGTGTTAAAGTTAATTAGATAATTAAGTGATAATTGGCCATTAGTGGTGACACCTAATGTTAATAAGCAGAATCACTGAAGGAAAGAGAAACAAGAAGAACAAAAAAAAGAGAAACACAAGAACTACAACTGACTTTGAGCGATTACACATTATTGCACTTAATATTAACAAATTTGACTTTATTTCTGTCGTACATCTACAAAGGGTGTTGAGATTCAACAAAAATTTAGACGGTAATGTTTTATAGAATTTTTCATTTCAAGTCTCTATTATGGTGGTCAGTGTTTGCTTTAGTTGGGCTCTTAACCCTTTTTAATATTAGCTTAGATTTTCTCTGATGGTTTTCACATTGTGTTCAAAAAGCACATTTGTTACTGCAAAAGAAATCAAGATCTGCTCACAATATGTTTTGATGATGACATTATCATCATGTAGTGACCTGAGTCACTGATGTTATTCAGAGTCTAAATCTTTGTCTATATTCTTTGTCTGATGTTAGCACTGGTAATTGTAGCCCCGAGATTCTACATTTTGAGATCCAACAGCAATATAATAATAATAATAATAATAATAATAATAATTCGTTACATTTATATAGCGCTTTTCTGGACACTCAAAGCGCTTCACATAGAAGGGGGGATCTCCTCAACCACCACCAATGTGCAGCATCCACCTGGATGATGCGACGGCAGCCATATTGCGCCAGAACGCTCACCACACACCAGCTTACTGGTGGAGAGGAGACAGTGATGAAGCCAATTGGTGTATATGGGGATGATTAGGAGGCCATGATAGACAGAGGCTACTGGGCAAATTTGGCCAGGATGCCGGGGTTACACCCCTGCTCTTACGAAAGACATCCTGGGATTTTTTATGACCACAGAGAGTCAGGACCTCGGTTTAACGTCTCATCCGAAGGACGGTGTTCTTTTTGACAGCATAGTATCCCCATCACTTTGCTGGGGCGTTAGGACCCACACGGACCACAGGGTGAGCACCCCCTGCTGGCCACACTAACACCTCTACCAGCAGCAACCTGGCTTTCTCAGAAGGTCTCCCATCCAGGTACTAATCAGGCTCAGCCCTGCTTAGCTTAAATGGGCAACCAGTCTTGGGTTACAGGGTGATATGGCTGCTGGCAACAATTTAGAAAATTATATAAACAATTTAGAAAATTCTGTGTGCACAGAAGGTCTTGTGTTTAGACCTACAGACATCAAGAATCAGCATATGCATCTCAACAATGGTGACAAACAAACTAGTGACAAAAAATCAACTCGGAACATCACAAAACAAGCTACTAAAGTTATAACAAAACAATAGCAAAATAAAAGCAAACAGAAAAAAACAATGAAAATTACAGGACAATTCAGCTGCATAATTTATCCATGCTGCAATACATGATGTGAGCCATGGATGTGTTTTGATTGGTGGCTCCCATCATGCACTGAAACATGAAGCATTTGTGTGATTGTCACCATTGTTGAGAATCATATGTAGATTGTTGACATCTGTGTGATTTTAAAACCATCAGATTATCAAAGCACGGCTGAAATCAGCTACTGTAATGAATATGAATAAAATATTTGTATACTTATTTTATAATGTTGGTTCTAAACACAACCATCATTACCTGGGCTTCATTTCCCAAAAGCCCAAACTTGATCATAGAACAACTGCAACACTATCAAATCAGGCTTACAATGCTTTTGGCAAACTCAGTCGAGATCATAGTTTCTCTTGCCACAACAAATGTGCTTTATTCTCTCTTGCTGAGACAAAAGCTCACGAGAGTCCCCAAGAGTTTCAGTAATATGTTTCATTTAACATACAATAGAAAGAAATGGTCTGGCGGCTGCATAGAGAGAAACAGAACAGGACAGGAATCTCATGCTCAACAGCTGGAAGTGAAATTCAATCTACAGAACTTTCTCAGTTTATATACTATTAGAAGCTAAATTAAACATTTTAATAAATTTGAGCTGAGCTGAGGTAGAGGTAGTGCTGCGCGAATGTGCTACGGCGCTCTGCAATCAAATAATATTTTGAATAGGCTTAATTTTATTTTATTTTTTTAATTAAAAAACAATCGAAAATCAATGTGTGGCGGTCAGCGTTGATATTGTTGCGGGCCGCCACAAATAAATGAAGATATGGGAAATCCTGAGAGCTCTTGGAGTCTTAACTAACTAGCTGATGAGTTGAATTTGAAAATGTGCAGTGCTGTGGGTACTCCAGGAACAGGACTGACCAGAAACTGTCTCTGAGCCTAAGAGTCCGGGCTCAATGCTATGGTACTGTAACCATGATAAGAGCACTGAAGATGTTATGTGGCTTGGATGGCTTGAGACAGAATTTTGTCATAAGAACTAGGGATGTCCCGATCCGATCACATGATCGGAAATCGGGCCCGATCACGTGGTTTTAGACTCGATCGGAATCGGATGTTACCTCCTGATCAGGACTCGGATATACATATACCATATTTTCCGCACTGTATTATAAGGCGCACTTAAAAGCCTTTAATTTTCTCAACAAAAAAAAAAAATGACAGTGCGCCTTATAATCCGGAGTGGCTTATATATGGATCAATAAACAAAGTTCCGTGTTATTAAATTCGCCCGTGATCGCGTTCGTGTGCATCTTATGCCCGCTTTGTCACACGGCCAGTTCAACCTCGTATAAATCAGGTTATGTGTGTCTCCCGCTCACGAGCACTCACTCACAGACACACGAACAGACACACTGTCCCCGTTGCTGCTCGCGCATCACAGAATTTTCATAAAGTGCTCCCTGTTCACAGCAACCGGGTCGTCTCATTCAAAACAGCCAGCTGTTGCTGTCCGGCGTGTCCGTTTTTATTTCGGCTCCCATGTTAACAGGTTAGAGCTTGCACACTGCCTGAGTGACACGCGCATATCAGGCGCACATGAGCCGCGCGGCAAACGCATGGATGCCAGAAATAGAACCGACGCCTATTTTTCACGCGACACACAAGCATTGGAAGTGTTTCCAGGTAAAATAGAATAGGAAAATATGTTTATATGTTATTTTGTACACGAATACATGATAAATTAAATGTTGATCGTTGAAGTCTAGGTTTTGACAAATTCTGATATAAATATAATTTAAAAATAAATATCAATTTTCAAATATTGCAATACAGATCTATACCTTTCAGTATCTGTCTGTACAGAACGAAATATTCTGTCGTCTATTTTGCTGTCAATCAATACTGCTGACAGTGTCTTTATCAGTATATTTGCTTAACATTTTAAAGTTGATGACAACAACATTACCATAGCAAACTGTGAGATATGTAAACTTGGGATCTCAAGAGGTGGAAAGAAAAAGGCAACATTTAACACAACAAACCTGATACAGTTTTAAGAGGAGAGAAAAATGCCCCTTGATTGTGAGATGGGTCGCAGGACATCACAGCCAAGATAGCACAAATGATCGCAATGAGTGCTATTTGTTTTTATATTAGACTTTATATATATATATATATATATATACATTTGCACTACAAGTCCAAAAGTATATATATATATATATATATATATATATATATATATACTGTGTATATATATATATATATATATATATATATTTGCACAAGTCCAAAAGTGAAGAATTTATGTTTATTACCTGATTGTTCAAGCTACCTCAAGAAGTGCTCTGTTTGTTACTGTCAGGGTGTGGTGCTGGTAGAGGAACCAGAGGACTCCAGGGTAGCAATAAAGATTACTTTTAATATAAAAGACAGGCAGGAAGACAGGAACAACACAGGCTAACATTAGACAACGACCGACAAAGACTGAATGGAACAGAGGGAACTAAATACATGGAAGAATCAAACATAATGAGGTGGAAAACAGGTGAAACAGATGAAACAAGACGCTGAACGGGAGGCTGATGAGGGAGTGAGTTCAGGTGTGCAGACGAGAGGATCATGGGAAGTGTAGTGAAGGAGACGCAGACAGAATGGTGCAGACGAGACTGTGACATTAACAGAGTTAAATTATTTATTATTATTTTTTATTATTTCTCTCCCGTGATTCCGTAGTCCTAACATGGCCGTAGGTTATATGGAACCGTGGGTGCTGAACGAAAATTGCCTTCACATACGAACTCCACGATCTTTCTCCACTGTTTCTTGTCCTGAGCCGCGTTCTTGTTGGCATAATCGGGTGAAATACCGTACGCTGCTAAATCCATCTCCTTGTTTGGTCCATGTCTTTTTCGGTGCATTTCTTAAAAATTTCTCAGATTGGTTAGTTTGGCCCGGTGTGTTGTGATTGGCTAAACTGTCGCTTACGTTGTCCGGAAGGTTTAACGCCCATTACCTTTACAGGCGAAATGTGCATGTCATGAGCTGAATTCAGGAAAATTCAAAAATTCAGGTCCATAATGTTTGTACGCGTTTGTCGTAGACACAAAATAGGGTAACACTTTATTTGAAGGGGTGTGCATAATGCTTAAACATGACATAACACCTGTCATGAACATGAAGGAGTCTTTATGAATGTTTATGACTGTTGTCATTAAGTGTCATTCGGTAAATTATGACACTTTTAATAGAACGTTGACATTGTTAATGTCAAGTTGTCATAACAAAGACATTTTAAACAAAGACAAAAAAGTCTTTGTCATGACAACTTGACATTAACCAAGACAAAAATGTCTTGATTATGACAACTTGACATTAACAAAGACAGAAATGTCTTTGTTATGACAACTTGACATTAATCAAGAAATCATAACTAGTCCAATGTGTTCCACTTTACTTGAGGTAAAGGGAAATATTAATGACACTGTTGTTAAAGCATTTGACAGTGTAATGACCCTTAATGACATCTTTATAACTAGTACAATGTGTTCCACTTTATTTGAGGACAAGTAAAATATTCATGTCATAGTTATAATGGTGTCATTACAACCAAAGTTAAAACCAACCATAACAGATGATAGGGTAATGCAATGTTAACACATTACAGGTTAACAGGTTATGATTTCTTGGTTATGTCAAGTTGTCATAACAAAGACATTTTTGTCTTTGTTAATGTCAAGTTGTCATAACAAAAACATTTTAAACAATGTCAACTTTGCATTTAAAGTGTCATAATTTACCAAATGACACTAAATGACAACAGTCATAAACATTCATAAAGACTCCTTCATGTTCATGACAGGTGTTATGTCATGTTTATGGCAGTGTCATGTCAGTCTTATGCACACCCCTTCAAATAAAGTGTTACCCAAAATAGCATAGGCTAACTAGTAGTGCCTATAAAGCCAGCGCTGGCATTTGAAAAAAAAAAATAAAACACAAGGCTACGTCTGGAATTATACATGCAAATACATTTAAAATAATGAAGTCTTAGCCTACTTACAGGTTGTGGCCCAACAACTGCTGCCTCTGGTTTTAAAGTCGGAACTGCTTCATGTTTTAGTAACAGTTTCTTGTTGAATCCGGTGTTGAACTCGTGGAGATTCTGGAAGCTGTCTTCCGTAAAATGCGCAGCACAGAGAGCTAGATTACGATCGCCATGTTCAGGAACATTATCAAACATAAATTGTATCCATTGTTGAGGAAGTATTGCGTCCATTGGAAGCCCGAACACAGAAGACCTGACAGCTGCGTGAACAACACACTCAACGAGTCGACTGCCTGAGAAATATGCACATGCCATTTTCTGCATATTCTGAGGGAGGTGTTGATGCAAATGTGTGGGTTAGTGACGTACCATAACCCAGCTGTAGTCCCAATCGAGTCTTTTTTTTAGGCAATATACTTCCTGATTTTTAAAAGACGATATCTCTGCTTACACTGAACTTTCAGCGCTGCAACTTTGCAGATACTTTTCATGCACCAACAGCAAAATTACACACTATTTAAAATAAAAAAAGGGAAATCCCAGTCAAGTGGAACTCCTCCTTGAACTTGAACATGATTGGTAGACCCCTCATAGTAGGCGTATGATCTTTGGAGGGTACCCTTCCACTCGTAGTGTGTTCCATAAGGCTGGGCGGTGCACGTTGTCGAATGCTGCAGAGAAATCAATGAAAACCATCACTGTTCTTTTGCCACATCGCATCCTTTCTTCGAGGAGTTGGCGAAGGGAGAAGATCTGATCGCAACAGCTGCGATCAGACCGGAATCCCGCTTGTTCTTCTCTAGCCGCTTCCTCACGGCGTTTAAACATCCTACGGTAAATGATCTTCATGAATACCTTGCCAATGATCGACAGGAGACTAATGCCACGATAGTTTTTACACTCAGACTTGTCCCCTTTCTTGGAAATCTGGATGATGGTCACCCGTTTCCAGGCAGTAGGAATAACTTCAGTCCTCCATATCTGTCCTAGCAACATATGTAGGCGGCCTTCCAGAACTTCTCCTCCATGCTGCAAGGCCTCTGCCACTACGCCATCAACTCCAGGAGCCTTGTTGTTCTTTAATGATTTAATGGCAACTCATAGTTCAGGTAAAGAAGGTTCCAAGTCATCCACATACAGTGGTGTGAATAAGTGTTGGAACCCATGCTAAAGTTGCCTAAAAAGAGGAATAAAAAAATCATCTTTTGGATATTGATCTTAATGCCTTAATTAGAAAAATGAGGAAAACTCCAACCTTTAAGGACACCAATTTTTTTTGTGAATGAATAATGTATCATAAATAAATAAATGTTTTTCCTTAAAATACAGGGTGCATAAGTCAGGGCACCCCTATGTTAAAATCCCATAGAGTCAGGCAGATTGTTATTTTTAAAAGCCAGTTATTTCATGGATCCAGGATAATATGCATCCTGATAAAGTTCCCTTGGCTTTTGGAATTAAAATATCCCCAAATTATCACACACCTTCCACTACACCTAGAGATTGGCATGGGGTACTTTCCATAAGATCATCTTTCAATGCAAATCAAACCAGCTATCAGGCTAACTGAAGTAAAACCATGCCAATCTCTAGGTGTGGTGGAACACAACATTTTTCACATTCCCAGAACCAACACTGAATATTTAGAGAACATTCTTATAACAAAATTCTGTTAGCTGGGAAGGTCCAGAACTATCTGTTTTATAACTAAGTTTTGACATATACGAAGGCTTTTCACACTTGAAATGGTTAACCCTCTGTCATTGTAAACGTTCACACTGATCATACTTTACCCAGGGTTAGCAATTAATCCTGGGTATTTATGAACTGATGTTTCATGCTGTATGTTCCTAAACCCTGGGTTAACATACTTATTTGCATATTTGCTGTGTTATTGTCATTGATTGGACGAATGCTACGTGTTTACATCAACACTTTTGCATTGCGCGTCCTCATATTATATATTGCCACATGCTATCAAGATTTTTTTATATGGACTTTTTGGACTGTAAAGTTAAGGATGAATAGGTCACTTCTTTACCCCAATTGGTGAGTTTTATTTTTTTGCCATTTGAAATCTTTCCCATCAAACGTAGAAACAACTGTTTATACAATTTCTGTGACTGTCCAAAGCATGTGAACACGAGGCACTTGATTGGTTGTCCATTGCTAAGCATCTAGCCGTAACATTCTAACACTTTATTGTTTCACTCTTTGCAAGTTTGGCACTGCAAAGCAGGGTGAACAGCACAAAATGACTCTAACCCTTGTCCGGACCAGAGTGTCATTACTCCATGTAAGAAGTGGTGCTAATTCCACTTCTAACTTACAAATGTGAAATGCTTTTTTTCCCCAGGGCTAAAAGCAGGGTTTAGAACCTCTATAATCAGAGGTGAATTGCAGCATTGGAACAATGTGTACTGTGAAAATTGGAATACAAATAAAATTGAAAAATACATTGCAGAGATCCGGGCTGATTCAAGGTCCCTTCCTGATTCTGTTCCCTTCTCTTCCATCTTTGTGTCGCAGTACTATCAATAAATAAGGCAAAAAGTACAACAAAACTAAAAAAATAATTTCAAATGATACTATTCAGAAAATAAGACTTTTTTTCACTAATGGATTGTATAAACAAAGAAATAAAACATTATACATTATAATGTTAATGAAATATGAAGTCATATCTATTTTAATTGGTGAATCTTGCTTCCAAAAGAGCAGAATGTCATTCAGCATGATCTATTATGTTGAAGTTGGTTAACCAAGGAAGTAGTGAGATCTGGTGGTAACCTTTTAATTAGAGTCCTCTCTTTTTTTAGATTAACAGACTGTAATCTCAGTGATCAGCACTGTGAAGTTGTGGCTTTAGTTCTACAATCATCAAACTCTCTGAGAGAACTGGACCTGAGTAACAATGACCTGCAGGATTCAGGAGTGAAGCTGCTCTCTACTGGATTAAAGAGTCCAAACTGTCAACTCAACAAATTGAGGTATTTAAGGGTCTTTACATATTCTGTTCTATTATTTTATGCAATCGACTTAAAAGGATAATTCACCCAAAAATTGAGTCATTATTTACCAGTCCTGTTAATGCCCTTCTTTTTTGGACTATAGAAGGAATTTGTTTTTAAAAAATTCCTGCTCACACCCATTCACAAAATGGAAGTGAATGGCAACCAGCATCAAACTAAAAAAAGAGGCAAAAGTATCACGAATGGTCTCATGCGACACGTGCCATATGTTCCAAGTGTTCCAAAATGTAGTTTTTTACCTAACAAAAGTGTGACTGCACTCATGAGACTCGATTAGTGCTGCCGTTTATTCCGACTCGCCAAAAACAGCAGACAAGTGAGAAAGCAAGAGATATGTATATATATATATATATATATATATATATATATATATATATATATAGTATATATATATATAAAACTTAATTGGGGTTGGAACGACGGTGATTGTTTCTTCTATCTATTTGCTGCACGTTGAAGCTGGACGTGTGTTTGGTTCACTGCTCCGTCTTCACTGCTTGGTCTTGCTCCGTAGGAGCCATTCATTAATGGCCAGTACCTCAGAGATTTCCTTTGACCAGGTAAATAAAGTTGGTTAAAAAAATCCCAGGACACATTGTAAAGGAGTAATGCCAGTGGAGGGTTTCTGAAGGGAATTTTGTGCATATTCAGCCCAGCTTAAGAAGCTTCTCCAGTCCGACTGATTCTGCTGTCAGTACATTCTAAGAAACCTTGTGAGGTCTGGGTTTTGGCTTTCACTTTGACCATTCAATTGTGAGTGATATCCTGAAGTGAGGCTTATATTTAAATTGAATTGGTGGAAGGCCTTCCAGACCCGAGATGTGAACTGGTAACCCCAGTCTGAGACAATATCGTCTCGGTTACGGATGTAACCCTCGTTCCCTGAGTAGGGAACGGAGACGTTACGTCGGAATGACGGAGAATTGGGGTTTCACATAGAAAGCCAATCCACTTCGAGTATTTAAAAACGAGCCAATGGCATGAAAATGCCTTGGGTCTGCGGAATTTGCATAGCGTATCTCCGCCCCACCTCATGGGTATAAAAGGAGGAAGCGGATGCAACTGCAGTATGTCTTCGCTGAGGAGCCGAGACTGAACTCAGGCGTCTACCCAGCGGTACAGCGGAAGTGGCAGGGAGACGTAACGTCTCCGTTCCCTACTCAGGGAACGAGGGTTACATCGGTAACCGAGACGTTCCCTTTCGTAGTCACTCCGAGTTACATCGGAATGACGGAGAATGGGGGTCCGTGCCATCACACCACCTTCACAGCTGTCTTCCAGTGCCCTGCGAAAGTCTGGACTCCTAACAACTTAGCTTATGAACCAGGAGTCCTACTTTAACACAGGAGTACCAAGGTACACAGGGGAGCATATCCCGGGAGGAATATGCCGCAGTACGCCTACCATAGGGAGGACTTAAGAATACACATATGGCCCAAGGGATCTTCATATGGGGGAACACTGGAGTCACCAACCTAAGGGTGGCTAGAAGCTTAACTCCAGGAATGGCAGATGGCTTGCCAAGGGAAGACACATGCTCAGAGAGGCTTACAGTGGAGAATACACATGTGACCGGGGGAACTGTACACATGGAGGCACCTAGCCGGCGTCCAGAGCAATGCACCGGCGCCGGCATCAGAAGTGCTGGAGGACTCAGAGCTTCAACGGAAGACTCAACTGAGGAATATCGCACTTATCCAGTCCGAGGAGTGGAATGGCGAGCAAGCAAAGACACCTGAGCGGGTCCAGTACTGGCGGAAGCGAGTACACGAGAGGGCACAGGCTCCACTCGAAGATTATAGAATCTCGCAAATGTGTTCACCCCTAGCCTGCAGCTCCGCATATGTCTGTTAGTGAGGTGCCATGCGCTAAAGCCCAAGAGGAAGCCACACTCCGAGTGGAGTGGGCCGTCACACCAAGGGGGCACGGTCGACCTTGCTGCTGGTAAGCCAAAGCAATGGTGTCCACTATCCAGTGAGACAGCCGCTGCTTTGAGAGAGCCCTTCCCTTCTGGCTCCCCCCATAACAGACAAAGAGCTGGTCTGAGGTCCTGAAACATGGCGTTCTGTCGATGTAGGCATGGAGCGCACGTACCAAACAGAGCAGTGCCAAGGCTGGGTCTGCCTCCTCTAGGGGCAGCGCTTGCAGGTTCACCACCTGGTCCCGGAAGGGAGTGGTAGGAACCTTGGGCACATATCCAGGCCGGGGTCTCAAAATCACGTGAGAGTAGGCCGGCCCGAATTCCAGGCACGCTTCGTCAACGGAGAATGCGTGCAGGTCCCCTACCCTCTTGATAGAGGCCAATGCAACCAGGAGTGCTGTCTTCATGGACAGAAACTTAATCTCTACCGATTGCAAAGGCTCAAAGGGAGCCTCTGCAGAGCACTTAAAACTACTGAGAGGTCCCAAGAGGGCAGGAGGGGAGGAATCCTCCTCGCCCCCTTTAGGAACTTGATGACCAGGTCGTGCTTCCCCAAAGACTTACCTTCAACTGCTTCATGAGACACGGAAAAGGCCGCGGCGTAAACTTTTAGGGTGGAGGACGACCGCCTACACTCCAGCCCTTCCTGCAGGAAGGAAAGCACGACACTGATCGGGCATCTCCAGGGGTCTTCTCCGCAAGAAGAGCACCAGTTGACGAAGAGGTTCCACTTCAACGCATAGAGGTGTTTAGTGGACGACGCTCTAGCGGAAGTGATGGTAGCCACCACCGCAGGTGGCAGAGTACTCAAACCTGCCTCGTCCCGTCCAGGAGCCACACGTGTAGCCTCCAGAGCTCGGGACGAGGGTACCAGAGGGTGCCCCTTCTCTGAGAGAGTAGGTCTTTCCTCAGAGGAATAGGCCAAGGAGGTGCTGTCGCGAGGAGCATCAGTTCGGAGAACCAAGTCTTGGTGGGCCAATGGGCTTTATGCCCAGCTGCGCTACTTCCTGAACTTCAGCCAGCTTCTTGTTTCCTGTCTGCCATTATTGGACAAATTGATTAATTCAGGTGTGCTTGACCTCAGTAGTCATGGCAACAATAATCAGACACACCTGAATTAATCAATTTGGCCAATAATGGCAGACAGGAAACAAGAAGCTGGCTGAAGTTCAGGAAGTAGTGCAGCTGGGCATAAAGCCAATAGGACCTGCTCCTCGTCCTCCTTGATCTTGCACAAAGTCCGTGCAAGAAGGCTCACTGGGGGAAACGCATACTTGCGTGGACCCCGCGGCCAGCTGTACGCCAGGGCGTCTGTGCCGAGCGTGCCCTCGGACAGGGAGTAAAACAGGGCGCAGTGGGATGAGTCCCGGGAGGCGAACAGGTCTATCTGTGCCTCCCTGAACTGGTCCCAAATCAGCTGGACCGACTGGGGATGGAGTCGCCATTCGCCGGAGATTGGACGGATCCGTGACAGCTCGTCGGCTGCCAGGTTCCAGTCTCCTGGAATGTAAACAGCACGAAGGGACCTCAGGTGCTTCTGACTCCATAATAGGAGGTGGCGTGCGAGCTGCGACATCCGACGTGAGCGTAGACCACCCTGGTGGTTGATATACGCTACCATAGCGGTATTGTCCGAACGAACAAGTACGTGTTGACCCCAGAGCAGTGCTCGAAAGCAGGCGTACTGCCAGCAGCTCCAGGCAATTGATGTGCATGAGGCGCTGGGGTCCTGTCCAGGAACCCACGGCTGCATGCCCATTGCACATGGCTCCCCAACCCGTGGTAGAGGCATCTGTGGAGACAACGACATGCCTGGAAACTAGCAAAAGAGGGACCCTG
>NW_024121239.1:0-45337 GCF_016745375.1 Pimephales promelas
GAAATAGTCAAGTCAAGTCAAGTCACATTTATTTATATAGCGCTTTTCACAATACAGATTGTATCAAAGCAGCTTCACAGTGATAACATGTAAGTAGCACAACACAGATCAACAACATTGCTAAACACTAAATAAATAACCAACTGAGCAAGCTCAAAGCAAGCCAAAAGCAAGGCGACAGTGGCAAGGAACCAAACTCCATCAGATTGGATGGAGAAAAAACCTTGGGAGAACCCAGGCTCAGTCGGGGGCCAGTTCTCCTCTGGCTTACATTCATATTGTTTAAATATAAATATTAAATATAAATATTGTTTATGAATCAAACGGCGCCATAACATATCGCAGGCGTTGAGTCGTCTCATCACAGGCGTTGAGTCGTCTCATCACAGGCGTTGGGGCATCCGAAATCCCCGTGAGAGGCTGGACACAAAACTGGACCTGACGAACGCCATTTTTCTCGGGACAAGCGTCCCGAGATAACAGCAGAATAATTAGCATAGCTGATGTTCATAATAATTTCCGTTATAACTCACAAACTCTCCGTAACCCGAACTCTCCGCAACCCACCATACGCGCCGACCCGTTTGTCTAAGAGGCTGTCGAGCCCCACTGGTGCGTTAAGCAGTTTCAGTGGCAAACGGTTCCGTATGGCATAACAGAGGACTAGAAGGTAAGCATTATGTGAATGCTTGACTAAAGAGATGCGTCTTTAATCTAGTTTTAAAACTGTGTCAGCGAGTCAGAGGCTCGGACCGTATCGGGAAGGCCATTCCAGAGTTTTGGAGCTAAATGCGAGAACGCCCTCCCTCCTTTACTGGACTTCGATATCCTAGGAATGACCAGAAGCCTTGAATTTAGTGATCTTAAGGAACGCGGTGGATTGTAGGGCGAAAGAAGGTCCGTTAAGTACATAGGTGCTAAACCATTTAGGGCTTTATAGGTCAGTAGTAGTATTTTGTAGTTGATGCGGAACTTAATAGGTAACCAGTGTAGAGATGATAAAATCGGTGTTATATTTTCTTGACCTAGTAAGAACTCTAGCAGCTGCATTTTGTACTAACTGTAGCTTGTTTATTGAGGATGCAGGACAACCGGCTAATAAAGCATTACAGTAATCTAGTCTCGAGGTCATGAATGCGTGAACTAATTTTTCTGCATCAGAAATAGATAGCATGTTACGTAGCTTAGCAATGTTTCTAAGGTGGAAAAAGGCTGTTCTTGTAACATATGAAATATGATTTTCGAACGACAAGTTGCGGTCTAGTATAACACCCAGGTCTTTTACTGTTGTGGATAAAGTAACAGGACATCCGTCTATATTAAAGTTGTATTGTGAGAGGTTTTGTGAGTAGTTTTTTGGACCAATAAGTAATACCTCCGTTTTATCTGAATTTAATAGCAGGAAATTACGCGTCATCCAGCATTTTATATCTTTGAGACACCTGTCATTTTAGATGAGTTAGTGTTTTCATCTGGTCGTGATGAAATATATAATTGAGTGTCGTCAGCGTAACAGTGGAAATTAATTCCATGTTTTCTTATAATATTACCAAGTGGCAGCATATATATTGAGAATAGCAGAGGGCCTAAAACTGATCCTTGCGGTACTCCATAGTCTACTGACGTTATCTTTGATTTTTTCCATTTAAACAGACAAAATGAGAACGGTCCGATAAGTACGATCTAAACCAGCTTAATGCCTGTCCCTGGACACCGGTGAAGTTTTGTAGTCGATCCAAGAGTATTATATGATCTATAGTGTCGAACGCAGCGCTAAGATCAAGTAGGACTAGTATTGAGATACAGCCTTGGTCAGAAGCTAAAAGTAAATCATTTGTAATTTTAACTAGCGCAGTTTCTGTACTATGATGCGGTCTGAATCCTGACTGGAATTTTTCATAGATATCATTTTCTTGCAAAAAGAGCACAATTGAGCGGACACTACTTTTTCAAGTATTTTGGACATAAATGGAAGATTTGAAATGGGTCTGTAATTTGCCAAGTTATTTGGATCTAATTGCGGTTTCTTAATGAGCGGTTTTATTACAGCCAGCTTGTATATTTTTGGGACATGACCTAAAGATAAAGACGAGTTAATAATATTGAGGAGAGGCTCTTCCACTACAGGTAATAGTTCTTTCAGTAGTTTAGTGGGTATTGGATCTAATAAACAAGTTGTTGGTTTAGATGCAATGATAAGTTTATTTAGCTCCTCCTGTCCTATCGTTGTAAAGCGGTTTAGTTGTTCTAGAGGGTCCATAATTGAAGCTGAATCATAAGACACCATAGCGGATTGTACATTTATAATTTTGTTTCGGATGCTTTCTATTTTCGCATTGAAGTAATTCATAAAATCATTACTACTAAACTGTAAAGGTATATTTTGCTCTGGTGATGTCTGTTTATTTGTTAGTCTAGCCACGGTGTTAAATAAAAACCTTGGATTATTTTGGTTATTTTCGATTAGTTTGCGGAGATGCTCAGCCCTGGCTGTTTTAGTGTCTTTTTATAACGTGACATACTGTCTTTCCACGCGATTCTAAAAGACCTCTAAATTAGTTTGTTTCCATTTACGCTCTAAGTTGCGAGTTTCTCTCTTGATAGCATGCGTAGCACTGTTGTACCACGGTGCTTTAATTTTCTCTCGAACCTTTTTTAATTTAATTGGCGCAACAATATCTAATGTACTAGTAAGAATGGTGCTTAAAACTGCTAGTCATTTCCTCTAATTCATCTGTTTGTTTGGGTTTCACTTAGCAGCTTAGATAGATCAGGTAAGCTATTTGAAAATCCATCTATAGTGGTTGGAAGGATTGTTCTGCCTGGTCTATAACGTGGCGCAACATGACATATTTCAGCAGTACGTATTATGCAAGTCACCATGTAATGATCAGTGACATCATCGCTTTGCGGTATAATATCTATATCAGTTGGATCGGTTCCATATGATATAATTAAATCTAGTGTATGATTTAGACGATGAGTGGGACCACTGACGTTTTGTTTGACCCCAAAGGAGTTTAATAAATCTGTAAACGCAGCCCCTAAAGCATCATTTGTATTATCTACGTGTATGTTAAAATCTCCAGCAATTATTGCTTTATCGACATTTACCAATAGATCCGAGAGAAAGTCTGCGAACTCTTTTAGGAATTCAGCATATGGCCCTGGAGGTCTATATACAGTAGCCAGGGCTAGAGATAATATAGATTTCCTTTTTACATCTAAGAGCGTAACATTTAGCACAAGTACTTCAAATGAATTAAACCTGTGACCTGTTTTCTGAGTAATATTAAAAATATCTTTATAGATTGTTGCAACACCGCCGCCACGACCGATCAGACGAGGCTTCATGTTTATAACAGTATCCTGGCGGAGTAGATTCGTTTAGACCGAAATACTCATTTGGTTTAAGCCAGGTTTCAGTAAGGCACAGAACATCGAAGTTATTGTCTGTGACCATTTCATTTACGATAACCGCCTTAGGTGTGAGCGATCTAATGTTTAGGAGACCTAGCTTTAGAAATTGTTTTTGTTGACTGATATTTAGATTTTCTGGTTTAATTACAATAAGATTTTTGCTAGATCCTACACTAGATTTATTGTTTGGCTTCACTAAACGAGGAATAGACACAGTTTCTATATAATGTTCCACACTATGCTTATTAGTTAAGTTTGGACCGCAAAGGCTGTAATTTGGACTTTGACTCATTAGTCATCTGGTGCGTAATGTCTTGGAAATGTTGTCCGATAGCACAGCCGCTCCGATTCGGCTGGGATGGAGACCATCTGTGCTGTACAGTCTCGGTCTTTCCCAAAACAGATGCCAGTTATTTACAAAGTGCAGCCCCTGTTCATTACACAATGACATTAACCATTCATTTAATGCAAAAAGTCTACTGAACCTTTCCTGTCCTTGTCTGTACGTGGGAAGCGGTCCAGACACGATGATCGCTGCTTTAGGCGCTGTGCTGCGTACCGTCTCGATCAGGCTCCTGTAGTCCTTCTTCAGAACCTCCGTCTGCCGCAGCCTGATGTCGTTCGCTCCCGCGTGCAGCACAACAGCTCCGACGCGCTCGTCCCCGTTCAGGATCTCGGGAACCTGTGCAGCAACATCAAGAACACGAGCACCAGGAAAGCAGTGAGTGCGCACTTTACCTTTATCCGAATTAGCGCGGACATGGCGGACTATGGATGTGCCGATGATCACGGCGTCATCGCGTTCCGGCTCGCGAAGAGGGGAGAAGCGGTTCCGGGTGGAGATCTCGAAGACCGGGAGGGGCGGAGAGGCAGCTCTGGTCCTGGCTCGAGTCTTCCGCTGTGTGATCCATGGTCCATGTTGTTTCGGTGCCGGAGTGAATGAAGCCTTAGATGATCGCATCTTCCTCGGCAGAGTAACGTACGGCGTAGATGAACTCGGAGTCAAAGAGTGATTTGATTTGTTAGCGTCGGCGCGTGATGCTTCAAGCGTTGAGCGCCGATCCAGCAGCTCGGCTTGCTTCACCAGCAGACCGCGGATCTGTTTCTCGACGTATTCCAGCTCCTGCTTCACCGTGAAGAGCTCGAATGTGTCTTCATCTGCACTCAAAGGTAATGTTAGACACGCATCTGATATGTTCGCCATTATAACGGATGATCAGTAAATTAGTAGTGATACTACAACTATCACTACTAATTTAGGATTGAAATGTCGGAAATAACCAGGATTCAGTGAAACGGGTGTAAAATGAGACGATCAAATAGGCGAGAGGGCACGCGTGGAATGCTAGCGGGCTAAAGGCTAGTAGCCAGGATTTAGGGAGGTTGGATATAAGTAGCGATATCAAAGCAATCCAATTGTTTTTTATAAGGAATACTATCGAGGATAAGTTCACATAATATAAAAATAGAAAGTGCTTGTTTATAAATAAGTGGTAAAGAAGAAAATCAAGGATTTGTGAAGAAATTCTCCGGAGCTACAAACACAAACAACCGATCGCTCGCGCACGCGCAGTATAAAAAAGTCTTTGAGAGAGACAAACAACAATGTAAAGAGCGTGTTGATTACTGTGTGTGTCATTAATAAACACGAGGTGGTTGCAATGTAGGCCTATTATACAACCTTTAGCAGTCATGTTTTTGCTTCTTGAGAGAGAGAGAAAGTGTGTGTGTGTGTGTGTGTGTGAGCAGTGGCGGTTCTAGGCGGGAGCCTGGGGGGGCCAGTGCCCCTGCGACAACAAGCTTGGACCCCCTTGTGGCCCCCCTAAATGTGGAGTCAGTGTGAAATATTTTTTTTATAGTGTGTCACGCATTGAGCATGACAGTCACTCGTTTCAGTCTTTTGTCTCACACTCCCGTCACACATTGTATTTCTCATGCGGAAAAACTATTAATAATATATTTAATATACGCAATTTCTCTGGCCGCGCCGCTCTCACGTGAGAATCAAGCGCGTCTCGCCTGGAGTTCAGCAGTCGACCCTGCTACGCATCAGCCAATCAAAAAAAGAGAAGTGCTACTTAATAGCCAATCAGAAAAGGGCACTATTGTATCTGGGTAAAATTTAACGCAACAACCAATGAAAAAAAGCATATCCTGGAATTGTTCATATGATTCTGTTACAACATCTTCCGAAAGTTTCTTCACCCGTCCCACAGATGAAACTAATCACTGGAGCTCCGAACATCACTTAGAGCACGGAGTAAGTCATGATCTCCTGTTTTAATGTTACAACAAATTCACAACTTGTTTGACAAAAACTATGACCTTGACTGATGTAAGATGAATCTTTCCCGTAGCGTAAGCTAGCTTACGCAATGCTCGTTCCCTCATCTAGAGAGAACCGAGGTTACGTTAGGTAATCGATTCGTTTCCCATTTAATTAGTATCAGTCTGTAACTTAGAAAACAGTTTTACAGCCTGTTCACTGACAACACCTGCTCAGAACAAGTAGTCTAGGCCTAGTCATCTTATTACACGAATCACGATGACTGACATATTGTCACATTATAAACATCTCTCTCTCCAAATAGGCTTAATAATTTTATTAGCACTAGATAAATTAAAGTGTAATGCATAGTCGATTTTAAAACATCTCTCTCTCCAAATAGGCTTAATAATTTTATTAGCACTAGATAAATTAAAGTGTATTGCATAGTCGATATTATAGGTCACTTTTAAAATCATGTCATATTTTATAATTATATCCTGGCCAAGGATGCATTAATTATTGCTTCTGTCTTTCAAAGATGTCAGGAAAAAAACAATTATAAAAAAGCTCATTCACCCTGAGAGGAAAGCCCCCTAAAAAGGCCAGTTTAGAGGATAATTTGCTGATATTTTTGCAAAAAAAAAAAAAAAAAAAAAAACCCACAAAAATCGTAGATTAATTTGTAAAAAATTATATATATATATATATATATATATATATATATATATATACATACTGTATATACAATGTAAAAAAATAAAATGGAAATTCAAATACAGACTGATATATGTAATGCAAATGTAAAAATATAATGGAAATGCAAATTGTTGGATAATTATAAACATGGTATTTTGCTTATTTATGCATTCAGTGCAGTGCAGAAAATGATAAGGTCTAAATGTAACTGGCCCCTCTAACAGTACAACTGGCCCCAGCTTGGCCCCCCCAGTTGAAATGGTCTAGAACCGCCACTGTGTGTGTGTGTGTGTGTGTGAGAGAGAGAGAGAGAGAGAGAGAGAGAGAGGAGAAATGTAACAAAGTTTAATATTGTTTGTAAACTGTGTTTGAGAGAGAGGAAGGTGTTCAGAGAGTCTGTAGGATGTTAAGCTGTTATTTGTTTTATGGACTCAATGTTGAAAATTTAAAACATTTCAAACACACTGTTGGCAGAAGTGAAAAATAAATAATTTTATGAAGTTACAATTTTGTTTGATTCCATGGTGTATTTTACTGAACATGAGTATTTGCAATGCAAATTATTGTAATTTACTGGCAAATACTTATCTTGTCTTTTCATTTTATTAAGATCAGATTCTGCATGTAAAATTAAAATAATAAGGTGACTTGACTTGCACTTGACTTAACCTACTACAAGACTTGACTTGACTTGACATAGCCTGTGACTTGACTTGACTTGCCCCCCCCCCCCCAAAAAAATACTTGGGACTTACTTGAGACTTGACGGTTAAGACTTGAGACTTACTTGAGACTTGCGTGACCTGCGCCCATCTCTGCTCTAAGTTTTAAGACAGTTCAAATGGAAGTTGGGAATTATGTGTTGTTTGAATAAATCTCCTAGGAGAAATACATCAAATTACAACGCATGTGTTTACCAATCACCACCATACTCGGTGTGCATGAAGTCAAGACATTGAGGATGCTCAATTCCGGACGGATTTTTGATATCTCTAACGGTTTGGCCGTGGCGAGGAAAATAATTTTATGACTAAAAAAGGACACATAAAATGTGTTAACTTTGCTCGTTTTACCTACAGTTACAAAACATGCCACGTATATTGTTCTTGTCAAGCCGATCAACTTTCTAATTAACAGTAAGAAGCTCAGACCAAAACAAAGAAAGTCAGATATTGCAGTTTGGATGTGTATCTTGTCTCTATCAGTGTCTGTGTGGGGAAGAGGGAGGGGGGGGGGGTTGCTGGTGTCTGCGTTTATGTGTGTGTGTGTGTGGCTGACTGTAGATTTTTTCTGCAAGTCCTTATCTTTTTGCATAACAATTTTGTATTTTTTTAAATGACAAAATATGCATATAACCCTAATCTTTTAAATGTATAGTTTGCTTTAAATAAAAGTAAGATAAATTGGTAAACTACAAATTGGTAATTGAAGCTGAATGAATTTAAAATTAATGTGCTATATTTCAATACATTTGCTTTCCTTAATATTGTAAAACACTAACCTCATTTTATATGTGTGTGTGTGTGTGTGTGTTTGTATGTATATATATTTTGGCAAAGCCCTCACTGATGCAAGCTCTTCTGCACACTTCTCTTCGACAGTCAATGCGGAGGTTAAGTTTTTGCACGTCGTGCAGAATAACCCTCTTTATATATATATATATATATATATATATATATACTTAAAAAAGCGGGGTTAAGTTTTTTGCACGTCGTGCAGAATAACACTAAAGGCACCATATATATACTTAAAAGTGGGGTTGTTAGTTTTATCTACAGTTACAAAAATCGGTATATACATTGTACTCCTCAAGCCGTACAACTTTCTAATACATAGTCATTAGCTCGGACCAAGAGGAAGTCAGATATTTTGGTCTGAATATGGTGAGCCTCTCTCTGAGCCTACGTCCCTGTATGGCAAGCCCTTTTAACATTTAAAAGCTAAGTTTGCCTGTCCGGAATTAACATTGTAGATATCAACAAAGTCTTTCTGTCTAGTCGTTACACTTTGGATAGTTTGTATTATCATTTAAGATATCTGTAACATAATTGTGACTAGTCGAAATGACAGAGTATGGCAAGCCGTTTTAACATTTAACTCTTTCCCCGCCAGCGTTTTAAAAAAAAGTTGCCAGCCACCGCCAGGGTTTTTGACGATTTTCGCTAAATTTGAATGCCCCCGCTGAATATTTTCTTCCATGAATATATGAAGATGATATATATAAAAATAAAGATCTGAGCCTCTGCTTTTAGGCAAAAAAAACGTTTTTATTTTATCTTCATCTGTTCTTTTTTTATTGCCTCTTGAACAGAGGTAGGTTTTGTCAAAAACACAACATTTTGGACAAAAAACTGAGAAAAAGGTGTTTTTATCAAACAAGTGCATTTAAAAGCAGAATACATTCAGATGTTGTTTCCTTCATATATAAAACTTTCAAAATAATTAAAAACAATAAAATAAATGTAAAATATATCAAATTTCCCAGGATGTAAGGGAAATGTAACTTTTGCAATAAAACTTCTGCCTCTGCCTCTCTGTGTTCTACCTATGAATAATTGGAATTACAATAAACAGGCCTAGACACACAACACACACACACACACACAAATACATATTACAATGTGGTAAATGTGCACAAAGAGAGAAATAATTTGACAATTACACCTTCATATTTAGACAGCCACACATAAATGCCTGCACACACACATACATAATATAGTGTCATAATATTATACGATCTATCTGCGGCACGTCCATGGCTAGCATGAACATGTGCATCTCTCTTACTGACTACTTCGTCCCGATCAGATTCAGAATTATCAAATAAAGAGTGATCGGACTCCGAGTCCATTAACCTCCAGTACTTCAGCCATATACCTCCGCATTGTCTGTCTGATACATTCTCACTACTCCACTGTTTGAGACGATTGCAATCTGTTTCTCTAAACAAAGAGTTGCGCAATCATTCAGGACATGCGCGCAGGTCTTCCTTACCGTATACCACCTAAAACACGGATACCCGGAAAATTCCGTGTTTGGCGCAGATGCGTTTTTTCATTTAACACGGAAAATTCCGTGTTTGGCGGGGAAAGAGTTAATCATGAAAGGGCCAAAGCCTTCGCCACCGCCACCCGGGTGCCTTTAGGTAACTAAAGGAACCGGGGTTGCGGTGCCTCCGGCTTGGGCCCGCCATCGCTGCTCGCAGCTATATTTAGGGCCCAAGCCCTGAAAGGGCGAAGGCCCTATTGTTTTCCTAACGATTATTAGGGCCCAAGCCCTGAAAGGGCGAAGGCCCTATTGTTTTCCTTGGGATTATTATTAGGGCCCAAGCCCTGAAAGGGCGAAGGCCCTATTGTTTTCCTTGGGATTATTATTCTTCTTTAGTATTATTATTATTTTGCTACCTTTTGGGCACTTTTGGGGCCCTTAACGTGCTCGAAAACTCTTGAAACTTTGCACACGGGTCAGAACCCGCAGCCATCAGAGCCGGGCTGAAGATGGTACCCGGGCGTGGCAGGGCAGCTCGTCAGCGCCCCCTGGAACGGGGTCCGAACACTTGGTCCATAACTCAAACACGCTTGTATGTAATAATATGAAACTCGGTACACACGTTGATCTCATCGTTTCATCTATACCTCGCGCTCTTACTTTTTACCCCAGCCCAACAGGAATTTGGCTATTGAGGTTTGTTTGTAAAACGCTCGCAATGGAATGTCAAATACTCCTCCTAGAGCTTTGATCCACATTCGACGAAACTCAGTCAGCGTGAAGTCAAGACATTGAGGATGAAAGTTTGCGAGGGGATTTTTGATATCTCGAACGGTTTGTCCGTGGCGAGGAAACGAAATCATGGCGAGAAACGTGAAACAGGAAGTGTGTTATAACTTCAGCATACATTAACTGATCTTGATGAAACTTCAGCAGTGTGTTCGCTGTAAGAGGACGATCACATGGATGTGACTATTGTGAGTCAAAGTTATAGCGCCACCAACTGGCAGCAGGAAGTGTGTCACTTTCAAAATGCTTAGATATCACCCTTTTATTTTTACCCGATTTGCTTCAAACTTAATCTGTATAATGTAAATATACGGCAGATGTAGACCTGTGAATGGATTCTTGATATCTTTGAAACTGTTGCCGTGGCGACGCATCAAACTTTACCCTTCTTTTAGGATGCTTTTAGGATGCTTTTGAGACCCTTAGCATGCTTCAAATTGCATGAAACTCGACAGACACATCACATTTATTAGCCAGTAGACATGTGCAAAGTTGCAGAAACGGGCGTGGTGAGGGCTCAGTAGCGCCACCTTTTGACAAAAGTGGGGTGGTTAGTTTTAACTAGAGTTACAAAAATTGGTAGGTATATTGTACTCCTCGAGCCGGACAACTTTCTAATTGACACTTATTAGCTAGGACCCACAGAAAGTCAGATATTTTTGTTTGAATATGGCCACTCTGAGCCTACATGTCTCTGTGTCTCTGTGTCTGGCTGGCTGGCTGGCTGGCTGTGTGTGTGTGTGTGTGTGTGTGCAGGGGAGGGGGCTTAACCATTTCACTGCTGTGTGTATGACCTGCATAAAGAAAATACATTTCTCAAGCCTGGTATTTTTTTAAATAAGTTTTTATTTTTATTTTTTATAAGTAAAGGAATATAACTAGTTTAATTGTAGTGAATTGACAATAGTTTTATATAATTAGTTTATTAATCAGATTAACTTGGTCAATAAACTTGGTCTGAAAATTTGGTCCATAAATCAAACACACTTGCATGTAATAATATGAAACTTGGTACACATATAGATCTCATCGTTTCATAATATACTTCACACTCTTACTTTTTACCCCAGCCCAACAGGAAGTTGGCTATTTAGGGTTGTGTTTAAAACACATGCAATGTAATTTAAATTATTGCTCCTAGAGCACTGAACCAAATTCGACGAAACTCGATCAGCGTGAAGTCAAGACATTAAGGATGAAAAAGTGCCACGGGATTTTTGATATCTCGAACGGTTTGGCCGTGGCGAGGAAACAAAATTATGGCGAGAAACATGGAACAGGATGTGTGTTATAACTTCAGCATACATTAACTGATCTTGATGAAACTTCAGCAGTGTTTTCGCTGTAAGAGACCGATCACATGGATGTGACTATTGTGAGTCAAAGTTATAGCGCCACCAACTGGCAGCAGGAAGTGTGTCACTTTCAAAATGCTTTGAAATCACTCTCTTATTTTTAACCGATTTGCTTTAAACTTCATCTGTATAATGTAAATACACGGCAGATGTAGACCTGTGAATGAATTTTTGATATCTTTGATACTGTTGCCGTGGCAACGAAACAAACTTTAACATTATTTTTTGATGCTTTTGGGACTCTTAGCATGCTTGAAATTGCTTGAAACTCAACAGATACATCACATTTATTAGCCAATAGACATGTGCAACTATGGCAAAAGATTAAAGTAATGTCAAAAAAGTAAACACTAAAAGCCTCATATCTTCTAAAAATGTAATTATACATCATTTGTTTCTAAATTAAATTATACAAATATTATAACTTCCCCAATTTTTCCTTTTTTTCATTTAAGAATTGTGTTTACGTTCAAAAACAGCCAGAATTGTTGTAAAATTCATAAAAAAATAATAATCTGAGTCATACGTAGTGCTATACTGCCCTCTTGTGTTCAATATCAGGTAGGCCTATTGTGTATATTCCACCGGTTAATCAACGTGTGACTCCGCTGGGACTTGGGAGCTTTTAAATCGCTTACTTAAAACCGAAAGTCAAAATACGGATGTCCGCACAAGACATTAATGGTGTGGAGTAGAGCGAGCATTTTAAATAAATTCCTATTAAGTAGGATTGAACTAAACAGAAAGAATGTTCACTCTGTTCTGCTGGTTCCTCGCTGGTGGATCATATGATTACTTTGTCATAATCTATGACAAAAATGCTATTATAAACCATATTAATAATAGATAATACACATTGCTCTTATTTTTGAAAAATACATTCATGAAAAACAAGATAACAAAAATCATTAAAAAAAAATATAGCCATGGCTGCTATAAAGCAACATATAATTGAAAGGCAATTAATAATCTGTCATTACGTCACTGCATTATGATATTACGGCTCCAATACGGTGCAGCACAAAGCACTTATGTGCATCCCGAGCGGAGAATGATGTGCTTGAAGCCACATGAAGTTACAGCGCATTGAGTCCGTATTGAAAAGTTCAAAGCACAAAGGAAATACATATTATTGAAACAGTGTATTATACATTATCTATCTATGCAATAGTTTATTGAGCCTTTTCTTTTAAAGGTTTAAATTTCAGTTACTGTGTGCGTGAAGAACAATTATAGTGCTCTGACTCTAGTGTTGTGATCTAACCGACAGCGTCCGACACCCGGTAGAAAGTAACACGATTAAGTTACAGCAATAAAGTCCAGCAAGAAAAAGTTTCTTCATTCGAAAATATAGACCTTTAGACCTTTATCTTAAAGATCCAGTATAATAGGATTAACATTGAATCATTGAAGATCGTTTCATCATTGACTGTAACCGAATGTGACGTGCTGTTTGAATGCTGAATGGAGAATGACTGACAGGCGCAGAGAGGGAAAAGTTTGTGTTCTTGAATTTAATGACTTAAATATTAATTTCTATATCACATAATAGCTTCAGAACACTAATAATACAGTACACAAAAACTTTATGGTACTTTAGAAAGTTTTTGTGCCTTTGTGCCTAACAGAATAGTATATGCACAATATAGAATTTGAATCAGCCTCGTCAAAGATGGCAGTGTCAGAGCCGATACCGATCCTGAGTATCTAATCGGCGCACTTCTTTTCAACAGTCAAATTGATATTGAAATTGCTTGAAACTCAACAGATACATCACATTTATTAGCCAGTAGACATGTGCAAAGTTTCAGAAACGGGCAATGTGCAAGGACTAAATAGCGCCACCTTTTGACAAAAGTGGGGTTGTTAGTTTTATCTACAGTTACAAAAATCGGTATATACATTGTACTCCTCAAGCCGGACAACTTTCTAATACATAGTCATTAGCTCGGACCAAGAGGAAGTCAGATATTTTGGTTTGAATATGGTGAGCCTCTCTCTGAGCCTACGTCCCTGTATGGCAAGCCCTTTTAACATTTAAAAGCTAAGTTTGCCTGTCCGGAATTAACATTGTAGATATCAACAACGTCTTTCTGTCTATTCGTAATTACATTTTGGATAGTTTGTATTATCATTTAAAGGAGCTAAACGCAAGTCTCTGAGTTTTTGCAGAACTACGCCCCCTCTGGCGACAAGCGAAACGGCAACCAGAGCTGTGCGCGTTCATGGAGGAACACACACACACATACGCACGTTTGCACGAGCTGTTCATAACTAAGGAGCATCAGCCGCACACTGTGCGGCACACATCTTTTGTTACAGTCATAATGAGGTAATACAGTAATAAATCTGCAAGTCATTTATGAAAGGAAAGGCATTCGAGTAAATTACACACTTGTGTGAGAGGGGGAAACGGAGGTAGTAGAAAACTTCGGTTTTTGTTTCCATCTATCTCCCTGTGCTTACTGTATCCACTTATGATTGAATTATTATGGAAACACGTTCAGTTATCACTTTGTATAGGCTATGACCCGTTTGAGCCCTAGAGACGACCGGAGATCTCTCCGTTTGTTGAAAGCTTCCCGATGTTGACTCTCGTCTTATTCCGACGCATGGCACTGGACAGACAGAAGTTTTATTTTCTGTCTCACGTGGAGTTTGCGTTGGGGTTTGTAATGAGCTACAAGCCGGTCTCTTTCCGCGCCATATACAGATTTAATGAAGTGCACGTCACCGAAAGCAACAGTCAGATATGAGCTGGATTTTATTAATCATCGGCTAATTTCAAAATCAGCAAAGACAGCAATAAGAGAGATCGGCAACAGAACTGGTAAGATCATTTCATTTCTTTACTTTTAATGAAGATGGTAGTGTTAAGCGTCTGCGACTTACTTTCACTTATTCACTTTGATTTGCGATAGATTGCGGCGCTTGATGAAGGGGCTCAGCTCAGCTGCTCAGGTGATGCGCGTCGTCATATATGACTAATATCATGACATATAGCTTGGTTTCAACAACCAGATGCATTTACACTTGTCCAGTTTCGTCTGGAATACGGCTAGACCACGTCCTCGAGTGGTTTGAGCGATCGAATTCAAATCCGTCTCGAATGCGTTTCGGAGGGCATTTACACCCTGGTCTTTTCACGATCGAATAGCTATCCGATCACAGAAGACACATGAAGTGACCAGGTGAAACAGCCCCTTTGAATCCATCGTCTACTTTTGTGGAAAGCTGACTAGAGTTGTGTCGCTCGAGTTGTCTCTCTGATACGGAGAACGGCGGCGAATAGCTACACACGAACCTGCCAGACATAGCCAGGCGAGCGTGAACGCGCATGACGTCACGCCCAGTCTCAGATTCGAGCCCGAATCCCTCTTATATATTTCACTGTACAGGGTTATAGAGGCGATCGCAGTGATCAAAGAAGGGCTCATTCAGCCCATCAGGCGATTGTTTAAGCATGTATGGGTTAGAAAACGGCTATTTTTAACATGAAAAAGTTGCGCAATGCACCTTTAAGACNATGTAACTGTAGGTAAATTGAGCAAAGTTATAACACACTTTATGTGTCCTTTTTTAGTCATAAAATTCATTTCCTCGCCACGGCCAGACCGTTCGAGATATCAAAAATCCGTCCGGAATTGAGCATCCTCAATGTCTTGACTTCATGCACACCGAGTTTGGTTGTGATTGGTAAACACATGCATTGTGATTTGATGTATTTTCTCTTAGGACAATTATTCAAACAAACCATAATTCATAATTCATAAATAACTTCCATTTGAACTGTCATAAAACTTAGAGCACGAAAGTTGTTTGGCCTGATGTGATCTATAATTTGTACCGAGTTTCATATTAATTCATGCAAGTGTGTTTGATTTATGGACAAATGTTCGAATCCCAGTCCAGGGGGCGCTGTCGAGCCGCCCTGCCACGCCCGGTTACCAGCTTCAGCCCGGCCCTGATGGCCCATGGGTTCTGACCGTGTGCAAAGTTTCAAGAGTTTTCGAGGATGTTAAGGCCCCCGAAAATGCCAGAGAAGTCGCACACAGCAAATAAAGGGGTTAAAAATTAACCTGACAGGCGCCCCTCCTCTCACTCACACAGAGGGACACTGAGACACTGGCAAAATTCTGAGATTTTCTCTACATTCAAACAAAACATATCTGACTTTCTGTGGGTCCTAGCTAATGAGTGTCAATTAGAAAGTTGTCCGGCTCGAGGAGTACAATATACATACGATTTTTGTAACTGTAGATAAAACTAACAACCCCACTTTTTGTCAAAAGGTGGCGCTACTGAGCCCTCACCACGCCCGTTTCTGAAACTTTGCACATGTCTACTGGCTAATAATGTGATGTGTCTGTCGAGTTCATGCATTTTGAAGCATGCTAAGGGTCTCAAAAGCATCCTAAAAGCATCCTAAAAGAAGGGAAAGTTTGATGCGTCGCCACGGCAACAGTTTCAAAGATATCAAGAATCCATTCACAGGTCTACATCTGCCGTATGTTTACATTATACATATGAAGTTTGAAGCAAATCGGGTAAAAATAAAAGGGTGATATCAAAGCATTTTGAAAGTGACACACTTCCTGCTGCCAGTTGGTGGCGCTATAACTTTGACTCACAATAGTCACATCCATGTGATCGTCCTTCTACAGCGAACACACTGCTGAAGTTTCATCAAGATCAGTTAATGTATGCTGAAGTTATAACACACTTCCTGTTTACGTTTTCTCGCCATGATTTCGTTTCCTCGCCACGGCCAAACGTTCGAGATATAAAAAACCCCCACACAACTTTATCCTCAATGTCTTGACTTCACGCTGACCGAGTTTCGTCGAATTTGGATCAAAGCTCTAGGAGGAGTATTTCAAATACCATTGCGAGCGTTTTACAAACAAACCTCAATAGCCGACTTCCTGTTGGGCTGGGGTAAAAAGTAAAAGCGCGAGGTATAGATGAAACGATGAGATCAACATGTGTACCGAGTTTCATATTATTACAGCAAGCGTGTTTGAGTTATGGACCAAGTGTTCGGACCCCGTTCCAGGGGGCGCTGACGAGCCCCCCTGCCACGCCGGGTACCATCTTCAGCCGGCTCTGATGGCCGCGGGTTCTGACCCGTGTGCAAAGTTTCAAGAGTTTTCGAGCATGTTAAGGCCCCAAAAGTGCCCGAATAGTCGTAAGAAAAATAATAATAATAATAATTAAAATATAGCTGCGAGCAGCGATGGCGGGCCCAAGCCGGCACACGCAACCCCGGTTCCTTAGTTACCTAAAGGCACCCGGGTGGCGGTGCCGAAGGCTTTGGCCCTTTTATGATTAAATGTTAAAACGGCTTGCCATACTCTGTCATTTCGACTAGTCACAATTATGTTACAGATATCTTAAATGATAATACAAACTATCCAAAATGTAATTACGAATAGACAGAAAGACGTTGTTGATATCTACAATGTTAATTCCGGACAGGCAAACTTAGCTTTTAAATGTTAAAAGGGCTTGCCATACAGGGACGTAGGCTCAGAGAGAGGCTCACCATATTCAAACCAAAATATCTGACTTCCTCTTGGTCCGAGCTAATGACTATGTAATAGAAAGTTGTCCGGCTTGAGGAGTAAAATGTATATACCGATTTTTGTAACTGTAGATAAAACTAACAACCCCACTTTTGTCAAAAGGTGGCGCTATTTAGTCCTTGCACCTATGCCGTTTCTGAAACTTTGCACATGTCTACTGGCTAATAAATGTGATGTATCTGTTGAGTTTCAAGCAATTTCAATTTCAATTTGACTGTTGAAAAGAAGTGCGCCGATTAGATACTCAGGATCGGTATCGGCTCTGACACTGCCATCTTTGACGAGGCTGATTCAAATTCTATATTGTGCATATACTATTCTATGTAAGGCACAAAGGCACAAAAACTTTCTAAAGTACCATAAAGTTTTTGTGTACTGTATTATAAGTGTTCTGAAGCTATTATGTGATATAGAAATTAATATTTAAGTCATTAAATTCAAGAACACAAACTTTTTCCTCTCTGCGCCTGTCAGTCATTCTCCATTCAGCATTCAAACAGCACGTCGCATTCGGTTACAGTCAATGATGAAACGATCTTCAAGATGATTCAATGTTAATCCTATTATACTGGATCTTTAAGATAAAGGTCTAAAGGTCTATATTTTCGAATGAAGAAAACTTTTTCTTGCTGGACTTTATTGCTGTAACTTAACCGTGTTACTTTCTACCGGGTGTCAGACGCTGTCGGTTAGATCACAACACTAGAGTCAGAGCACTATAATTGTTCTTCACGCACACAGTAACTGAAATTTAAAACCTTTAAAAGAAAAGGCTCAATAAACTATTGCATAGATATATAATGTATAATACACTGTTCATAAATATGTATTTCCTTTGTGCTTTGAACTTTTCAATACGGACTCAATGCGCTGTAACTTCATGTGGCTTCAAGCACATCATTCTCCGCTCGGGATGCACATAAGTGCTTTGTGCTGCACCGTATTAGGAGCCGTAATATCATTAATGCAGTGACGTAATGACAGATTATTAATTGCCTTTCAATTATATGTGCTTTATAGCAGCCATGGCTATATTTTTTTTAATGATTTTTGTTATCTTGTTTTTCATGAATGTATTTTTCAAAAATAAGAGCAATGTGTATTATCTATTATTAATATGGTTTATAATAGCATTTTTGTCATAGATTATGACAAAGTAATCATATGATCCACCAGCGAGGAACCAGCAGAACAGAGTGAACATTCTTTCTGTTTAGTTCAATCCTACTTAATAGGAATTTATTTTAAAATGCTCGCTCTACTCCACACCATTAATGTCTTGTGCGGACATCCGTATTTTGACTTTCGGTTTTAAGTAAGCGATTTAAAAGCTCCCAAGTCCCAGCGGAGTCACACGTTGATTAACCGGTGGGAATATACACAATAGGCCTACCTGATATTGAACACAAGAGGGCAGTATAGCACTACGTATGACTCAGATTATTATTTTTTTATGAATTTTACAACAATTCTGGCTTTTTGAACGTAAACACAATTCTTAAATGAAAAAAAAGGAAAAATTGGGGAAGTTATAATATTTGTATAATTTAATTTAGAAACAAATGATGTATAATTACATTTTTAGAAGATATGAGGCTTTTAGTGTTTACTTTTTTGACATTACTTTAATCTTTTGCCATAGTTGCACATGTCTATTGGCTAATAAATGTGATGTATCTGTTGAGTTTCAAGCAATTTCAAGCAAGCTAAGAGTCCCAAAAGCATCAAAAAATAATGTTAAAGTTTGTTTCGTTGCCACGGCATTTTGAAAGTGACACACTTCCTGCTGCCAGTTGGTGGCGCTATAACTTTGACTCACAATAGTCACATCCATGTGATCGGTCTCTTACAGCGAAAACACTGCTGAAGTTTCATCAAGATCAGTTAATGTATGCTGAAGTTATAACACACATCCTGTTCCATGTTTCTCGCCATAATTTCGTTTCCTCGCCACGGCCAAACCGTTCGAGATATCAAAAATCCCGTGGCACTTTTTCATCCTTAATGTCTTGACTTCACGCTGATCGAGTTTCGTCGAATTTGGTTCAGTGCTCTAGGAGCAATAATTTAAATTACATTGCATGTGTTTTAAACACAACCCTAAATAGCCAACTTCCTGTTGGGCTGGGGTAAAAAGTAAGAGTGTGAAGTATATATGAAACGATGAGATCTATATGTGTACCAAGTTTCATATTATTACATGCAAGTGTGTTTGATTTATGGACCAAATTTTCAGACCAAGTTTATTGACCAAGTTAATCTGATTAATAAACTAATTATATAAAACTATTGTCAATTCACTACAATTAAACTAGTTATATGCCTTTACTTATAAAAAATAAAATAAAAACTTATTTAAAAAATACCAGGCTTGAGAAATGTATTTTCTTTATGCAGGTCATACACACAGCAGTGAAATGGTTAAGCCCCCTCCCCTGCACACACACACACACACACACACAGACAGCCAGCCAGCCAGCCAGCCAGCCAAAGGCTCAGAGTGGCCATATTCAAACAAAAATATCTGAGTTTCTGTGGGTCCTAGCTAATAAGTGTCAATTAGAAAGTTGTCCGGCTCGAGGAGTACAATATACATACCAATTTTGTAACTCTAGTTAAAACTAACCACCCCACTTTTGTCAAAAGGTGGCGCTACTGAGCCCTCACCACGCCCGTTTCTGCAACTTTGCACATGTCTACTGGCTAATAAATGTGATGTGTCTGTCGAGTTTCATGCAATTTGAAGCATGCTAAGGGTCTCAAAAGCATCCTAAAAGCATCCTAAAAGAAGGGTAAAGTTTGATGCGTCGCCACGGCAACAGTTTCAAAGATATCAAGAATCCATTCACAGGTCTACATCTGCCGTATGTTTACATTATACATATGAAGTTTTGAAGCAAATCGGGTAAAATAAAAGGGTGATATCTAAGCATTTTGAAAGTGACACACTTCCTGCTGCCAGTTGGTGGCGCTATAACTTTGACTCACAATAGTCACATCCATGTGATCGTCCTCTTACAGCGAACACACTGCTGAAGTTTCATCAAGATCAGTTAATGTATGCTGAAGTTATAACACACTTCCTGTTTCACGTTTCTCGCCATGATTTCGTTTCCTCGCCACGGACAAACCGTTCGAGATATAAAAAATCCCCTCGCAAACTTTCATCCTCAATGTCTTGACTTCACGCTGACCGAGTTTCGTCGAATGTGGATCAAAGCTCTAGGAGGAGTATTTGACATTCCATTGCGAGCGTTTTACAAACAAACCTCAATAGCCAAATTCCTGTTGGGCTGGGGTAAAAAGTAAGAGCGCGAGGTATAGATGAAACGATGAGATCAACGTGTGTACCGAGTTTCATATTATTACATACAAGCGTGTTTGAGTTATGGACCAAGTGTTCGGACCCCGTTCCAGGGGGCGCTGACGAGCTGCCCTGCCACGCCCGGGTACCATCTTCAGCCCGGCTCTGATGGCCGCGGGTTCTGACCCGTGTGCAAAGTTTCAAGAGTTTTCGAGCACGTTAAGGGCCCCAAAAGTGCCCAAAAGGTAGTAAAATAATAATTATTAATATAGCTGCGAGCAGCGATGGCGGGCCCAAGCCGGAGGCACCGCAACCCCGGTTCCTTTAGTTACCTAAAGGCACCCGGGTGGCGGTGCCGAAGGCTTTGGCCCTTTCATGATTAAATGTTAAAGCGGCTTGCCATACTCTGTCATTTCGACTAGTCACAATTATGTTACAGATATCTTAAATGATAATACAAACTATCCAAAGTGTAACGACTAGACAGAAAGATGTTGTTGATATCTACAATGTTAATTCCGGACAGGCAAACTTAGCTTTTAAATGTTAAAAGGGCTTGCCATACAGGGACGTAGGCTCAGAGAGAGGCTCACCATATTCAGACCAAAATATCTGACTTCCTCTTGGTCCGAGCTAATGACTATGTATTAGAAAGTTGTACGGCTTGAGGAGTACAATGTATATACCGATTTTTGTAACTGTAGATAAAACTAACAACCAATGTAGTAGCACTTCTCTTTTTTTGATTGGCTGATGCGTAGCAGGGTCGACTGCTGAACTCCAGGCGAGACGCGCTTGATTCTCACGTGAGAGCGGCGCGGCCAGAGAAATTGCGTATATTAAATATATTATTAATAGTTTTTCCGCATGAGAAATACAATGTGTGACGGGAGTGTGAGACAAAAGACTGAAACGAGTGACTGTCATGCTCAATGCGTGACACACTATAAAAAAATATTTTCACACTGACTCCACATTTAGGGGCCACAAGGGGGTCCAAGCTTGTTGTCGCAGGGGCACTGGCCCCCCAGGCCCCGCCTAGAACCGCCATTGCTCACACACACACACACACACACACACTTTCTCTCTCTCTCAAGAAGCAAAAACATGACTGCTAAAGGTTGTATCAGCGATGGCGGGGTAACATCACTTAACATCACGAGTGCTATTCCCTTAGGCCACGCCCCCTTGTCTCCCCAAAGTATTATAAGCAATCATGCGTATCCCGTGTGCAGAATGATGCACTTGAAGCAACACCAAGTCACAGCACGCAACGCTTCACATTGAAAAGAACATAGCGAAGGGATGGTATCTATAATCTATGCTTAGTAGGGCTGCACGATTTGGGAAAATGTCATATTGCCATTATTGAGCCAATATTGCAATTGCGATTTGCGACTCCGATATAATAAAATGGTTTCATGAGTCCAACTTGCTTGGTTCTAAAGTAAAATGCACACACAGATTAATGTTTATTTCTCAACTCAAACTAAAAACAACAACAACAATAAATGATTGATAACACCTATAATGATCAATAAACCATCAACCAAACCAACATTACAGTGATTCCATCAATTGAAAGCCATCAACTTTTTAAAAATTATTACGCTTAAAAAAATATATAACAGCTTTTAAATTAAGTGAACTTCAAACAATCCCCACATAAACCCATAATAAAAACATATTTACCTGTGCCCTTCCTGTCTTAACAGGTACAGAAATTGAATAAAGTTATCAAACAGTCTGCGCTGCCTGAATCATAAATTATATATATAATAATCCTTATTAAAGCTACAAAAGTTCTTTACTCAAGATCAGTGAGTAATTTTCTAATTTCCCTTTGTTCTTTTAACTTTACTGAAAGAACGCTTTATTCGCTGCTGGCCCTTTAAGAGCACCCGTTGCCGAGACGCGGATCTCACACGCGCCTCATAGCACAACTCTTTTCATCCATAGACTTTTATGTTATGAAGATACTAGACAAAACCACATTTTGGCATAATTGTGTGTGCTATTGTTCGTTCAAGCTCGAAAGAGAACTGTTTATTCTGGGCTGGCACACGGTCAGTGCATGCGCATTATGCGTATCATCTAATCTAGGGCACTCACAGGCAGCTTTTCACTTCTTGTCGTGCAAAATGCGAAAAGGCATTTGAACCAATAAGAGGGGGATCTTGTAACACTAGTCAAAGGATGACAAAAAGAAGAGATGCTGCGCTAATAGCCCTACTTTGTTTATTTCATATAAAATCGCGGCATTTTGCGTTATATAATTGCATAGGTTTGAGATCGCTATTACGACTGCGATATAATTAATCGTGCAGCACTAATGCTTAGTGTATTCTAAAGGGCAATAAACTCCACTCCAGCAAGATAGTCATTTTATGCAAATCATAGACCTTTATGCCTTATCTACAAATAAAGTATAATATTGGGAACATTGATCTTGAAGAGAGTGTCGTCGTGTTACTGTCGCAACCGAACGTGACGCGCTAATGCTGATGCATGGAGAATGACTGAGGCGAGATGACTTTCCGTTAACTTTAACTTAGAGACTAAAATATTAATTTTACCACACATTAAGCTATTGAATGACTTTAGAAGTCTTGGAATATAGTGTGAAAACTTGATTGTGCTTTACAGTTTTTTATGCCTTTAGTGGGGCTTAACAAAATAACACAATATGCAGAATGTCGGACGTCACTTATAGGCTAAACTGTTTTTATAGATAAAACTATTTACATTCGGCAGTCATGAAAACAAATCTCAGATAACGGTTGACTAGGTAACAATGTGTAATTTTGCGCCGGAGTTCTCCTTTAACTTACATTAGCTAGCTAACTACGAACGAGCTAACCAGATAACATTAACAAATTGACAAGCACTTACTGGGCACAGTGGGCAGAATGGCTCTTCAAATGACGGACGAAATTGGAGGTTGTCATCTGACTGTCCGCGATCTTAACGTTGCATGTCTTGCAAAGCGCTGTTCTTTTGCCATCTTGTTGTAAGAAATTCTTGAATCCAAAAGCGACGACGACCCTCGTTATCCCTCCGGCTGACATGTTGATGTGATCTGATGTAAGTGGGCGTGGTGTGCGCGTAAGGTATGAGAGGCATGACTGATGATCTCGTGATCCAGTCATGACAGCGCTATTCTCAGCCTGCGCTCCAGCTGGATCAACTTTATTTTTTTTACATAATTTATATATTTTATATTCAAACTGAAAACATGATGTGATTAACACTCAAGTCATATTATTACATGCAAGTGTGTTTGATTTATGGACCAAATTTTCAGATCAAGTTTATGGACCAAGTTAATTTAATTAATAAACTAATTATATAAAACTATTAATGCACTACAATTAAACTGGTTATATGCCTTTACTTATAAAAAATAAAAAACTTATTTAAAAAAATACCAGGCTTAAGGCATTTATTTTTTATGCAGGCCATACACACAGGAGTGAAATGGTTAAGACCCCTCCCCCTACAAACACACACACATACACAGACAGGCAAAGACAGAGATGTAGGCTCAGATTAAGCAAGACCACATTCAAACAAACATATCTGACTTTCTGTGGGTCCTAGCTAATGAGTGTCAATTAGAAAGTTGTCCGGCTCGAGGAGTACAATATACATACCGATTTTTGTAACTGTAGATAAAACTAACAACCCTACTTTTGTCAAAAGGTGGCGCTACTGAGCCCTCACCACGCCCGTTTCTGAAACATTGCACGTGTCTACTGGCTAATAAATGTGATGTGTCTGTTGAGTTTCATGCATTTTGAAGCATGCTAAGGGTCTCAAAAGCATCCTAAAAGCATCCTAAAAGAAGGGTAAAGTTTGATGCGTCGCCACGGCAACAGTTTCAAAGATATCAAGAATCCATTCACAGGTCTACATCTGCCGTATGTTTACATTATACATATGAAGTTTGAAGCAAATCGGGTAAAAATAAAAGGGTGATATCAAAGCATTTTGAAAGTGACACACTTCCTGCTGCCAGTTGGTGGCGCTATAACTTTGACTCACAATAGTCACATCCATGTGATCGTCCTCTTACAGCGAACATACTGCTGAAGATTCATCAAGATCAGTTAATGTATGCTGAAGTTATAACAAACTTCCTGTTTCACGTTTCTCGCCATGATTTCGTTTCCTCGCCACGGCCAAACCGTTCGAGATATCAAAAATCCCCACACAAGCTTTCATCCTCAATGTCTTCACTTTACGCTGACCGAGTATCGTCGAATTTGGATCAAAGCTCTAGGAGGAGTATTTCAAATAACATTGCGAGCGTTTTACAAACAAACCTCAATAGCCGACTTCCTGTTGGGCTGGGGTAAAAAATAAAAGCGCGAGGTATAGATGAAACGATGAGATCAACATGCGTACCGAGTTTCATATTATTACATGCAGCGTGTTTGAGTTATGGACCAAGTGTTCGGACCCCATTCCAGGGGGCGCTGACGAGCCCCCTGCCACGCCCGGGTACCATCTTCAGCCCGGCTCTGACGGCCGCGGGTTCTGACCCGTGTGCAAAGTTTCAAGAGTTTTCGAGCATGTTAAGGGCCCCAAAAGTGCCCGAATAGTCGTAAGAAAAATAATAATAATAATAATAATAATAATAATAATAATAATAATAATAATAGAAAAGAATAATCCTAAGGAAAACAATAGGGCCTTCGCCCTTTCAGGGCTTGGGCCCTAATAATAGAAAAGAATAATCCTAAGGAAAACAATAGGGCCTTCGCCCTTTCAGGGCTTGGGCCTAATAATAGAAAAGAATAATCCAAGGAAAACAATAGGGCCTTCGCCCTTTCAGGGCTTGGGCCCTAATATCCTAAGGAAAACAATAGGGCCTTCGCCCTTTCAGGGCTTGGGCCCTAATAATAAATAATCCTAAGGAAAACAATAGGGCCTTCGCCCTTTCAGGGCTTGGGCCCTAACTATAGGGCCTTCGCCCTTTCAGGCCTTGGGCCCTAATAATAATCCTAAGGAAAACAATAGGGCCTTCGCCCTTTCAGGCTTGGGCCCTAATAATCCCAAGAAAAACAATAGGGCCTTCGCCCTTTCAGGGCTTGGGCCCTAATAAATAATCCTGAGGAAAACAATAGGGCCTTCGCCCTTTCAGGGCTTGGGCCCTAATAATAATAATAGAAAAGAATAACCCCAAGGAAAACAATAGGGCCTTCGCCCTTTCAGGGATTGTGCCCTAATAATAATAATAATCCTAAGGAAAACAATAGGGCCTTCACCCTTTCAGCGCTTGGGCCCTAAATATACAATGTACAATATACAAAATATACAACAATATACAAAATACAAATTTAAGCGTACGATAGATACAGATACTGAAGAAATATGTCAAGTCAAGTCACATTTATTTATATAGCGCTTTTCACAATAAAGATTGTATCAAAGCAGCCTCACAGTAATAACATGAAAGTAGTACAACACAGATCAATAATATTGTTAAATATTAAATATTAAATAACCCCAACTGAGCAAGCCAAAAGCAAGGCAAAAGCAAGGCGACAGTGGCAAGGAACCAAACTCCATCAGATTGGATGGAGAAAAAACCTTGGGAGAACCCAGGCTCAGTCGGGGGCCAGTTCTCCTCTGGCTAACATTCATATTGTTTACATATAAATATTAAATATAAATATTGTTTATATATAAAACGGCGCCATCGCCGGCGTTGAGTCGTCTCTTCACAGGTGTTGGTCTTCTCATCACAGGCGGTGGGGCATCCGAAATCCCCGTGAAAGGCTGGATACAAAACTGGACCTGACGAACGCCATTTTTCTCGGGACATTTGCGGCCCGCGGGATGATATTTTGTGGCCCCCTACTTAATATTAAAGTTTAATGTAAGTGCGGCCCGTCATTGCGTTTGCCGCGTTTTTTTTATTATTACTATTTTTATCCCTTATGGGCTACCATATATAGTCTCGTGACAGCTTACGGGGGGTTTGTTGTCAATAGTTGTCATAGACAACCACGAAGTACAAATATACTGCGTCTGGAAAAAATGAACGCGTCGCTTCAATTATGAGCGCGCTGGGCGCTTGATGCGCGCCTACATTTGAAACGTACTTGAGCGTGCAAAATATGTGAGCGCGATATGTGAACAGGCCCAAGGCGAGCTACCACCACCAAATCAGGCCACAGCTACTGTTACGGTTTTATGAGGTCGGTGAGGATGGGAAAATCTTACATGTCTGTGCAAACTTTGCCCGTCGATAAAATGATTGTTATCTGTGGTTCTGTATGGGCTGTGGCAATAATATTAGCCTAATAATAAAAAAGAAGCTCGCAGCAACATATGGAAAAAAAGAACTATGAACTAGTTCATTTTTGAAATATGAACTGAACTAGTTCATTTTAAAATTTGTGAACTGATCTTTAAACTAGTTCATGTAATGAACTTGGTCCAAAAGGTTGATAAGAAGGTTTGCTTTGATATGTGCAAAGTCAGTAATTTGCCTGAGACACTATACATGTGTAGAAATAATTATTTGTGTTTCAAAAGCAGTAATTGTTTTTCTAAGTATAATAAAAGTAAATGTGCCTTTCGGAGAAAAACAAAAAAAAAAAAATTAAATATAATAGTGTTGTATAAATAAAATAACAAGCAAATATGACTATCATCACAAAGATGTTGTGTATAAGAAAAAGATAAAGAAAGTTTGTAAAATTAACTTCAACTTTCAGAAGGACAGCTCATGAAGAACCAATCATGTACAGAAAGGAATGTTCAAATTCAGAGGAACAGTTCAGAAGAAACATGAATAATAAAGATTGAGAAGATTGGATAAGTTGTGCTCCATTTTTGGAATAAACACTTTTTTTTTGGAATACCTGATGCGGCCCGGCCTGACCCAGACTCTATCTCCAGCGGCCCCCAGTTAATTTGATTTTGAGACCCCTGACTTAGCAGCTTAGATAGATCAGGTAAGCTATTTGAGAATCCATCTTTAGTGGTTGGAAGGATTGTTCTGCCTGGACTATAACGTGGCGCAACATGACATATTTCAGCAGTACGTATTATGCAAATCGCAATGTAATGATCAGTGACATCATTGCTTTTCGGTATAATATCTATATCAGTTGGAATGGTTCCATATGATATAATTAAATCTAGTGTATGATTTAGACGATGAGTGGGACCACTGACATTTTGTTTGACCCCAAAGGAGTTCAATAAGTCTGTAAACGCAGCCCCTAAAGCATCATTTGTATTATCTACGTGTATGTTAAAATCTCCAACAATTATTGCTTTATTGTCATTCACCAATAGATCCGAGAGAAAGTCTGCGAACTCTTTTAGGAATTCAGCATATGGCCCTGGAGGTCTATAAACCAGTGTTGTAGTCGAGACCACCTCACTCGAGTCCGAGTCCAGACCGAGACCAGAGAGAGTCGAGTCCGAGTCAAGACCGAGTCCATAGAGAGTCGAGTCCGAGTCGAGTCCGAGACCAGAGACGGTCGAGTCCGAGTCGAGACCGAGACCACTGAGGGTTGATTACCTAATTTACTTTTATTTACTTAGAGAAATCCTTTTTTTTTTTTTTTTTTTTTTTTTACTGAATTTACTTAGAGTTTAAAAAATATGATCAGTTTAGGGTAAAAAGGCCACATAGTAGGTGGTGTTAAAAGTAATTTTATTACAATTTGTCATGCGCAGTTGCGCACTAGAAAATCACCAATCACTGGATGTGTCAATCAATTTAAAGAAATATTTTATTAACATTAGGGCTGTCGCGGTTATGGAATTTTCCTTGCGGTAATATTGAGTGGATAGCGCGATATGTGGTATTACCGCCATTTATTTATTTGATTTAGGCTATATGTTTTTGTTGCTATATAAATAAAGTTTACGATGTGGACAAAAACGAGGACATTTTCAGTAAGCATTGTAACCGAAACTAAACAGCGTCTACAGTATATGCGCATTGAAAAACTTTCACTCAGCGCGCATATTGTTATGACAACGGACTTTGAGCGAGTCATTGAACCGTTCATTCAACGAACACGTTTAAAAAAGCTGGTTCATTAAAAGAGATGTAAAGAAACAATATGTTAATTATTTCTAACATTGATGTTCAACTTTTCAAGGCTCAGCTGAGCAGCAATGCTTAGAGACCCATTGATTCAATGCGTGACTCACTGATTTTATTTCGGCTTCCTTGTGCTGTGGGATGTTGAACAGCGCTGCTGCTGACGCGCATTTATGGGAAAATACATGTGAAGAGAACGTTAAAATGATGATGCAACAAATATTTCGCTTCCCTTTGACACGACAAGCTTTTCACGACTTCAAAGACAGAGGCAGGTAATCGCATGCGCTCTGCCGATCTCTCTCATTCACTATCTGTGTGAAGCCTGTAGGCTACACATCACCATGATAAACAGTCTTGTTATCATTATGAACTGGTTTAACATTCAATACACATGCATTACGTTCAAAACAAGAAGGGTATAGCCTTATAAAAAAAAAAAAAACGTGAATATCGCGGTTGCTGCGGTTACGTGCAATCCTCTGCGGTTGTCTTGTCAGAAGCGTGGTAGCTACTACAATATTGCGGTTACCGCGACAGCCCTAATTAACATACATTAATAATCATGAAAAATATTTTGAATTGAACTCGAGTGGACTCGGGAATAAGTCCGAGTCCTAAAAAAAAAAATGTTCGAGTCCGAGTCAATTCCGAGTCCAAATGCACACGAGTCCATGACAAGACCAAGACCATTAAAATATGGTCTCGAGACCGAGTCCGAGACGAGTCCGAGTCTCGAGTACTACAACACTGCTATAAACAGTAGCCAAGGCTAAAGATAATATGGATTTCCTTCTTACATCTAAGAGCGTAACATTTAGCACAAGTACTTCAAATGAATTAAACCTGTGACCTGTTTTCTGAGAAATATTAAAAATATCTTTATAGATTGTTGCAACACCACCGCCACGACCGATCAGGCGAGGCTCATGTTTATAATCGTATCCTGGTGGAGTAGATTCATTTAGACCGAAATACTCATTTGGTTTAAGCCAGGTTTCAGTAAGGCACAGAACATCGAAATTATTATCTGTGACCATTTAATTTACAATAACCGCCTTAGGTGTGAGCGATCTTAGAAGACCTAGCTTTAGAAATTGTTTTTGTTCACTGATATTTAGATTTTCTGCTTTAATTACAATAAGATTTTTGCTAGATCCTGCACTAGATTTATTGTTTGGCTTCACTAAATGAGGAATAGACACAGTTCCCTTTCGTAGTCACTTCGAGTTACGTCAGAAGTGACGGAGATTGGGGGATTTCGCATAGAAAGCCAATCCTCTTCGAGTATTTAAACACGAGCCAATGGCATGCAATGCCTTGGGGCTGCGGAAATTTGCATAGCGTACTCCGCCCTACTCCGTGAGTATAAAAGGAGGAAGTGAACGCAACCGCAGTATGTTTTCACTTCGGAGCCAAGAGAACCTCTTCACTCCTAAAAGCTGATTCAAGACTCTTCGAGAACGAGCGTCCTCTTCAGTGTTGGTGTGACGGCGGTACCCAGCGAGATTTTGCATTGCCTGCGATATGAGCAGTGGTCTGCCAGACTTTGCACTTCTCCCTGGTAGCTTTAGCGCTGAAAGAGTGAATTTCTCCTTTCTCTTAAAAGTGAAAGTGAAAGAGCTGCACGCGGCACGTCTTTTTAAAGATGGTTCGCCCGTGCCCTTCTGGATGTGGTAGATTTCTGTCATCATCTGATGGTCACGAACGCTGCTTTGTATGCCTGGGCATTCAGCATGCAGCAGCAGCGTTCGTGGATGACTCATGTTCCTTCTGTGGGAGCATGACCATCTCCACACTGAGGTCGAGGCTCAATGATCTCACTAGAGTGAGAGCCCCGGTCCCCCCTACTCGATCGGCTTCCTTCACGAAAGGGGGCCCGTCGACCCGGCGATCTAACGGTGACGGTGTGGGATAGAGCCCCGACGATTCTTTGGGCCACACCTCCCGCCTCAGTGCGTGAGCCAGCGAGCGCCAGCTCGATTCAGTCGGCTGTCTCTTCGGCGGCGCCGGCTGCTTCTAGCAGTGCTCCAGATGATGATGTGATGTCTATCACTGCATCACTAGGCGGGCTTGAGTCCTCGGGAGAGGAAGATGCGGCTGCGTTGCCCCCTTCGGGAGTGCCAGCGTTGCCCGTGTCAGATCCCGAGCTGACGGCCATGCTGTCTCGAGCCGCTGGGAGTATCAGGCTAGAATGGAAACCTCCATCCTGCCCCCATCTCTCGCGGATGGATAACTGGTATCTGGACAAAGCTGCCGCCGCAAGGCCACGGCCAACTCCGATACCTTTTTTCCCCGAGCTGCATGCGGAGTTATCGCGCTCTTGGGGGGCTCCTTTGTCCACTCGAGAGCGCGATCTCTCCCCCGCCTTTCCCCCCCTCGACGGTGGGGCCGCCCGTGGGTACACTGGGATGCCCCCGGTGGAGCGCTCTGTTGCGATGCAGCTGTGTCCACAGAGCGCCTCCACCCGTGGTCCTCCTAAGCACCCATCCAAAGCCTGTGGGTTCTCGTCTGCTATGGTGGCGCGATCCTATAGAGCGGCGGGACAGGCGGCCTCCGCTTTGCATGCCATGAGCACTTTGCAGGTCTTCCAAGCGAAGGTGCTCAGAGACATGCACGAGGGCGGGACTGACTCGACGGCATTTAAAGAATTGCGGTCCGCCACTGACCTTGCTCTCCGGGCAACGAAAGTGGCCGCTCGCGCCGTCGGTCAGGTGATGGCCACTTCGGTGGTTCAGGAGCGCCATCTCTGGCTCAACCTGGCAGATACGCGGAGCGCTGAGCGGACTCGTCTGCTCGACGCTCTGCTCTCCCAGGTTGGCCTTTTCGGCGGTGCGGTCGAGGACTTCGCCCAGCAGTTCTACACCGCCCAGAAGCAGACGGAGGCCATTAACACATCCTGCCCCGGCGACCAGCTGCTGCCTCCACCCAGTCATCGGCGCAGGTGCCTCCCTCTGCTCGCCGCCGAGGACGCCCCCCTGCGGCTCCCCTCCCTCCCGCCCGGCCCCAGCAGCAGCCTTCACCCGGGCCCCGGCGTCGAGGAGGCCGCAGGCCGGCGTCACAGCCCCCTCAGGCCGCTCGCCCCGCTAAACGCCAGGCCAAGCGAAGATCCTGACACGGGCCGCTCAGTGACGATCTCGAGTCTTTCCCAGGAGGCGGTAGCAGGCCCCCTCCTTCCCCCGGTGGAGGGCCGGGGGAGAATCTTTTGTTCTCAGCTCCCCGCTGCTCACCCACGGGTGGGCAGCACCCTGAACTGGTTAAAGAAAGACTTGACATCCTCACTGAGCTCACAGACTGGAGTGGGTGCGCTCGATGCCCCCGTGCGTCAGCCCACACACTCCTCTCTGTCTCTGAGGGCGCGGAAGGGTGCGTGTGTCGTCCCAGGGCTACACCAATCCCTTCCCCCTCTGTCGCCAGTCCCCCGGTAGAACAGACCCCCGTGGAACGCTCCGCTTTCCCTGGTCCCTTCTGTCGGGGAGCGGGCTTCGACGCATCCGAGCGGGGTAACTCCTGCACGCGTGCCAGTCGACCCGCACCGCTGCCCCTCCGGGGGGACGTCTGTGGTTCGCATGACCCCGTTGGCTCATTTCCTGGAAGCCTGGCTAGCGCTTCCTGGGATATCCCGCTGGGTCATCAGAACGATCAGACTCGGCTACGCGATTCAGTTCGCACGGTCTCCTCCCCGCTTCACGGGAGTTCGCTCCACGATGGTCGGTGGCAATGCCCCAGTCTTGAGAGCGGAGATTGCGACCCTGCTGGCGAAGGGTGCAATCGAGACGGTCCCTCCAGCCGAGGTGAGGTCCGGGTTTTACAGCCCCTACTTCATTGTCCCCAAAAAGACCGGTGGGTTACGACCGATCCTGGACCTGCGCATTTTGAACCGTTCTCTCCATCGACTACCGTTCAAAATGCTCACGGCCAAACGCATTTTCGAATGTGTTCGGTATCAGGATTGGTTTGCAGCGATCGACCTGAAGGACGCGTACTTCCATGTCTCCATTCTCCCTCGACACAGACCGTTTCTTCGGTTTGCCTTCGAGGGCCAGGCATACCAGTACGCCGTTCTCCCTTTCGGGTTAGCTCTGTCCCCTCGCGTCTTCACGAAGATCGTCGAGGCAGCCCTTGTTCCCCTTCGCGAACACGGGGTTCGCATCTTGAACTATCTCGACGACTGGCTGATACTAGCACACTCTCGAGCTCAGGTTTGCGAACACAGAGACCTGGTGCTCCGGCACCTAGCCCGTCTGGGCCTTCGGGTCAACCGGGAAAAGAGCAAACTTTGCCCCGTGCAGAGGATCTCTTTTCTCGGCATGGAGATAGACTCGGTCGCCATGTCCGCGCAGCTCACGAACGAGCGCGCGCACTCACTGCTGGCTTGCCTTCGTCAGTTCGAGGCCAAGAGTGCGGTTCCACTGAAACTTTTTCAGAGGCTCCTGGGGCATATGGCATCCGCGGCCGCGGCAACGCCGCTCGGTTTGCTTCATATGAGACCGCTTCAGCTGTGGCTTCGCGATCGAGTCCCGAGGTGGGCATGGCATCGCGGCTCGCTCCGAGTTCCAGTGACTCCAGCGTGCCGCCGAACCTTCTTCCCGTGGTCGAACCTCAGCTTCTTACGGACCGGCGTCCCTATTCAGCGGGTTTCCAGGCATCTCGTTGTCTCCACGGATGCATCTACCACGGGTTGGGGTGCCATGTGCAATGGGCATGCAGCCGCCGGTTCCTGGACAGGAGCCCAGCGCCTCATGCACATCAATTGCCTCGAGCTGTTGGCAGTACGGCTCGCCCTACACCGCTTCCGAGCGTTGCTCAAGGGCCAGCATGTGCTTGTCCGCTCAGACAACACTACGGCAGTAGCGTACATCAACCACCAGGGGGGTCTACGCTCACGCCAGTTGTCGCAGCTCGCCCGCCACCTCTTGATATGGAGTCAGAAGCACCTGAGGTCCCTTCGTGCAGTTTACATTCCTGGAGACCGGAACTGGGCAGCCGACGAGCTGTCCCGGGTCCGTCCCATCTCCGGCGAATGGCGACTCCATCCCCAGTCGGTCCAGCTGATTTGGGACGAGTTCGGGGAGGCACAGATAGACCTGTTCGCCTCTCGGGACTCGTCCCACTGCGCCCAGTTTTATTCTCTGACCCGCGGCACTCTCGGCTCGGATGCGCTGGCGCACAGCTGGCCACGGGGCCCACGCAAGTATGCGTTTCCCCCAGTGAGCCTCCTTGCACGGGTGTTGTGCAAGATCAAGGAGGACGCGGAGCAGGTCTTGCTGGTAGCCCCCTATTGGCCCACCAAGACATGGTTCTCCGAACTCATGCTCCTCGCGACAGCACCTCCTTGGCCTATTCCTCTGAGACCGGACCTACTCTCTCAGAGACGGGACACTCTGTGGCACCCTCGTCCCGATCTTTGGAGGCTGCACGTGTGGCTCCTGGACGGGACGAGGCAGGTTTGAGTTCGCTGCCACCTGCGGTGGCGGCAACCATCACTTCCGCAAGAGCGTCGTCCACGAGACACCTTTATGCGTTGAAGTGGAACCTCTTCGTCAATTGGTGTTCTTCTCGCGGAGAAGACCCCCGGAGATGTTCGATCAGTGTCGTGCTTTCCTTCCTGCAAGAAGGTTTGGAGCGCAGGCTGTCGCCCTCCACCCTTAAGGTTTACGTCGCGGCCATTGCCGCTTCTCATGAAGCAGTGGAAGGTAAGTCCTTAGGGAAGCACGACCTGGTCATCAGGTTCCTGAGGGGAGCGAGGAGGCTGCATCCGCCTCGTCCTCCCCTCGTACCCTCTTGGGACCTCTCGGTAGTTTTAAGTGCTCTGCAGAGGCATCCCTTTGAGCCTTTGCAATCGGTAGAGTTAAAGTTTCTGTCCATGAAGACAGCACTCCTGGTTGCATTGGCCTCCATCAAGAGGGTGGGGGACCTGCACGCATTCTCCGTTGACGAAGCGTGCCTGGAGTTCGGGCCGGCTTACTCTCACGTGATCCTGAGACCCCGGCCTGGATATGTGCCCAAGGTTCCCACCACTCCCTTCCGGGACCAGGTGGTGAACCTGCCAGCGCTGCCCCCGGAGGAGGCAGACCCAGCCTTGGCACTGCTCTGTCCGGTACGTGCTCTCCGCACCTATGTCGACAGAACGCAGTGTTTCAGGACCTCAGACCAGCTCTTTGTCTGTCATGGAGGGAGCCAGAAGGGAAGGGCTCTCTCAAAGCAACGGCTGTCCCACTGGATAGTGGATGCTATTGCTTTGTCTTACCAGCAGCAAGGCCTTCCGTGCCCCCTTGGTGTGACGGCCCATTCCACTCGGAGTGTAGCCTCCTCTTGGGCTTTAGCGCACGGCGCCTCGCTAACAGACATCTGCAGAGCTGCAGGCTGGGCGACACCCAACACCTTCGCCAGATTCTATAATCTGCGAATTGAGCCGGTATCCTCTCACATACTCGTTTCGGCCAGTTCTGGATCCGCTCAGGTGTCTTCGCTTGCTCGCCACTCCACTCCCTGGACTGGATAAGTGCGATATTTCCTCAGTTCTTCCATTGAAGTCTTGAGTCCTCCAGCACCGACGATGCGGGCACCACTGCGTTGCTCTGGATGCTAGCTAGGTGCCTCCATGCGCACGGTTCCCCATGGTAACCGTCTCATGTGTATTATCCACTGTAAGCCTCTCTGAGCATGTGTCTTCCCTTGGCAAGCCATCTGCCACCCCTGGAGTTTAAATTAGTAGCCACCTGCGGTTGGTACTCCAGTGTTCCATATGCGTTCCTATGTGGCCATATGTGTATTCATAAGTCCTCCCTTCGGTAGGCAGCTGGTAGCATGTCCCCTTCGGGATATGTTTCCCAGTGTACCTTGGTAATCCTGTGTCAAAGTCGGATCCCCCAAAAAAAAAAAAAAAAAGAGGTAAGGCTCGGGGGTTCAGTCTTTCGCAGGGCACTGGAAGACAGCTTGAAGATGGCGTGATGGCACAGACCCCCAATCTCCGTCACTTCTGACATAACTCGAAGTGACTACGAAAGGGAACGTCTCGGTTACGTATGTAACCCTCGTTCCCTGAGTAGGGAACGGAGACGTTACGTCTCCCTGCCACTTCTGCTGTATCGCTGGGTAGATGCCGAGTTCAGTCTTGGCTCCTCAGCGAAGACATACTGCGGTTGCGTTCACTTCCTCCTTTTATACTCACGGAGTAGGGCGGAGTACGCTATGCAAATTTCCGCAGCCCCAAGGCATTGCATGCCATTGGCTCGTGTTTAAATACTCGAAGAGGATTGGCTTTCTATGCGAAATCCCCCAATCTCCGTCACTTCTGACGTAACGTCTCCGTTCCCTACTCAGGGAACGAGGGTTACATACGTAACCGAGACGTTTCTATATGAAGAGTTCAGATGCAAAAGCCTCTAAATGCCATTTTAAATTTTCTTCTTTAATGATGATTTTTATCAAGCTTGTATATTTAAGTTCAGTGATTTCACTTAAATGGCAATGATAATTACCTATTAATTGTTATTTAAGTGAAATTACTGAACTTAAATATACAAGTTTGATAAAAATCATCATTAAAGAAGAAAATTTCAAATGGCATTTAGAGGCTTTTGCATCTGAACTCTTCATATAATGTTCCACACTATGCATATTAGTTAAGTTTGGACAGCAAAGGCTGTGATTTGGACTTTGACTTACTAGTCATCTGGTGCGTAACGTCTTGGAGATGTTGTCCGACAGCACAGCCGCTCCGATTCGGCTGGGATGGAGTCAAGTCAAGTCAAGTCAAGTCACATTTATTTATATAGCGCTTTTCACAATACAGATTGTATCAAAGCAGCTTCACACTTATAACATGAAAGTAGCACAACACAGATCAACAACATTGCTAAACACTAAATAACCCCAACTGAGCAAGCTCAAAGCAAGCCAAAAGCAAGGCGACAGTGGCAATCAATCCAGTGACAGTCCATCTGCACTGCACAGCCTGGGTCTCTCCCAAAACAGATGCCAATTATTTTCAATTAGCAGTTTCTATTCATTACACAATAATATTAACCATTCCTTTAAAGGTTCTCTAAGCGATGTGGGGCCAAAACATTTTTTGTCACATACATCAAATGTCTCCTCACTGTCGGCTCGCTGCCTGTCCCTTAAACACACTGTAACAAAATGTGGTCTCTGTAGACACCACAGGCTCCAAAAACGGCAACAAAAACAATCATGTCTCACCCGGACCACGAAACCTAACAAACAGTGTTCCAGCCAATCACTGGCAAGAAGTATTTGAGGGTGGGTCTGGGGGGTTAGTGCGCGTGCACATGAAGGGGGTGTGTGTGTGAAGGAGAGAGAAGCATAAGAGGGAAGTTTAAAAAATAGCCGAAACACGACCAAAGAGACGTCGTTCTGAGGAACAAATTAAAAAGAAAAAGGAGTCGGATAAAGAACGTGCAAAGTTCCGAATTTAAATTGGTAGCAAAGCTTTTGAACAATGGCGAGAGCTCCGGCGGCAGAAGGGCTTCCAGTCCGACATTCAGGTTGCTCTGTTTTTGCAGGTGGGTAACGTTAAATTGTTTTTTTTCTTCTAAATTGACGCTTATGTTCTCCAAACCCACACAAGGATATAATTAGCTAGAAATGCACGTTCACAATTATTTCAGGAAGGACGGAAGGGAGGGGGAGGAGATGAGATGCGGAGGAGGGAGGGTCTAGCTAGCCTCCGATTTGATTGAAAATATTCCGAACGTCAACACCCAGGATCGCTCAGAAAACCTTTAATGTAAATAGTCTAATGAACCTTTCCTGTCCTTGTCTGTACGTGGGAAGCGGTCCAAGACACAATGATCGTTGCTTTAGGCGCTGTGCTGCGTACCGTCTCGATCAGGCTCCTGTAGTCCTTCTTCAGAACCTCTGTCTGCCGCAGCCTAATGTCGTTCGTTCCCCCGTGCAGCACAACAGCTCCGACGCGTTCGTCCCCGTTCAGGATCTCGGGTACCTGTGCAGCGACATCAAGAACACGAGCACCAGGAAAGCAGTGAGTGCGCACCTTACCTTTACCCAAGGTAGCGCGGACATGACGGACCATGGATGTGCCAATGATCACGGCGTCGTGTTTTTTTTTTACAGTCTATGGGATGGACCATGTAAGTTCCTCTGTGATGTGGACACTGAGGAACTTGAAACTGCTGACTCTCTCCACCGGTGCTCCATTGATGGTGATCGGGCTGTGATCTCTGTCATTCCTCCTGAAGTCGACCACTAGCTCCTTGGTTTTTCTGATGTTGAGGGAGAGGTTGTTCTCCTGACACCAGTGTGTCAGAGTGAGCACCTCCTCTCTTTAGGCCGTTCCATCGTTGTCGGTGATCAGACCTACCACCGTCGTATCATCAGCAAACTTGATGATGGTGTTGGAGCTGTGAGTTGCCACGCAGTCGTTTGTGCACAAGGACTACAGGAGTGGGCTGAGAACACAGCCCTGAGGGGCTCCAGGTTTGAGGGTCAGTGATGAGATGAAGAGTTCAGATGCAAAAGCCTCTAAATGCCATTTGAAATTTTCTTCTTTAATGATGATTTTTATCAAACTTGTATATTTAAGTTCAGTAATTTCACTTAAATAACAATTAATAGGTAATTATTATTGCCATTTAAGTGAAATTACTGAACTTAAATATACAAGTTTGATAAAAATGATCATTTTAGAAGAAAATTTCAAATGGCATTTAGAGGCTTTTGCATCTGAACTCTTCATATACATACTGTACATATTAGTGCTTTTCACAATTCACATTGTTTTAAAGCAGGTTTAAAGAAAATCATGCTGTTCATGTTTTTAATATCGTCAAACTTAATACTGTAGTTTAGAGTGTTAAATTTTGCAACTATAATATGCTTCTATATCCAACATTATATAAAGAGCTATGTGATAATATTTACATTTTGTGGCAATATACTGTTTACACCATGATAATACAGATTTGGGTTGCACTTTATTTTAGTCATGTTCCCCATGTACACATTATGTACTTATTATAGTAATTACAATAACTGGGAATAACCACTGATCTATAGATATGTCATTATATAGATCAGTGGAAATAATGCTGAATGTTCCTGTCATGGTTCTGTCACTTTTGTTACTAGTTCTGTGTGATGACAGAGCTGTGACATTACCTGTCTGTCTCGTGTTTATGTTAGTCTAGTTTCATGTGAGCACATGGCTGCTGATTATTCCTGTGCCATGTGCTTTGTCTAATTGTTAGCTCCTCCCTTCTTGTTATCTGTTTAGTATTAACATTCCTCACCTGTTGTCTCATTACCCTCCTGTGTGTGTTTCCTTTATAGCCTCCTTTGTGTTTTCAGTCCAGTGCTGGTTCGTGTTTCATGTTTCAAGTTCATGTTTCTGATTCCTAGTGGTTTTCCTTGTTAGTATTTGTTCTGGTTTTCCCCCACGTGGGAGTTTTGTTTGTACTTTGTATTTTGTTTGTTTGGTTAATTAAAACTGCACCTTTGTTTTCCTGCAATTGAGTCCTTACTTATGTTTCCTGAATATTCCGTGACAGAACGAACCAGCCCAGAATGAGTACTCAGCGGAAAACGTCATACCAGTCATCAGGCCCAACGATTACTTGCCCTCAATATGAACGGGTTATGAAATTCAATGCGTTGGTTTCTCTCCATCAGGATGGTATGAATATCCGAGACTTTGCCCTAAGATTCAGCTCAGCGGCTGAGGGACTGAGCCTGGGGAAGATGGCCCTCAAGGACCTGTTTAATTTTGCACTTGACAAACCACTCAGTGCAGTGGAGATGGGGGTACTGAAAGAGTTCGACTTCTGGGGTTTCATCAATGCTCTGGATCCCGAGAGGAAACTTCCAGAGTGGCCAGTCATTGAATTCCCAGAAGCAGGGTTGCCTGCACTGTCTCGTACTGATCAACGCAGGAGGAAGAAAACCCTGGTGGTCCTGGAGGTTTCGACTTCGACGGTACCAACCCCGGTGGTCCTGGATGATCCTACTTCAAGGGTTCCAGAGGGCTTTACTCTCCCTGCTAAGACCCCAGGGGTTGTAGAGCAGCTGATAGAGATTACCCGCTCACGAAGCGAAGGAAGAAGAAAGTTCCCGTCACGTCTGAGGATTCAGAGACCGTTCCCGTCACGTCTGAGGATTCAGAGACCGTTCCCGTCACGTCTGAGGATTCAGAGACCGTTCCCGTCACGTCTGAGGATTCAGAGACCGTTCCCGTCACGTCTGAGGATTCAGAGACTGTTCCCATCACGTATGAGGATGCAAAGGCTGTTCCCGTCACGGCTGAGGATTCAGAGACTGTTCCTGTCACATCTGATGAGCCAGAAACCGTTCATGTCAGGTCTGCTGATACAGAGACTGTTCAGGTCACAGCTGCCGATCTAGAGACCGTTCCTGTCATACCTGCTGATAGAGAGACTGTTCATGCTATGTCTACCGATTCGGAGACTGTTCTTGGGCCGTCCGAGAGGGTTTCTTCACCAGGGTTGCCCAAACAGCTTGTTCCGCCCTGGTCATCTGCACAATCTGCTCTGCCTTGGTCGTCTGCACAGCCTGTTTCGCCGGGGTCGTCTGTGGAATCTGCTCCGCCTTCATCGTCTGCACAGCCTGCTTCGCCCGGGTCGCCTGTGCAATCTGCTCCGTCTTGGTCGTCTGTGCAATCTGCTCCGCCTTGGTCGTCTGCACAGCCTGTTTTGCCGGGGTCGTCTGTGGAATCTGCTCCGCCTTCATCGTCTGCACAGCCTGCTTCGCCCGGGTCGCCTGTGCAATCTACTCCGCCCTGGTCATCTGCACAACCAGGGTCACCATGGTCGTCTGCATGGCCTGCTTCACTCTGGCCCCCTGCACGACCTGTTCCGCCCTGGCCGCTAACACAGCCTGCTTAGCCCTGTAGGCCTGCACTACCTGGTTTAACCCTCCCATCCCTCCCTGGCCTGCTTAGACTTTTTACCGCTATGCAGTTATGGACTGGTTTGGGTTCCCTCCCTGTTTTTGTGTTTCTGATGATGTTGTCTGGTCTGTTTATTTTCTTGTGTGTTTTTGGTTTTGTATAATGTCGCTGATTTGGGGACGCCAGGTGGCATCCCCTTTGAGGTGGGGTAATGTCATGGTTCTGTCACTTTTGTTACTAGTTCTGTGTGATGACAGAGCTGTGACATTACCTGTCTCGTGTTTATGTTAGTCTAGTTTCATGTGAGCACATGGCTGCTGATTATTCCTGTGCCATGTGCTTTGTCTAATTGTTAGCTCCTCCCTTCTTGTTATCTGTTTAGTATTAACATTCCTCACCTGTTGTCTCATTACCCTCCTGTGTGTGTTTCCTTTATAGCCTCCTTTGTGTTTCAGTCCAGTGCTGGTTCGTTTGTCTAAGTTCATGTTTCTGATTCCTAGTGGTTTTCCATGTTAGTATTTGTTCTGGTTTTCCCCCACGTGGGAGTTTTGTTTGTACTTTGTATTTTGTTTGTTTGGTTAATTAAAACTGCACCTTTGTTTTCCTGCAATTGAGTCCTTACTTATGTTTCCTGACTATTCTGTGACAGTTCCCCTAAACTTGACCTTTACCCATGCATGTAATAACCTTATATTACCCAGTACTTTCTTAGTGTGAGCTTTTTGTTTACTTACAGTGTACTTGCCTGTCAAAAAAAGTGCAACCCAATTTTACAATAAACTTGTTGATTCAACAGTGATCCAGAGTAAAATTTGGCTAGTAAACGTCTATATTCAGAAAAGCATAATACCTGCACATAGAACCTTTGCACTGTATTGTAGTGCATGTATACTCTGCACAGTAAACTAATTTTCTGTATGCATGGAATGCATGTCTTACTAATAGAATGTTCATCTATTTGCCAAAACAAGTATCTTGTTACTGTATCTTACAATGCAGAGTGCTTGACAAACATGCAAATGACACATTTTTGCAAATTGTGTGGTTAAAGCTGGAAATGCTATAGTGATTTTACTGCTTGAAGCCATGATGCTGCATTCAGTGCCTCTAGAGAGCATGAGAGTGTGGGAAATGACGGAGGGATGAAGGGAAGGCAGGAATAGCAGGAGCAGGGTCTGGGAAGTTAAATCCGTGTGGTGCCTGGAGCGGAGGATGGAAATGCCAAGGTTCATTACCTTCAACTCATACACAGCGATATGGTTAAGTCTTTGACTCCACTTATTTTAATGCACCATGGTTTTATCTTTCTACTTCCTTTGATGGTGTTAGATCATCTTTATGTGTCAGATGAAACGAATCCCTGTGCTCATGAGAGAGAGTTAGAGAGAGGTGAAGAATAGACAGGTGTTGAGAAAGAGATTAGATAACAGTTAGGATCAGTGAGGTTGGAGAACGCTTCCACTATAAATGCTGCATTGTTTTTTCTACCCAAACCAGAGTTATTAGTTAATTAAAGCTATAATTGATAATTTGATAATAGTTTGATAATTGAATATATATATATATATATATATATATATATATTTATATATATACATATATTTATATATATATATATATATATATAATATATATATATATATATATATATACATATACTGTATATTGGTTGTGCTTCGGCTGTGCGTGACTGTGATGACTTTGTGAAGGAAACATATTGTGGTTGTGTTTCGTAGGGGTGTAACGGTACACAAAAATGTCCCACAAAACAATCCCGACAGTTCTTATATATAAACACGTAGGCCTGCAATAGGCCTACCATAGTGAATCAGGGTAAGACAAAAAACAAGTTTTGGAAGAAGGATTAATGATGTGATTCCTTATTTATATAAAAAAGTCACTTAGTGTTAGAGCCAGACCGATATATCGGTAGACCGATATTATAGGCCGATATTAGGCATTTTCCAAACTATCGGTATCGGCAGTTATAATGGCCGATAAATGAATATTTCAAAAATAAAATAAAAACGGACGAAACACGCTTCAACCATGTCATGAGTGTTGGAGTTGTGTAGTTTGTCCACCAGAGGGCACTCTACACCGTTCCTGTTGGCAACAGTCGTTGAGTTGGTCACGATACATACATTGCTTGAATAGCAATTAAGATTACATCCCCATCAGTTCTCTTAACTCAAATATTTGTATTTGTATTTATTTGTATTTGTATTTATTTATTTCTTCGGTCAGTCATTTAGAAATCATGTCATAAATCATGTAACACAAAAGAGAGAAAAAAAATAAAATAAAATAAAAATAAAAGAATAACACATAAATACTGACCGAAGGGGTTTAGGCTGAAGTCAAGACTTATTTTGCCTAACCCCTTTTACAACAACAACTTATCCTGTCTATTACAATAACATGTAGACACTAAAAATTAATCCTCAACAATCAAAATTATGTCATACTTCCACTATCGCTTACTTTTCTTATATTCTTCATTCAAGTGTTCTATATTTTTCCATAATGTTCAACTTATATCTTTTCTTAAATCCCTTAATAGTTTTAGAGCTCTTAAGTTGAATAAGAAGACTGTTCCATAAATCCACTCCTTTAACTGATAAACATCTTCTCTTGGTATTACTCTTAGCCATGGGTTTTTGTAACAATTCAGTTCCTCTGAGGCTATATCTCGATTCTCTGATTCGAAACATCTCTTGTAAACAGTGCGGAAGCTTGAAATTGTAAGCCTTGTACATCACAACTGCTGTGTAAACATCAACAAGATCGTGAAATTTTAATATATTTAATCTAATAAAAAGTGGATTTGTTGGAGCAAGATATTCAGCATAGCTAATCACTCTAATAGCTTTTTTCTGTAATAAAAAAATCGGTTGTATGATAGTTTTATAGGTATTCCCCCATATTTCCACACAATAACTAAGGTATGGAAAAATGAGGGAATTATACAATATATATAAGGCTTTTTGATTCACCGAGGTTTTTATTTTACACAGTATGGCAATAACTTTTGAAATTTTATTCTTTAATATATTAATATGCACCTTCCAATTTAACCTATCATCAATATTAATTCCCAAAAACTTTATTACATACACCCTTTCAATTTCTACCTCCCCTATTTTGAGTCGACATAGTTTGTTTGCTACCTTGTTTCCAATTACAATATATTTAGTTTTTTTCAGATTTAAGGAGAGTTTGTTTGTTTCGAACCATTTTCTAAGACTCTCAAGTTCAGTTTCTACTGAATTCAAAAGAAGCTGAAGGTCTTTTCCCGAAGCATACAAACTAGTATCATCAGCAAATAATATACATTGCAATTTATCAAGGACTTCACAAATATCATTAATGTACAGAATAAATAGTTTAGGCCCCAAAACGGAGCCCTATTTGACACAAAATACACAAAATTTGTGACTATCATGTCCAGTTTAAATAAATAAATAAATAAATAAATAAAATAAAATAAAACATCGTCCGATATATCGGAATATCGGATTTTAAAACCCCAAAATATTTGTATCGGTATTGGCCTTCAAAATCCTTTATCGGTCGGGCTCTACTTAGTGTGTACCTGCTCTAGATGGGTGTCTTTGGCTGTTATCCTGCCCTGCTTTTATAACATCATATGTATTGCTTTAAGTCGTTCTGTTGCTCTCAATCTAGAAGAGACAGCATCCTAAACTAAATTAAAACCTCATCAGTGACTGATTAAAAGTTAAAATAGAGCTAAAAATCATGAAAAAAAAATTCAATACATAGATTTTACTATTTTTTAATAAATATTTTGAGTATTACATGACATATATTTATAACTGGCATTTATCTCTTCTCCATCATCTTAAATTTAGTTTTTTCCACTGAACTCTTTGCAGTGCATTCTGGGATTGCAATGTACACCCAGTGCTGCCCTGAGCTGTCTTAGAAGGCATACATAATGTTGCTGCCCATATTTTTAAACACTCCTTGCATCGAGTGCGTCTCAAGATGCACTCCAGTAATGTTTTTCTAAGGCATTTTAAGAAGTTTTTCAAATAATAAAAACATTTAAAATAACGATTAACAGAAGACAAACATTAATTTCTGTATGATGCTTCAGTTACACACTCATAAGTGTAAGATAAAGTAACTAAACATCTAATATTTTCTAACTGTTTTAAAAATAAAGTATTTTGACGACTGATAGTAATGTCCAGATGCAGTTTTTAACTTTTTGTAAAATTTTGAATTGAAATATAGCCTATAACTTAATGATTTGTGTAATTCATAACTGAATAACTTGAGTTCTGTCATGACAACTCTCTGCATGTTTGGCATGGTAATGGGTATGACAACATTGATATGTTTGGTCTGATGTAATTGATCATACACTTCTGCTGAAGGTTATTAAGCAAGTACAGGATTTACTACTACCAATACATGCATGATACGCAGCTGTAAGCAAGTAAGACATTCTGCTGCTGTACAATATTGCGTACATGATTTACTTGTTGCAGATCTATACAGGTGGAGCTGGGGAAGGAGAAGAGTTTCTGAAGCGTGCTGCACTGCTAAGACAAATGCTACCAAAGTATTTGAAGGTTGAGCAAAACCTTCTAATTGACCTATGGCTAAGCCACGCCCCCTCCACTCACTCGGACAAACAGTCAACATTCGGGGACAGGCGCTATGGCAGCTGTCACAGTAAGAGACATTTCACAGGAGGCAATTGGTGATTTTCGGAGACAGAAAGATTATATATCATCTCAAAGTCACCTAAAGGGCCTTAACTATGCATTGGAGGGTTATATTAATAATTTTATTGTTGAGAAGGTCAATGAAAAGCTTCAGCTCCAGGCAAGAATTTCACAATGTAAACGCGATAAACCGCAATATCGTTGCCATCACTGTTTGATGCTACAGTATTTACATGAATCATTCAGCACAGCATTGTTAACGTTTGTTATCTC